>BGZK01000235.1:0-562470 GCA_005406025.1 Eumeta japonica
TTTTCATATTTTTAGTTCAATTTTTCTTGTCATGAACATTCGTTTGCTAAACAAGAATTTATATAATTAAAAAATATAAAAATTTCTTTTATTGTTCTAAAAAAAATTAAAACGGATGCGAGAAAGGTGAGAAGCTTTGAAAATGCAAAATTATCACGACACTATTTTAATATTCAATACATGTGCTGTGCTGAGTTCAGAGATATAATCTTTATTAGGCTTTTATGGTACCACTATATTTGCAAGGTCCGTTTATGTAAACCAAGTCAATAGCTCATATTTATAAATTTGATCAATCAGGTTGTTGTTTAAGATATTTTTTTAATTATATTATATGTAACCGTTGTCATTTTTCATGCCTTTCAGAGTGCACAAGCCTAAGGTTATGTTTAATGTTTAAATAAATAGCTGCTGCCTGTTTAACCTGAAGCAGCGTTCAATTTGTCGTTATCAAATGTTCCTATCTCACATTCAGGCCTTGCTTTTCATTTGTCTAAAATTATTGTGCATGTGGCTGTTGACTTGAGTACTTTTGAATTCAAGACATCAAAATTATAATTAATATACGGCTACATGAGTTAATATTGCTTTCTCTCAGTTTTTATATTAAATTCGTATATTTTAAATTGCTTTTTAAAAATAACTAATTCATATAATGTCGACCAACTTTTTTCGTATTTCTAAACAAACGTGAATAAAAAGTAAACCTAATACTCGAATGATCTTTGTAACTAAATCAAGACAAGTCGTGGCAAACGCAAATAAAAATGCATTTAATACTTCAATAACATACAGACCGATTCATACTGACAATGAGTGGAAATTAGCATTAAGTACTTAGCCTCCAAGTCGTTGTGAAATTTCATTATTGAGCTTGCTACTATCGCTAAATGACATTTATACCGATACGCAGTCATTTTTTCTCTTTAGTTGTAATATTTAACCGCTTAGAACTTTATAATAATCAGTTTCAAAATAAGATGAACATTCTAACATCTCTGAACTGTGCTTTGAGTCAGAGGGCGCGGTCCACCGCCGGTACAGCTTCCGCGGCGACGGCGAACCGCCGACTGGGCTCCAGGCCTTCCACGTCTTTCCAGAAGCAATGGGCCGCTGAAAGACCGCAATGTGATCAGCATTGGCTTTACTATTCGTAGTATATCCTGAACAGGACGGCAGATTATCTGTCGACGTGTGTGTGGTCACCAGTGCTGTAATAAATCCTCTGTCCAATAGCTTAACATTCTATAACTCTAACTTTAAAGGCACATCTTCATTTCGCTCGATGCAATATTTATTATTGAAAACTTGACAATTATTTGTGACATGTTATTTTAAGATAAACATTCTTTGTTTTCTCCGCTTATCTATTCTTCTCTTTCTTAGTAATTCCTCTATCCTGCTTCCACAATCATGCAAACGTAGTGAGTGCGAATGATGTTAGTAGATGGATTTGTCAGTGGCATCTTTTGTTTTGGGTCAACACAGGGCCTAGTAAAAGTATGGTTTATGTTTTTAAAGTATCTTTTGAACAGACCATAAGTTAAACTATCATAGAAAACAAATCTAATATTTTCTTATAAAAAAACTTCAGTGGGGACGGAGTTCGTGTGATTCTTAAATTAAACGTCTAATATTATTGGTACGCCTCTAGATTATATTTTAATAAGTCTCTATTCTATGAATTTATTCAGTAATTTTTTTGTTGTTTTAGGTCATGTGGGAAAAGTGAAACATTTGTGATATCTATCAGGTATTTTGATGAAAAAACAGTAATAGTCTAAGATCACGCTGCTAAAATGGTACTTTGCACTTTTAATGAGGTGCCGATCAAAAATGCCTACAAATTCTTTTAATTAAAATAATGTTAAGCGACTGAAAAGTATTCATGGGACATGATCCCTAAATAGGTATTTTTTGTTTTCTTCATGCATGACCTAGAATTCTTATTCTAGGTCGCGCATACAACAACTTAAATGAAATACAGCAAGTGGTTTTAAACCATCCAAAATATTAAAGACATGGGTCAATATATAGTTGAGTCTAGCTCCAGTAACGTTTTTGTTCTTGTCATGATGATAGAAGCTTGACAGCAATTCCCTAGAACTAGTAATGAATAGAAGTATTGTGTAAAATGCTAATAACTGATACTGATATACAACGTTTGTTAGGAGACATAAAAGTAAACCAGATGCGATAAGCTAATGTAAATCAAAATCAATTCGTTAAAGACAAAATTAAACAGTATATTATCATCGGCTCTTTACTGTAATTTTCTTGGAAAAAATGTGAAAACTTAGCTTATATTCATTATTTTAGTGTTTACTCTGCTTCAGAGAAGGCTTTTTGATTTTCGTTATTATTCTTATATTTTGAAAATAATATATTTGTCCATTTTCAAGCAAGAACAACAAAAGCAGACAAAACGATTGTAAATATTGTAATAGGTGTTACAAAACTAAGTACCAGCCGATTAACGATATTCAAACTTTTAAAAATAATCTATTCCTTTTAACCAAATGGCAGTACCGTTTTAAATATCTTATGAGTACACAGATGTGACATATTACCCATAACACAAAACTTCGAAATGTAATATTTGCTATATAGATATAAAAAATTCGATCACCGAAAAGGTTTTAAATTTAATAACTAAGTTTAAACATAAAAATCATGGCTGCCCTCATTTACAAGTGATCACGGCAATCACAGACAGCAACTACACTCAATTACATTTTGTATGTAATTAAAACAAACATGAAAATTAATAACTAAAACTAATATTCATATGGATATTAGCTTTCACACTGAACACATTTTGGTTTTCCCAAATGAAAAGTAATTGTGGTGGAAAACATGCAGCGTTTTGTCAGTAAGTTGTAAATAAACGATGCCATTCTGTTTATTTGTGAATTAAATAAACCTGCATTTGTTCTAGAGTAATTAAGATGAAATCGATTTAAATTTCCCGGTCTAGGCAGTCTACACAGAACTAATAATTTTACACAGATAAAAAATCAGGAACGTCTAAAATACCTCTCCCTTATTTATAGCAGAAAAGACAAACATTTATTTTCTGCTGGATAAAGTTTGCATATTATTGCAAACTACTGCGCTTGCAAGCTAAAAGTAAATTAAACATGCTAAATAATTTATGTAAGAAAAATTATACGAGAATAGAATATCACATTGATTCCGTCTTGTTCGACCCGCCTTCCCTATGTCGGCGCTGTTATAATTTATAAGTGAATTAATTTTTTGGGATGAAACTTTTGAGACACAATAAATCTTAATGTTATTTTTAGATGAAACATATTCACAAAGTATTAGTTATAGATAATTTACTGATTTGTTTATATTAGAAAATGGCTATTCAACAAGTGTACATAGGAAGTGCAGACGCAGACAAGAGTTATGTTTCTGCGATAAGTGAGTTCACAAGTCAAGTGCGATCAATGACAAGTGTTCAAGTGGTTCCATAGCGATATATTGTGATTCTGTGTTTCTGAGTATATGCCTCCTATTTTTCTACGTGTTTTCTTTCATCTGATCTTAATCCTTGAACTCTCGATAGGTCATTAAGTAACGATATTAAAGTATGTAAGACGGTCCCCATATTTAGGTGCTTTTATTTTGGAAAACATATACACGCATAACAATCCGTTTTGCACACTTCCAAACATTATTTACAGACTTCATGATAAGGATTCCAGACCACGTTGCAGCAATCCTCTCTACTCGGGACTAAAGCGCTGTACAGCATTATTTTAACTCGAGGATTTGTGTAATCCTTGCAATGACGAATAAGATACCACAGCACTTGAAATGACTTCTCGCAGATAGTAACAATGAGAATATTTTAACTAAATTTCAATAAATTATCATCCATAAGTCTGTGATTAATGACTCTTCTTTATTGAAATTATTTGTACGAAGATAACGACTTAGCTTGGCCTTTTCTTGGGGAATCTTAGCATGGCCATTGAATACTCATTCCTAGATTGGACAAAAGGATTTCTGTATGGTATGCGCTCACATTAAATTGATAAATATTATTATTAATGGTATATAGTAAAACTATTTTATAAAATATATTCTGAATAATAGTAGAATAAATTGATTTGTTTTTCGAAAGAAGACTTGTACATAATAAATGCTAACAACTGAAAGATTTTAAATTACAATGCGTGTCACCACACCAACCTGTTACCACTACTTCCGCAGAAATAATAGAGCCGCCGCATTTGCATGTAAGGCTTGTACATTTTGTTATAGATGCCGACGTGCCATGGGAACTCTTTGCTTCGTGCTGACCTGCCTCTCGATACCCTGCCATCTGGTGTACGTAGTGTCCCCATAGATGTTTAGGAATTTTTTTAGAAATATTTACGCCGCATTCTGTAAAATAAATAGAACCATATGATTATACATATGAACAATGAATGAGGTATCGGAGAAACCAATCTGTGACAACTAATTCTGAACAGGGATCAGACACAGATACAGTACCATCGATCGGGTCATTTCGCAGCAGCAATAAAATAGTTCCCGATCCATATTTCACGTTTAGATTTAGAATTTATATATTTTGTTTTACAGATATTCGTTATCGCTGTAAACCGTAAGCTAGGGATCTATTTCTAGAGTACATATATAATGAAATATGTGTAATATTGTATGCGAAAAATTCACAAGTAAGAGTTCCAATTGATTCTCAAACGAATTTTTATGAAATTAGAATCAGCTTTTTATTGTACATATGCACGTTTAACTGTGAAAATGTAATGAAATGAAACTTCCTTATCCATCAGATCATGTTTTAAAGGTACAAAAATATGCGTTTTACGAGACTTGCATAAACTTAGTGATACTCATTATAATTATATTTTCTAGTAGAAAATTATTAGGTTAATGTTGTAATTACATTAATTAACCTGACCTGGACACGCAGGTGTGTAGTTCAATTACCATCGACACATTTCATAGGAGGTAGATCCTTGTCAGAGCGGTAATAGAGTATCGCAAACAGGTAACACTTCTTCACCGTTCGGTATATAAACGTTACAAAACTCTTCTGAAAACTCTTTGAACGCCATTTCTTGCATAAATAATGGACATCAGCGTCATAATTCAAGCGACAACCACCTAAAAATTATACACGATGTTCCTTAAACACCAATTTAAACATAAAATAAATAAAATACGGTGACCACAATATCAAAATTTAGCTTTAAAGAACTCAAGGTTACATATACATATTCCAAACAAAGCTTTAGATTATAAGTAATAATAAAGTCTGCTAAACAAACGTTAGTAATTTAAAATATGTTTCTCAAAAGTTTCTTGCTAGCATAGAAATTTTTTCAATTAACCGATTAAATCAAGTGATAACTATAATTAATTTTAACTCTTGGAAAACCACATCCCTAGAAGTAAGCTCGCGTCTCCAAATCTCAGCAATGAGTATCAATATTAGGTTTCTCGACTGATTACAATAAATACCAAAACTAAATAATGGATTAATGAAATAATAATTTTAAAACATATTTACTGATGCACGTAGGCAGTACATCCGACCACACTCCACGTGAGCAATTGATTTTGTCGTCTCCAACAATACCGTAGCCGTATTCGCATTGGTATAACAAGTGGAGGAAAGTGTAATTGTCACCGGGACCGTCATGGGACTTATTGAAGACATAGTATTCACCATGTTCCGGGGACACTGGTAACTCACATATATCAGGTACGTTTTGCATTCTGTAAGATAACATTATATTATTAATATTACCAATGTTGTAATATAGTTCTTAAATATTGAATTTGTAGCCCATATACATAAATAAGCTTTTCACTTGTTCAACTTTTGCATTTCCTACCCATGGATTTAATTCTGTGATGCTTTTACTTTGTTCAAACACCGTGACCTTAATCTTGATTAAATTTGATTTCTCATTAGTTTTCAAAGAAAATCATTCATTTTGTCATCCCATTAGACGTGGCGTTATTTCACGTCACTAAATACAATAACTGTGACGCGATATGTAACTGAACCACTAGTTTCGAGTCAACATAAAGTAGTGATTTTGTAAATGCGTTATTCTCAAACGCGTGATGCCATATCACGCATCACACCGAACTAGTAATGGGCGATATAAACAAATGACAGTGAAAACGTTGAAAAAGTGTGAATAAACTTGTAAATGTATCAAAAGTGTAAATAACCTGTAAATATTAATAATCATTGTATATACAATCAAATTAACTTATAAATACGCCTATATTAATAATTTTATTAAAATCATAGTTTCATAGTAAACACTAATCAATCATAAATATATTTAATGCAGTCAGTGCTAAGCCTGAATAAAGTATGAAGGAAAGTTAATTTATTGATTTAACTGTATAGCTACAAACATAAAATAGTGATTTAATTTATTTTCGTTTCGTGTGTAACTGTATAGTTGGTGGACGTATTTATGCAAACAATCACAGTAGCTGAATGAAAATAGCTAGTTACAAAAATCACTAGTTTTAAAACAGGTGACGCCGACTGTCACTGGTTTCGTTACGTTTCTTGAAAATGACGTAACGACCCATACCTACATCCCATCTTCTGCAACTCTCACATTGACAGCGCAAGTGTTACCTGATAGTCGTGCAAAATATAACTAAGAGATAGACAATCCGTTCATAGAGTTTCAAATCATAAATATGTTAAAATGCTTGAGTACAATAAACAACTATGCCTATTATTTCGGTGAATGTACAAGCAGCTATATCTCATTTATTTTTAAGGTATGTTTTGAAGACTCGGCACAGTTACTGTGCCTTTATCCCTACTAATAATATATAAAAATCACTGTTCATTTTATCCAGTTCATCATACCTCGTCTACAAAATACAGGACGCCGGTCCCTTATATAAAAGTATAGTTTGCAAAAAAAATTTTACATCCTTTCTGAAGTAGCATTTTACATCCCAGTCTATGATTCTTCCAACTCTTTCATATGATTTTATTCGGTAATGATTTATCTCAAATCGTCTCTAATTACAACTATTTCCGATATCGTTCCATAAAGTTTGTGTTTTCCGTAAGATTATCCCAAAAATTCGGTTTATCTCCTTTCATGTTTTATGTCATTATACTTTAATATCATTTCCTTCCTCCTTTGTTTTTATTTTTTCTACCCAGTTAATACGTTATTTCAGTCTCTTTTAGCTTATTTTCTAAATTCTTTATTATCTCTACTTTACTATTGCCCTTTGGGTATTATAATCTAAATTTTCTTTATTTTTCTCGCCCTACTTATCTCACAATGCAATTCTAACAATTCAAACTATTCATTAAATTACCCATCATTGCACCCTTTTATCGTTATACCCTTGTATCATTATGTTTAAGGAACCTCAATTCAATACCTTCACCTTATTCTACAATTGTATAAGAAAAGAATTTTCTTTGATCTGCATAATTTTATTGTCCAACTGGCCAATGTAATTTATGTTTTCGTCACTTTATTATTTTTCGGTACTAACTATATATATGTCTTTAAACTCTTTATGCCACCCATGTGAAAATTTACGCTTTCGTGCCACATCATTTCTTGTGGTATATGACCAGTACTTAAAGTTGGTCTTTATGACCCGGAATCCTAACCCAAAACTTTTATTTGGCACCGAGCTTATATTGGCAGACTCAAACACACTGGATATATTAGCAAAAAATGAAACATGAAGAAGGTAAAGCCCCATATCTGCCCGGGTTTACGCCCCACAATGGTCCGAGATCTGTATGTATACTGTATATAAATTGTATGCTGTGGCCACGACGACGGAGTCGTGTTCATGTTAGAAGGAATATCAGATTTAGGATATGTGAACATTCACTGTGCCTGTCAAACAAATGTGGTTGACGATGAATATTAAGAACAACATTACCATAAGAATGGCTGACCGTTCTCCGTGTCTTAGTACGCACACATTTTGATGCTCTCCCTCGCTCTTCAAATGTTTTAGCTAATAATGATAACAGAATCATACTTACTGGCCTAAATGTTGATGCAATATACTTCGATAATATCAATTTATCTAAATTATTAAATTTTACTCGCATTTTAAATATGAAACAACTGTTTATGTATTCATCACGTACCGATCGCAGTAAATCACTAATAAATGTGTTGGATATTTGTATTCCCAGCGCCGTGATCGATATTATAGGCACTAAACAAAATAACCGTGCATCTACGGTTTATAAATTTCACTTTAAAACCAACAGTCTCTAAAAGTAATATGTTTTAGTTCATTAAAGGACATTATCCACACCCACATCGGTAACGACCTTAAATCTATTCCATGGTACAGAGTTTCAAGTTGCTGCTATTTACATAAAATAGTACACATTACAACACTCTGCGTTGTATTTATTAGTTAACTACCTGGATAACTGAAGATATCAAAATTATTAGGTTAAGGATAGGATATTAATTAGGTAAAGGATATTCAGAGATAGTACTGTTTGCAGATGATACCAATTTGTTATTCAAAGATAAAGACATCCACAATTATGACGATGTGAATATTGCTATCTTCAAAATTGAAACATGGTCTACTCTAAATAACTTACTTCTTAATAGGAAGAAAAAAAATGTATGAAATTCTTACTTCGAATGTAAAAATGGATCTAGTTCTATTTTAATAAAAACGAGGAATTAGAGCTTATTGGTACTACTGTATTCTTAGGTCTTATTTTAGATACTAAGCTTCAGTGGGGTCCCTATATCGGTGAATTGGTGAAAAGGATTAGATCTGCTGCATTTGCACTTAAAAATAAGAAATTTGTCCGATATCAAAACCGCGAGATTGGTTTATTTTGGCTGTTTCCATAGCTTGATGTCATATGGCATTCTACTCTGGGGACATGCTGCGGATGTTCACAGAATTTTCGTTTTAAAGTGGGCCATTCACGCAATTTACGAGCTGGGACCTCGTATTTCTCTTAAAAGTTTAACGAAATTGCAAAATAAAATTTAGTATATGTTAAAAAATTTAGAACTTTTAATGAAAATAGTGATAGACATAATTTCAAATAGAAATAATGATCTGTGTTTACATGTTAGTCGACTGCATAGGTCACGAATTCGTTTAAAGGCTGGTATATGCATGTTTAATAAGATTCTTGTGGATATACAATTTACGCTTATACAAATTTTAGTATTTATTAAGCAAACATTTTGCAGAAAAGGGTATTATACAATCTCTGAATATTTAGAGGATAAATGGACATAATGAGCTCGACTTCCTACAAGTTTTTTTCCTGCAATAGTTTTATATATGATTGTATTTCTATATAATTGGTTTGAAAAGAGCTATCCTCGAGTCTCTTGCTTGTTCTTCTTGAGGGTTAACTGCCTTACAAACGAGTGGTAATTAAAAAAGGAGTAATTAAAAGACTCTAAATTCCTTAAACGTTATGACGCATTTGATGTGTTACATTATAATCTATGAAATAAAGATATTTTAGATTTGAGTTTGAATTTGAATATGATGATATTGAGGATAAGGCACATGAGGTATTTTTCTACTAAGAAAGACTCTCACATATTATTACACAGTTAAAAACGTTGTAATAAATTTTTTTCAATGAAACATGTGCTTACTTTAAAAATGACATTAACAGACACAGTAAAGATCCTAAAGCTGATTGGAAGAGCCTTAAATTCAATGCTTAACCTATAACTGATAATTTTTTCCCGATAGTCTCTGTTCTGCAGGAGATACTTAAATTTTTCTCGATTTTCTAAATAAAACCGAATAGCAAACCGCAGCAGCCTCCTATCATCTCCGACACGGTTTGTCACCGCGGGAGTACTAGACTACGACTCCTCCAAGAAAACAAATCAGCTACACGCATATAACGGCCATATTAATAAACACTTAACTATAGCAAAGAAAACAATGTTCATATTTGTATTCTAAACATTAAATTATTATCGTCAGCAGAAAAATATCGAGATAAAAAAACAGCAGTTTAAACATGAAACACGACTTAGTAGGATTCTGTGAAGTCCGTCGCTAGTCGAAGACGTCATTGAGGATGACGACAACATCATGTACTATATCGGCGAAACCAATGGACTCTATGGCGTGGATTTCTAGTCAAAAAGAAACGTAAATAACAAATCAAAGCCTTTACAGGCATATCCGAGCGATTCTGCAAAATAGAATCGAGTTTGAAACCTTGAATAACACAGGCATATGCACCTACAGAGAGCTCTGATGAGCTATCAGAGCTCAGAGAGAGCATCACAAGAGAAAATTTATGATAACATGGCGAAAACTCACGACACTGTGTCAACAACATTATATTTGTGGGAGATTTCAATGCACGTTTTGGGATACTCAAAATATGAACGCTCAGTGGTTAAAAGCATGGCTCTGGGAACAGAACCGATCATGGTGAAAGACTTATTCAATACGTTTGTCAATACAATTTGAAAATATTAATACTAACTTCAAACTAAAAATACTAACAGACGGACATGGGTCTCCAGACAGTAATACAATAGCAACGAGATAGATTATATTATGTCTACAAAACGCAACCTGTTGTCTATTCGATTGGTAATTCTGAATTTAGATTTGTAAAACATGTCAAGAATTGGTGTGAAACTGTTTTATCGCCTAAATGAGATTGTACACCTTGGCAATAGAAAATAGTTTCGAGCAGATTTCGATAGTTTTGTCTCAACTTTCAAATAAAACTCGTTAATTCTTTTATTCTATAAAATAAACTATCCAGATACCCAGATACGGCATATCGACCTAGACTATTATCTAAAACAAATATCTTAATACAACATAAAATGCTTGAGCTCGAAATCTCACCCAGACCTCAGGGTCACCTTTATTAGTCAGACCCGTATTTTGAGTATGTCTACTAAAGTTCTCATCCTACCACTCTTCTCTTTGACATCATTAAGAATTGTAAGCATCTCACCTATACAGAAAACTTACATTTTCTGGCCGAATCTGTGTCATTCAATTTATTATTATCAATCCACATAAAACCTCTACGTTTTAAGGAAATTTTAAATAAACTGCTGAATAATATTCCTTCTTCTCTGCGTAATCTATTAATTACATGCAATTTTCTGATAGAAATGAAGATATTTTCACTACACAACGACGAAACTAATGCTAACGTAATCAATTACAAATAATTATTTCGATAATGGTACTGAATTATTGGCAACATTTGCAATTATTAATTTAATAGTACCGCCTCCTTATAAAATATTCTTTGTCTTTCATTATATTAGTTTAGTTGACTTTTAATATTCCAAACCGTTTTTAGTAATGTTAATTGGTATAAGGAAAAGCCTAAACCTAACAGGCTCCAGCTGAAAATCAGCACAAAAGCCCAGGTGGTGTTATTATGTAGAGCTTGAACCGATTAGGCATTCTAGATTTTATTAATCATGTGATTATGTGTTTTTACTCCCACATTGATTTGGTGCCGAATAAAACATTTTTCTTTTTCATTCATTATAAAAGCTATTCAAGTAATACATCATTGAACTAGTTTGACTTACGGCGACAGCGTCTTGGCAATACTTTAGAGTTTCGGTAGTATCTGTGGACAGACGGAGTAAATACGTGAAAAATAATATTGACATAGATTTGCATTATTTATTTTATGGTGAAAATGTTGTATATTTAGGATTTCAACATACAACGAAGTGCTTTTTCCTGCTTAATAAAAGTCTCATTAAAGAATTTTACACCAGCTCTTGTTTGCAATCACAACTAACAGGATACAATATCACAAGCCTCACGATGTATCTACTCTGGAATACCTGGTTGGATCAGAATGAGAAACGAGAAAAATCCATGCTCACTTAAACACTGTGGCGCGTCGTCGTGCCAGTGCCGTTCTCGCAGCGCACGCGCCACTTTCCGACGAGGCTGTAGCCCCGCGGCACGCGTACTCAAACTCGCCGACGCGCTGCGCCCGGCGGCGCTGGCGTCGCCGACGACGCATATATTCGTGCCTGGTGCATGGAGCAGCTTCTGCCAGTCCAGATTTATTCTTGAACTGATAAATGTTGATAGTGCGTCAATAGAGGTATAAAGTTACGTAGTGGATGTCAAGTGTTGATCAATGCTAAAAATAGTCTTATCTTTAATGTCTTTTCCGTAATAATTAAATAATTATTGCTATTGTAAAACATGTAAAAAATATCTCTAGCTAGTGGCGGCGCTACACCCGTGGACGTCGGCGACATTAGGTTTTGAGGCCTCTTTTAATAACTTGTAGGCAAAACTTTTGCGAGGCCCTTTTTAATAACTTGTAGGCAAAACTTTTGTTTGCAGGCCCTTCAACTCCCTTCGGCGGTCGCCGACGTCGCCGACGCTAGCGCCGCCACTGCTTTAGTGTAATGAGAAATGCATATTAAGGAACTTCGCATTTTTGTCCAACAGAAGTATCCGGATGAAACTCCGACCATAGATGAATGAACAAATAACTTTGGACTTAATACAACACAACAATACTTTGGGAATATGCTAACAATAACTAGTTCAGGTTAGAGCCGGGCAGTGGACCAGCTCGAGCGGTAAGATAGCACATTCACAAAATACAGACGTGAAGTAATGCGCTATTGTCTACCGTTCAGTGATTGCGTGAGTTCCGGTTGCTTACTCTCCTGTCCATCATCTCTCCCTCCTTCCATATATCTTGTTTTACCCAAGAGGCCGTTAACGCACTCAACGTCAGTGATTGCAAGTGTTCACGGGAGGCGGTGATCACTTAATCTCTGGCGGCTAACCTGTTCGGTCGCCTTCAAAATGCAATAAAACAAAATCTAATTTCTAGGAAATTTATGCTCATAATACTTATGAGGGCATTTTTATGGTACTATAATTTTAAGGAATTAATAGATGTGGTTGAATAGTTTTGGGTTCTTTTCCCTTTGTATTCCTTCACTGTTAGCAATCTCATATTATTTTATATAATATGGTTCTCATTCTCATATTGAATAAAATCAATTTTACTATTTTTGTATCAAACCAACCGTTCTGCGTCTCGGAGGGCACGCTAAACTGTCGGCCGCGCGTTGTAACTTATTAGTGATCACTGAAGTCATCAGTGCCAAGGCTGGCCGACACGGATAGGTGAGGCCCAAATCATTTAGATTTAAATAAAACGATTATGAGGATCGTCACCTCTGCTGCAGTACGTCAACAGACCCTCATCGCAGTATGTGGCGAGCGTTAGGAATAACTCGTGGTATTTGTAACCAGAGAAAGTTAAAATAACACATTCATCTAAATTTTACTAAAGTCTCTTATGCACAGAATATAAAATAATCTAAGAAGTTTAAATGTCATAATCATGTTACTGTCAATAACTTTAAAGTAATAGCTTATACTTTTTCCTATTGGAAATTATTCCTTATTACACCTAATAAATGAATATATAAGATTTAATGCAAATGTATTTTACAATAACAATATTTTACAATTTTACATAACATCATTGTTAAAACGTTGAAACATACCGTGGCACCCGTGGGTGACACTGGGCAATATAATAATTCTACTACTCTGAGTTTATTCTTAGTAATAACAAGATTTGTTTACATTTAGTCTTATCGCTATATGGTGATGTTATTTTAGACCTTGTTTACGTATTACAGGTTGATGTTAGATGAGATTACAGAGTTGCTGGCTGAGGAAGACCCAGGTGATATTATTTTATTTTCTACTGATGGTGTGGTGACTGATGAAGACAGTGGAGACGGAAACGAAGCAATATCTTCATATTGCTAGTCGTATGCTTCGATCTCAAGTAGAGCTTCAAAATAGACCTTCCACTTCTGGAGATAATCGCATGGATGACATGGAAGAAGAAGAAGAAATCGACGTGCTCTGCACCGAAGAAAAAAAAGATAAAAGACAATACCTAAAAAATTGTATAGCAAAATTGTGTAGCAAGTATTGTCACTAATACTTCTTTTACTAATTGCGATAAAGGAGGCCGTGATGAAAAAGGTTACGAACTCTCAGGAAGTGATGAGTGCTGTTGAATGTTTCTGAATTACTCTATAGTGATGACATAGTAAAATTTGTGGTGATAATGAGCAATTTGTATATTTTACAGAGAAATCACACTCTGAATATAACTTGTTATGAAATTAGAGTGCACATTGCAAATTGCAACTTGCAAGAACTCCAGTATTTAAGAATGGTATGAGAAGCAAAAAGTGACAATTACAATGAACTTATTAGTAGCATCTAGCATAAATCGAACAGATTTTCGAAATTCAGCAATATTTTCATCTTTCCGACAGTACACCCTTGCTGCTTAAACAACAAATTGCAAAGTTCGAAAATATTTCACAAAACTGAATGTGAATTTCACTGCACATTTAAAAAAGCGGGTTCTTCCCACATTTTCAGACGAAGACGACGATAGTACCATAATTTAGGAAGGCATGGTACCAAACATCATATTCACGGAAAACCGATAGGTTCAGTTGGCGCTCGGGCTGCTATGGATTTTAGTAAATTGTGAGCCATATCAAGCGGTCCGACCCTGGCCTCAAATGTAGTCCGACTTGGGCCTAAGAGATGCCGTTATTTTAGAACTCTATTCAAGATTACCACAAGAGTTAGACCATAACTTATACTTTTATAATTTTTACTGGTTTGCCTTTGCTAAACATTTGCGAGAGCAGAATGTTGGGGTATGGGAACTGTCGGGAAAATCGTTTAGAGAATTGAAATTTACCAAACTCAAAGGACATGAAAAGTATCCAAAAGACAAGCTATGTCATAAAGCTTCAAGAAAATTATTACAGCGAAGTGGCATGACAATATTATCGTCACCGTTGCATCCAACTGCCATGGATCGGATGCTATCATAAAAGTGGATCGGATCGGATTTGTGGATAAAACGAGCAAAATTCAAATTGATTGCCAGCCGTCATCAAGATGTACATAAGTACATGGGTGGGGTAGACCACATTGACGAAAAACGTTGACTCTATGAGGGTATTTTGCGAAAAAAGTGGTGGTTCTCTTTTTCTTTTGACCTAGATGCGGCATGTCTGAAATGCATGGCTGATTAAAAGACAGTCAGAAAACAACTGGATCTATTGCGATTTCCGGCAAAATGTAGTAACCTCTACCTACAAAAATATGGCAAGCCTGCGTCCCGTAATTCTGCTCGTGGTGTTCCTGTACACATAAAAATACTTGCCACGGTAAGGACCGCAGGAATTGACAAACACACGAAGTCGTCTGCTCTCAATGAAGATGCGGATATTGTTACCAACGCATTAGAAAATGTGAACCAAATGCAATATCGGTTTGCATCTTAAGTGTTGGTACAGCTTTCACGATAAATAATTGTTATATTTTTTCATATATGTAATATATATTATTAAAAACTGAGGCTTTATTCCTACTAAGAGTGGTAAATTCACGTGTCCTTCAGAGATTTAACTTTACTACAATGCCCAGTTTCACCTGCAGGTCACCCCCATAAAAAATGGGTGGTTTACTTATTTTTATGTTTTTTATCTCATTCAAATATAGCTAAGCTATTTTATGTAAAAAGAAATATATTCTTTTATTAACTTGGACATGGAAATTGAAGACTTGTAATATGTTTTAATTTTCATATTCTGAATTTTGAAATTAAAAAGCATGGTGTGTATCCGTAGCTATTAAAATGTTGGATTTTTAAGAAGGTGCTTATTAGGTAAATTAGAAGATCTACCTATAAATAAAATACTTTGGTATTTTTAAGTCATTGTAATACAAAACTCTGTTTCAGAATATTAAGCTACGCCAAAAATTTATTTGAATTTTCACAATTTTATTCTACCAAATCGATAATTTTAAATAGTTCACCATGGTTAACTTTTAGTCTCGTACAGAGAAAGATTCTGTGTAGCCGCTGTAACATGCGTATTTGCCTCGAGGTAAAATTAAATTCTCCGTCAAGCACAAGGACACACAGAGCCTTCAGCACAAATTTGAATGAATTCCATTTACTAAGGGTGAAGAAATTAAGCTGCATGAGGTGAAGAAGAGAGTGCCAAATTTTGTGGACGACTTTAATACCAGTTTTACCTACCCAGCTGAAAATTGTTTTGGTATGAAAATTATAATTCTTTAAAACATGTCACGATTATCTATCTATTTGTAACTATGCTTTCAAAATTTCCTGATGAAGTTGGAAATTAACCGCGGAACGTTGAACTTCTTTGAATAAATAACATCTACTCATTTTCCAAGTTCCCGATATCATTTATTTAGTTATTTAACATCATGGATGAGATTTACCCAGATCAAAACATAATGAATTTAAGAATTAGACACAAATAGACATTTTTATCAAAAGCTTTAGCTAAGTTTATGATATAGGTCACTTACTTTGTGTTTGGATTTGCCTCTTGGTTTGTCAAATCATTCCTGAGCCCAATGGGTCGTGCTGAAATGAAGGTAAGTTACAGTTTGAGAAAATCTTAAAACACCATTTATGTAATGCCAATTAGAAGTAGTATTTAAAATAATCCCTCGAGTTGTATAGGCACATAGATGCCATGACTTCCTTCATTTGCCCAGAATTTTAACAAAATAGCGAAAGAATTCGTGAAATCGATTTCGCTGAAATTGATAAGGATTACTACTCGTAGTAGGAGAGCAGATTTGAGGGACAGCGGTGGATTGTATGCTGCATGTTATTGCTTGTTGCAGACAAGCATCTAGTGTTTTCAAACCGATTTCTTAAGTTTAAGTATATTTGCTAATAACGAAATTACTGTATAAATTAAAAAAATTATACTTACGAACGTGTTTGATGATCTCTCGATTCCAGGCGCCGCGAGCACAAGCGAGGTAAAATACTTCGAGTGCAAAGTACTCATCGCTAGTGTACAGTATGAGCGAGAGGTCGTCGAAGGCGTCACCGGGGCCGGCTTAGTGTCGTTAATGACGATGTAACTACCATTTTCTGGATATTTAGGCAGGACACAACTTTTATCGTCGACGATGAGAATCTGCAAAAGCTCCGTAAGTTGGTATACTAAAATGATAAAATTTTGATATGATAATTGAAGTCATAAAATGGACCAAAATTTTAAGCACCCACTCAAGTAGCTCGAAATTGCTGCATAAAAGCTGGAGAAAATATTAAACGAATTTCTATACTTTCATAAGTAAGCAATATGTATGCTGTATAAACGTTTCTTCAGCTTTTGGAAAAGAAAATGAGAACCTAATTAGGCTACGTTTAGCTTTAATACGGCTGTTTAGTAAATCTATATTATTGACTTGTAAAGATTGTAAAGATTGTATCGTAGAATATCTTTCCTGTACAGTTTATATAGAACTGAAAGCTTAACAAAGACTATTTAAAAGGATAATCAAAGTGTGTAAGAGACAGACGGAACTAATGTTAATTTTCATCGCAATAGACAATTTTATTTTAATAAAAGAAGTATACAAAGTGACAGTTTAATGACAGGAATAATATTAGTTAGTGGTATCCAAGTTTATCGATCTCTAATCAAATTCGATTGTCAACATCAGCTTACTGTGAATAGGTATGTCTATTTACATCATTTTTTTTCACACGGAAAACAAATAATGAAGTACACTTTAAAATGTGCAGTCGTTTTTAAACGGCATTTAAACATTTTTGTACTATTATTGGTCCACGTTCAGCCAAGGAAACACTACAATATACCTAGCAATAGACACCGACTCCAAAAATAACAATAATTGTAACTGCATTATATTGTCGTAATAATTTGATTCTCTAAAGAACTCTAAGAATATTTTGATATCGTTTGTTATTCATAAGTATGTGTTGAGTTAAATTTGAAGTGGGAAGATACCTACCTACCGTCTTGCGTAGTAAACACATATATCGTATCTGCATATTGATGAGTAGAAAAATAAATTGAATATTAAGTTGTAGAAGAATACGCAATTATTTCTTTACTTTCTAGTGCATATTAATTTGATTTGGAATAGTTTTGTTTTGAAGCCGGTTTTTTGTTAAAATATTTGTTTTAACATCAAATTAGTACTGCTAGCGCAATATTTTTGAATTCTAAAGGCAACGAATATTTTATAATCTAGCGATTAGTATTATAATTTGTTATTCCTTCTACACTTAAATTCTTTCAACACAGGAGCACTGCACCAGTTTCTAATGATTTAGTAAATGGACTAATTAGACTGTTGTGCCAATATTCCCCGTTTTTCATAGTTTTCATGTGAATTTTCTAACTGTACCTAAGATAACCTTCGTGTTGTCACGTAAAATTTCGGAAAATCTATTTTTCACAATCATTGCTTAATGTTTCAATACTACATGAGGAATATTTCTTTAGATAACCCATTCCCTAATTTTATCACGAAAAATAAAAATTTTCATAAACTCGGTAGGACTATGGTTTTAATCTTTGCTTGAAATTTCTATTGTAAACCTCTTTTTCTGTGAAATTAGAACAGAGTTTGGATCAGATATTTGTAAAGAGAATACATAATGACTTTGAGTATCTTACTTTTCGTCATTCACATTATTAGGTCCATTTTCCTTAATTGCTTCGTAATGAGTGCTCAAACTAATAATACTATTGTATTCTTTTAATACTTTTTTAAATTGCCTCAAATCTTTTTCTGATTTTTCACGATTTCACAATGATTGACAGTGTAAGTGACTATACTCAGATAAAACAAAAAGATCATTAAAAACTCCGACAACCTTCAAATTTACAGTGATAATGTGCATAGTATTGTAATAACTCGAAGTAAAGATATAGGCTGTTTTGTGTATTTTTGTGAGGCTCTCAAAAACTGATATCATAAATGAATTTTCTGCCACCAAAAAATGGTTTAAACTCTCACAAATACCTTTTATATCACTTAGAAAATAATAGCAATCTATATAAATGTTCCTATAAAGTTTGTATTTGGGTTATCCATGTAATAGATTTGAATATCGCTTTAATTCAGGCGGTATCTATACAAAAAAGAAATAAAAATATATTAAACAGGCTTATTAAATTTGTCAATTGCTGATATATAGACAATGTCTTTTGAATCGCGTTTCTACTGCCTTACCAACTTTCAAAGCTACAAACTGATATTTGCAAAGCTACAAATTGATACTTGGTAATACTGACTCGATTGCATAAAACATTCATATGTCCCAAATCCATAATTTTACTTCACCATGGTTAACTTTTACACGCAGAGATGCTTTGTAGCCGCTGTAACATGCGTATTTTCCTCAAGGCAAAATTCAAATTTCTATCAAGCACAAAGGCGCACAGTGCGCTTATGCCTGATATATGTCACTTACTTTGAGTTTGGTTTGCCTCTTGGTTTATCAAACGACTCCAGGGCCCTATGGGGCGTGCTGAAATGAAGGTAAGATATTTGAGAAAATTTTAGAACAACACCATTTACATAATGCTCCTTAAAAGTAATATTTAAAATATTCCCTCGAGTTCTATCGGCACATGTATTTTATTACTTCCTTTATTTGTCTAGATTTTAACAAAATAGCGAAATAATTGTGAAAACGTTCGTTTGACAATTTAGCGATAAATCGGGTTGCAGTAAACATATTTGTCTTTAATCAATAAAATTAACTTTTTTCTTGGACATGTTTTGGTATACGATAAAAGTAACATGTTTTCAATTCTTCAGCCGTCGGATTGCGTTGAACTTGAAGGATCAGAGAATGAACATTAACTAACCGCGAACGAGGTCCTGACCTGACTAAATTTGATTACATCTTGTTATACATTGTTTTCGAATTTCGTTGATTCTTAACTCAGTAATGTTAGACCACTGTGTTTTATATCATTGATGATTGAAATGCTTTATACACTATAAGTTTTGAAAGGGACTGTATTTGAAATGGACGATGGTCTATTGTCTAATATATTAAGCTGCTTAAATTTATAATTATACGCTTGTCTGCAGCATACATTTATATGCAGCATGAAACCCATCGCTGACTCAACAACTTTAAAAACGATAAATTTAATATTGAATTAAATAAATATTCAATTCATTGTATAAGGATTACTATTCGTAGTGGAAGAGCAGATTTGAGGAACGGTGGTGGATAGCATGCTGCATGTTATTGCATGTTGCAGGCAAGCGTCTAGTGTTAATCAGACCGATTTCTAAATTGTATTTACTAAAAACGAAAGTACTATATAAATTTAAAAAAATACACTTACGAACGCGTTTGAGGATCTCTCGACTCCACGCGCCGCGAGCACAAGCGAGGTACACTATTTCGAGTGCAAAATACTCATCGCTAGTGTACAGTATGAGCGAGATGTCGTCGAAAGCGTCACCGGGCCCGGCTTCTATGTCGTTAATGACGATGTAACTACCATTTTCTGGGTATTCAGACAGGACCTTTTTTCGTAGAAGGTGAGAATCTGCAAAAACACCTTAAATTGGCATATCAAAATGATAAAATTTTGTTATGATAATTCTAGTCATAAAATGGACAAAATCTTAAGCACCCAATTCCGACTCGATTGTTTAAAACGCATGATGAATTTCAGGGAAGCAAGAGCAGTATGGAAAGGTAGAACTATGTGGTAATTTATGGTCTCTGCTTATACTTATGGAAAATAGGCGAGCGTTTATAATAGAAATAATAATAATAAAGTTGGAAATGCCATGACTCTAGCCTTAATACGTCAATATAAAACGCTATTTATAAGAATTCTAGGAGATCTGTGCACAACTTTGCCTTGATCCATGACCTGACACAATTGGTATCGTCAACCATATGAGTACTGGACGTAGTGAGCTATACCTCATCCTCAATGAATCTTCTGCTGATCTTGTTCTTCAACAATTACAAAGTCTTCGTAACCTCCGCTAAGACCGTCAGATCACTGTCTGGTTAGGTGTAAAGTGTCACTTACACGACCACTGTTGTCAATTCGTCCAATGTCTATATTCTATATTGTCGTCATACATGTTTATATTGTGTCTACGTCACGAATTTCTATATTGTCGTCAAGGGAAAATAACAGCCTTGGTTTGATAAGCATTTTAAAACAGCATCTCACCCTTAAGTGGAATGTTACCGAGCCTGGGCGGATTGTATTGTCAATGGTGGAACAAATGCCAACATACTCAAAAGAGGCGCAAATCTGCCTCTTGGATCCATAAAAGGTAGTAAGTTTGAGAAGTCCGAGCACGTTAGCAAAACTAAAAGCTGGCGTGTTATGGTGCGTAATCTCATGTATTTTGGTCCCTTGCTAACGCTGTCCAAAATTATTTTTGCCAATCGTCGTTTTGAATCCTATAGAAGATGAATGATTGGTCCACATTGCGAAAAGAAGCTTCTTTTGATGACCTCATCTATTAGCCTTTTTCTTGCTTTAAACTCAACTCTTGACAATAAAGGCGCAGAACCACAGACCTCAGTCCACAGAACTCTATGGCGGACATTCGCTTTACACAATTATCCGTATGTCGGGCATTTTTCCCTTGACATCCATAAACTTAGTGATCCTGATGCAATACTCCCATTGTTCTTAAAATATTGGCTCCTAAATTGGCATCAGAGTAATAAAGAGGCTTTGGCTTTAGTTTGGATATAACGAAGGCTTTTGACGGGATCTGACACGAAGTGCTTCTCTCAAAACTTCCTCCTTATGGGCTTTCTATGCAGGTAAATGAACAAGTTTCTCACAGAACAAAACATTAAGATCTCAATCGACAGTATATGTTTAGATCCCAAGACCGCGAATGCCCGTGTCTCTCAAGTTTATGTACTATCCCTTTTGTTCATTAATTATATCAATGATTAACTAAACTCAGTATTATTAGTTGCTTCAATAGTTAACTCTGTATTTCCGCCACACTAATATTCCTGGGATCGTGTTAACGAGTGTCAAGAAACCACCTTCAAATCGAAACAGTTTTACAGGAAGCATTTCTTTGGAGTAAACTGAACTTGTCGAATCAAAGCTTTGTATATTTACTGTTAGAACATTTCTTTTTGTCCCATCTCTTCTCTTCGGTACTGAGATCCTTATTATCAACGTATCGATCACGGTTCAGTTTCACGATCATCTTGAATGAAAAATGAAACTATCTTCTAAAAAGCTCTCGATGCTCATTAGAGCGCCATAATTCTATCCAGATCATCGCCTGTTACTTTATGAAACACAGGTTATAATTAGTAAAGAGCAATGTTATGACCTATAGGCTACTTGTGTCTCTAGACCGCATCCAACGTATAGCATTTCGAAACGTCCCTGACCCTATAGAATTCGGCCAACTCTACTTTTTGTCTTTGCGAAGAGGTGTAGCATCACATGCTCTATCGCGTATACTGCGGGGAATGCTAAGTAAAGCTATTCCATCTCATTCCTGTCGCTAATTTTCGTCATAGTTCCATTCACCGGAATTACCACTTACGCCATGCCCGGCTAATCTTAATGGCGAGCGTTCTGCTACCTCACGCTTCATGCTCAATTTTATCCCATGAACGCTGGGGCTTTGAATTATTTTCCCTTGACCTGTACTTCCAACGGACTTTGAATAGAGAATCTTTAAGAAAAGGGCGTACTACTTTATAAATTATGTGGGTCGTTACGTCATTTTAAAGTTAACGAAACCAGTGACTTCGTCCGCGTCACCTGTCACGAAACTAATGATTTTCGTAACTAGCTATTTTATTCGGCTACTGTAATTGTTTGCATAAATACCTACACCAACTGGACAGTTACTCACGAAACGATCTAAGTTAACATTTAAATACGTCAATTGGGCAACTTTGTGTGTCTTCAATTGTGTGCGGCGGCTATTAATCGTGAGCCCCGTCTTGCTGCTCTCGCACGGAACTGAAGTTGCTATTATGTTGCCATACTTGCACAAAAGTATGCCAAAGTTGGGATAAACGTGGCGGTTAAGTTGCCACCATTGCAATGGACGTTTAAATTTCCCACTGTCATTACACATAGGTAGAATGTTGTCTTTATATAAGAGTTTACTTTCCTTGACGGCACACGATAAAGGCATACCTACTTGTTGCTGCTGCCCGACAATACTGTTTAAAATGGACCAAGGTGAAAATTTATCTCGTACCAGAATGGAAGCTGAGGTTGAAGTGGATTCTTACGGTTGTTTTCTCTATGTTGTCGTCGTCTAATAACAGGTGCAAATATCTCTTCCAGCATTTTCTTTGCTTTTGGTACCTTATTTGTGTTAAAATTCATTCATTTTATACCTTGGGTCTAAAATTGTAAATATCGAGAACGTGTTATTTTTTCAACACCTAGTTTTTATCTAAGCTTGTCCGAAGTGCTGTAATTACATTATTTGTTATAGCAGTAAATCCTTCCAGAAGCACTTGGTCACAAGATTTTGACTGTATGACAGCGTGTCATATAGTCATATCATGACCATCACAGTTGATGGTACTGGCTGTCATATAATCTTCACTACTCATAACTTTCGTAGCTTCGTCGAAAGGGTTTAAACCTTGTATAGTTCGTAAACGTTGTCCATTCCTTGACAGTTAAGGTTGGTAAATCTTTTAATGAATTGCAACAGTGCACATATTTGATTTTCTAGTTAAACAAATCGTTGTGAAATAGCAAACGTAGAGTTCCACCTGGTTGGTACTTCCTATATCAAGCGCTTTAGTGTCACGTCCGGCTTTTCCTGTGATTGTGTTTTTAATAATTTTCTCGCGCTGCTATACTTGTCTTAAAATGTCAGACGATAGTTTTAATTTTATCCAAAAAGTTTGTACTAAATTCAGGGCATCTTGCACTATTAATTTCAACGTGTGGCCATAGCATCCGTAATACTTCCACCCTATATCACCTATGGCTTTTTTGACGTTGTCTGCGATGTCACCAACAATAAAATTTATTTTATTTGTTACTCTCCACTCGTTGGTCAATGCGGCTTGAAACACTGCTGTGCGTATCTTTAAACTCTGCACATTTTAGTAAAAATGTTATAAGAACAATATCTTTTGTTACATAGTGCTCTGTAACAGCAATGTAAGCATCATTGACCCGAGACGCCCATAAGTCTATCGTTAGAGATAGAAATTCTTTATCGATTAATTCTTCTTTTTTTTGTAGAACTGTTTGGTCGTATAATGTAGGAATAAAAATTTATAGACAGTTTTTCGCGATGTTAAGTCGTAACCAGGTACGTGTGGGGCAAATTTTTTAAAAGCACTTCCTTCTATCAAAAAGGAAAAGGGTGATAACTATCTATAA
Source organism: Eumeta japonica (assembly GCA_005406025.1). Taxonomy (NCBI): domain Eukaryota; kingdom Metazoa; phylum Arthropoda; class Insecta; order Lepidoptera; family Psychidae; genus Eumeta; species Eumeta japonica. Next base: position 24,315 of record BGZK01000235.1, read on the forward strand.
ATAAACCGGCAAGGTAATTATTTGTCTTTTTTAGTGAGTGTTACTTTTTTGACAATTACGTAGCTATCAATGCGCTGTTGCGCAGCGCAGTATATGGTTATGGTACTTGCAACAGTGGATCTAAACACTGACGCAGCATCGAAGCTGGGTGACGAGGGCTGAGGTTGGACATCGCCTGTGGGTTTCTGCCATGACTTTGTTCTGGGGTCCTTGCCGCTGATTGCGCAGTACAAACGCATGTATACTCGCGGAGCTGTTTTCGCTTAAAATGTGTTTTCGAATTTGCAGTTGAAGTTTTGAAGTTATAAAATTCATCGCAACTGTTGCATTTCGTTTTTTTTTTCATTATCCAGTCTTCAAAAAAGTTCCCAACAAGCACTAGAATTCAATCGAGACCTTTTTACATGTTTTTTTATTTACATTTCACTATATTTCCACTTTATTTAAAGGTTACATTAAATCTACACAAAACACCAAAATAACATATAAAAGTTAATTTTTAGAATAAAGTACTCACAAATACAGCGACGAACTAAAACAAATTAAATTCTTTTACTTTAAATTCAAAGTGATTTTCGCTTCCTAGCATCACGAGCCATTGAAATTATGTACAAACTATTTTATTACCTATGTGTATAATTTTAGGTATGAAAATTAAACGTACGCTAATACTGTTAAGCTGTTTTGTTGTATACCACGATACGGGCGCGTTCGGCGGCCTTATTACCTAAGAGAAATCGATTTCTGATTTCGCATGATTTTAAATTATTTTACTAATTCCCAAGTTGATATTTCGAAATGCTAATTGTCTTTCTATTAACAGGGTTGCCTCTACAATTAAATCACTAAATTATCAATATGAAATTTAATCGCATATTTGAAATCAAAGACCGTTAGGAATCGCGATTTCGCAATTATTAGAAAATCACGCTCTCAAACCGAAGACTGGTCAACAGCGATTCTCAAGCGATTTACAATCGATTTTCCGTCATTCGTATTTCGTAAAAAGTGAATATATTTTTTTTATGTAAATCGTTAGATGAAATAAAATCTTTGCACATTTATCGAGGACCTAAGACATTACAATAATATGGTATAATTGGACTGATCTGACGATGGAGCCAGAAGGTAGGCACACGAATTCCATAATGGAATAACATATCCTAGTTATGTTTGAGCTTGTCAGAGTTGTCTTGAGATGTACTCTCACCATGAGTATTTTTCAGAGTCTGATGATGGAGACGGAAGGTAAGCACTAGCACTCCATAATAGAATAACGTAGTCTAGCCGTATTTGGGCTTAATGGAATTTTTTAAATGGACTTTGACCATTATTGGCTTTCAGGGTCTGATGATGGATTTGCTTATCAAACTATGTGACAATCATATTTCTCTAGGTCTATTTTTAAACATGTATCATAGCTACAAATAGTGTTTGTAAGCACTTGGTCCTTACAGAACATCCCTTAATAATTATATAATTTAAAGTTACTAATATGGCAAAATTGGGTGTATACCTCAAACTGTTAATAATCAAAGGAATTCAATATATAAGAAATATATAATATCTATTATAGTGATAGTACGAGGATATATCATTTCATACAGTACAGAGCATGGATTTGTAATCAAATTGACAGTAGGCACGTATTGACTGAATCATGATTTATAATAATTTAAGTACTTTGTTATTTAAAATTACGTTATTTAATAACTTAATCTTTTACTGGCGATAACGTTATGACAATTACACTTCTTACATACAAAAGTTACATACGTCAAATGATACGGAAAAGATTGCCCTCAGTGCGTAGGCTCTGAGGGTTCGTAGGTTAAAATTCCTTTATCCATACAGAAGAAAATTCACTAGCTTCTTGATCACAGTACTGCCTGTGTGAACGAAGATCAAATTTATTAGATTAATCTTGATACCGATCCCCGCTCCACTCTAGATATCTTTAGACATTTTTTTTGTTCACAACATCATGGACTATACTGGATGGTAGAAAGAAGTTTAGAAGAAATATTATCATTTATTTGCTTTTATTCTACAAAATACTTACTTATATTCATTCTCTGACTTAATGCCATTCTCGGAATACAACGGTGAACAAGCTGAAACAAAATACATGTCAAATATCAAACGCAACCAAGAGTAGTGAGCGCTAATGGCTCTCGCAGTTTTTCGCTTAGACACGGCCATTCGAATGACCAGCTTGGGTTGTCACCACAAATAATATACGAAATACCTCAACTCGTGGCGGCCAGGTGTAGCAGCCACAGCGCAGCCACAAGTGTGACGTGCCGTGGCTGCCTCCAGCGGTCTACTTCGTGACGGATCTTAGTACGATAGGTACCTGTCACTATTTAAACATAGCAATGATTGCGCCCTTATTTATTTGTAACTAATTGGCCCAGCAGATATTGTTCTGCCCTTTCTTACCTACAAGAAGCTTGCCTCTATTTAATACACGTATCTCCGCCAGTGTAGACAGATAATGAATTCCTTCTTCTTTGTATCGACCGATGTCAGTCTCAATCCTGGTCTTGCTTTCGATCACGTTTGTGGTCACACTTGTGATTCTGATCACTTCTCCACACTTGTTTGCCACACCAGTCCCGTTCTCGAATTCGGTCCCGGTCCCGCTCTTGTAACCTGTCTTGTGTTTTCATTTCCTTTGTGATCCTGGTCCTGTTTTCGATTCTGATATCCGACCCACTCTTAATTACGACTCCTCTACCAGTCACATTGATTGAAATGAAAAAGTCAGGAGAAGATTTAATTTCGTACAGTTCAAATACGCGGATTATTCAGAGAAAAAATACTTGATTTTTTTAGAAATATTCCCGGGTGTACGGACACCGTATCACCTAAGTGACATTGTCATTGGATCAATCGTTTAGGCACGAATTTGGTCTCGCTTTTGATTCCAAATAATAAAGAATTACTTATATCCCTCGTTCGAATCGTGGCTTACGGTCATGAGTTCGTACAAAATTCTCTTAGAAAAAAATTTTGGATTTTTCTCAAATTTCTAGTTTTCCGGGTAATTATTCCACTTTTTTCTTAAAATCCTACTAGGACTATTGAGAAAACATTTGAGAAAAAGAGTTAACGAAATTGATCAAGCCGTTCTCATGTAATGCTCTTGCAAATGACAATATTTTGTAGAATTTTTCGTTTTATTTATAAAGATTGGGGTTGTATTATTTTGAAACTGAATTTATCAAATTCACATGCAGTAATGATGTCATATTCTCTTACTGTGCCAATTTTAATCACGCCACTGTTGATGCATCAATCTCAATCCTTTTATTTTAGATTTAGGAGGGGGGCCCTAAAGGCCTTTAACGCTACTCCGTTCGAGTGATGGTTGCTAACGACCGTTACCAACAATCCCAAGACAATTCAGGGACTAATGGGTTAACATGATCTTCGGGACAAGGTGCGAGTGGTACAGATGCGGATGTTTGCCTCCAAACTTGCTGGTTTTATTGCATATAATCTCCTTTAACTTCAAGTAGTTTGCCTGTCACTTATATAATACTACGGAATTAATAAACAACGCATTACTTGCTTAATAATTAGTAGTTATATAGAAAAAGCAGATTTTAACATAATATCTACCAGACGAAACAGAAAAAATAAATAAATTGCCCAATGAAATTCAATACTGCGTGGTAATCTAAAAATACACTTTCGAGCTCAAGAAGAATAAAATACTGATCAGGGTGGCGGTGTGGAATAAATTGCAACAGAAATTCAATAAAAATTTAGAGTTTTGTCTCATTTTAATCACATAGTATTCGCGTTCTTGAGTTTGTGTAATATACTTTTAAATGTCTCTCATATAATTTTCTCCCTACAAACATGGGCCACTAAATCCGCATCACACTCACCTCCGCTGTCGCTGATCGACTTGTGTGCCCACGCGCCGGAGGAGCAGACGTGCCGGGTCATTGCGGCGAGCTCGCTGTTTTCGTCCGTGATGAAACTTATCAGGGTCACATTTTCGAAGACGTCTCCGGGCTTGGCTCCAGGCTGGTTCACTGCTATGTAGCCGCCGTAGCGTGGCTGCGGCGGCAGCTGGCACAGCTTTTTATTCGGGTAATTGGACTCGCATCGTTTTTGGAAATCTGATTGGCTGAAAATCGCTTGCGTTTTACTATCGATAAAGAAATAAACAGTGATAAAATCTAAAATCTATCATATAAAAAAAAAATAAAATACGATACCGACTGTCAACCATCCTTTATAAGTTTACTTTGAGGATCATTATGAAGATTATTAAAAAGCATTTAATTATAATCTCATAGTAAAATTATTACTTAATTTGTTTTAGTTCCGACTTTTATTATATATATATTGAAACGGGTTATTGGGTCCACAAAAAAATACTAAAATGTATTTAGAATTTATAGAAACGCAGTGTAAGTCGTTCTTTCGATGAGCTTGTGTTTTGAAAATATTTATAATAGAAAACAGTATTTGTTTCGGATGTCTTTAATTTAACTAAAGCGTTTTCAATAAGAAAAGGTAAAAAAAAAGAAAAAATCATTCTAAAAAGACGGGTTTTGGTCCACATAAATTGTCATGGACAAGGGTCGTTGTTTAAAGGCGCGCTTGACCTTTCGTAAAAAAAAGGGAACGTACACAGTACGTCTTATACTATAAAAAGACCTGATCTGGCTGTCCGAAAATATTAAATTTGAAATTTTATTATAAGTTTGTATAAATTTCACTACACGTATTGTGTTATCATATTTTGTTCACATCTCGATGGACAATTTATTGTTAATATCATGAGTTATATTATTGGATATAATTGTGATTGACCGTATGAATTGAATTAGGTGTGATATTTGTGTACTTTGATTTAGATGATTAGGTGAAGTATCGATGATTTAACTGGTTAGGTATGAGTTCATGATAGGTTTATTTATAATTAGTTAGGTGAGATATGAGATATCGCTTCATTTGGGTGATTAGGTTTAATGGTTGTATTATTTTATTAATCAATTGATATTCATTGGTAGATGATTTGATTTAATTTGTTTATTTTATTAAAATTGATTATTTCATTTCACGATGTGAATTGGAATACTATTATCCATAAATTTCTTTGTAAGTTTTAATTAAGGTCCTCGTATATATCTCTTTATATGAATGTAACAACAAATGGCAAAGCGGCACTTTTCTTTACGAAAATAATTGAAGGTAAGACATTACGGTCGGACGATGGTCGATTCTGGGACACGAAAAAAAAGAGCAGTCGGGTCTCGAGGGAGAATCGATGAGGTTACCGGTAAATTAAGGTTTTGGGAGTTGGTCCTGGTTGTGTGTCCACGTGAGTACCGGTTTCAGTGAAGCGGCCTCAGCAATCCTCGAAGACGTCACGGACGGTGGCCGCCACGAAAGAAATACATTTTATTACATACTTAGTATGTTATATTTCTTTCATGTGCGCAGTTTCCTAATAAATAGTCACATTTCAGGCTGGCAGTTCATTTGTCTGAATGAACACTAGCTCCAGAAGCTGTCTCTAATTTTGTAATAAAGTTTATTAAATGTGTTATTAAATTTCCCCTTTACAATTACTATATCGCAGTGATGTCCTATTTAAAGGTAACGTAGGTAGATGGGCAGGTCTGATACGCATCAGAACTGTTCGGCGAGGATTACGTGGACTCCAAGTGGGGCCCTATTGTAAATTAAACTATCTCTAGAGGTGGTTGTGGTATATAAAGTCAAACATTGTAATAAAGTCACATAATACATAATTTGCGAAAATAAGTATAGTTTAAGTATAGGAAATCTTGCATATCACGATAATGATGTTTTAAATGTTTAACAACAAAATTTTACTGCTCACATTTAATTTAATTATATTTCCTTTCTTTAATTTATTTTTATTGCTTAATATTTTATTTCTCTGAGTATTGTGTAAAATGTTTTATTTCCCAATTACATTTTAATTTAAGGAGTAATTACTTGAAGTTTATTTATTTGAAGTAATTTATGTCATTAGCCTTTTAATATGTGTATGAACAGATCGGAGTGCTCTAGCGCACGTAGGAAATTTGATCGTAGGTTTGATTGATTTTATTGAGATTGATATTTTATTTGATATTATTTGTCACATTTGAGACCTGAGTTAATACCGACTGATACTTTGATGATATAGTGACTATAATACAAATAGTCTCATCTGAGCTCTTACATCGGTAAATTGCTAAAGACGTGTATTCTAAGGTAGCGATACTTGAGAAGTACCAAATATACGACTAAATTTTATACAGACAGTATCAATGTGACCTAAACTCGAGAATACTCAGAAAATTAACTTTTTCTTTCTTTTTATAATTTACCTAGAGCATATATACATATATTTAATTTTTTCTATTCTTTACAATTTATACTTTACATGGTACGGGTTGGAGAGCTCCACTCTGCCCAAATAACGCAATTTAATTTGGCTACGCAAAAATTTATCGCCCGACCCCAGCGTCAAAACGAAACAGAGCTAGACTGTGGCGCTCTAAATACATAACAGTCTGAGCGAGTGAGGAAACACCCTGACGGTGCAAGCGTTAGAAGAGAGCAATCAGCTCTATTTTTCGTAGAGCGTGAAGAGCACGCAAGTAGGTTCAGATCGTGGATCTAGGTTTTATCCAGACTTTTCCGTGGTACATAACTTTATTAAAGTAATTAACTAAACGATGACGCGAAAAGCACGCACGTATAATCAAACAGTAAATATACATGTAGGATATATCTGTACATATATAATGAAAATAGGTTGTCTTTGTTCGCCAATCACGTAAGAACTACTAAACGTATAGACATGGGACTGGGGCCATTCGATGCGGGATGATTTGTAGATGGTTCTAGGCTACTCATTTTTCGAATTCCGTAAATCCTTTGCCATTTTATTTACAAATGAATATTACCCAGCGAAGCGGGCGGGACAGCTAGTATATATATAGAATATAGAGTTTCTAAAAATGTTTAGCTCCATAGATGAACAATTCAGGATATTTTATTGTTGAGAAATATATACACATTCGTAATGTAAATGTACTATTAAAAAAAAAAGTGTTGAAAAGACTTAAAACTATTAGTTTGATTAAATCATAAGATATAAATTTGATTGTAAATTCTAATTATTCATTTTAATCCCCAAATATGAAGTCACAAACGAAAATCTGTGGAGTTGATAAAATTATTTCAAACATAAAATAATTATATTTTCAAGTTTTAACTTACGATTCGATAAGTCGGCGGATATCGAAGATTATTATAATAAAAATACTTTCGCATTACGATTCGTACAGAAAAAAATTGGATTACATTGCAATTTATTAAAGATTAAAATTGAAAAATAATTTGATATCAGTATGTCGAGTTGTCATAAAATACCGGCCGGTTTGTGCATGCTCAAGGCTGCTTCTAAAAATGCTTTCGTACCTACTTTATACGTTTTATTTGCTTTGATCGGCTTTTTCCCTATGCGTACTGAATGCATTTAATAATAATTTATTTAAAGCAGACCTAGTTAAAAGAATATTGTAAATTTAGTTTTGCGGTCTGTTCGGTTAACGAAATTTGATCATCTTACAAAATGTGCGAGGAACTTATTTTGATTTGCGTTCACGCTGCTAAAATGCCTTACAGTTTACCTAATTTTGAAGAAAGTTCTCTCGATGGGGAATCCCTAAAGTTTTTAATTTTAAATAGGTGTAATAAACTTACGACCATTTCACTAAATCTGTTGAACCCTGGGACGCATGCGCAGTATACCGAAATAGAAAGATTATCAACAAAGTGATGTGAGCTGTCTTCACTGAAAGAACACATACAAGTATAAAATGTATAAAAATATAAAAAAAATACACAATATCACCGTATCCATTTCATATCACTCACCCTGGTTGAAGATGAAAATTTTGCACATTTTGTTCAATTTACCATATTCCAACAGAATATTCCCTTTATTGTCACACGTCTCGTTTAATCGAATGCCTATTACGCTCTGATGCGATTTATACGTAAAGCGACAGCATTAAAAATAAAGCGGCCAAGACAGAACTCGCATTCGCGCATCGTGGGTTCCGTAACAGGTGTCGTTACGGTTTGTTATCGGTAAATTTTTGTAAATAACGCCATGTTGAAATCATATTTGATATAGTTCCCTAAAAAAGTGATATAAATTTAAGAATACATTTAAACAATTTACGATGTGGAATGTAAAATGAAACTCGTAAATAACTACTTAGATGGACCCTCTTAATTAGAAGTCAAAAAAATTGATCTTTATTTTTGTTGATATGTCTAGATAATATCATAATTTTTTTAAATTTAAATCAAATATTAAGTGAAAATAAAATAGATATATTTGTATCTCACGGCCAAAATTGCAGTTACCTGCGAAATATGCGTTTACAGCGCGAAGTGCTATTTTAAGCTTTTAAATTTCAAACTAAAATTCAAAATATCTTTATTTCGTTGGTTACAAAATAAAACTTGAAATACGTCATAATTTTTTGCGAATTTACACTTTACTGCTCGTTCGGAAGACAGTTTTCCCTCAAGAAGAACGAGCAAGAAACTTAAGGGTAGCTCTTTCCTAATTAGCTCATACATAGCCAAAACAAATTTATATCTTATATATCCACAGGGACCTTATAGAATATGCGCACACAAAGCTCTCTTAATGAATTCGTGGTTTCGTACAGCCGACTAACATGTGAACTCAGTTTATTTTTATTTCTGGTATTAGGTTTAGGTATGTCGACTCCTATTTCTTTTAAGCTGTTCTAATTTTTTTTTAAACACAATGAATTTTAATAAATGAATTGGGATGCCAAAGGTAAGATTCCAATTTCCTTAAACTTATTTATGAACGGCTCGCTTCTGCAGCACGAAAATTCTATGAATATCCGCGGCGTTTCTCCACAGCAAGATGCCATATGATATCAAACTATGAAAACAACCAAAACAAGCTAATCTAGTAGTTTCGACGTCTGATAAACTTCCTATTTTTTCGACTGCTAAAGCTAAACCTTTTCGCCAACTTACTTATATGAGGACCACATTGAAGCCGGTTATCTAAAGTAATTGCCAGGAGCAAGGTAGCATTAATAAACTCCAATTCTTTGTTATGTACCGAAATAGTGAGAATTTAATACATCTTGTTTTCACGTTGTTATTCACATTTTTCGATCATTTTTTTTATGTTAATTGTAGATTTATTACTATTATAGAATTGAAACGCACGATGAAATAAATTTGTATGAAATCGACGTGATGCATTTACCCTTAATTGCAGTTGTGAATAAATTATTACAATTTACATCCGTTATTTTGTTAAGTTTTTTGAATGCTTGTTGTGTAATGCAATAATGAAAGCCTTCCACCGATATGTAACTATTCAGTTCGAAATTTAAATTGCATTCACTCAATTTATGTAGTTAATTATATTCTTTAACTGTAATAAATTTTAAACTAATGTTACCAATTTTGTACGTAAGATTTGATTTCTTCTTGGCATTTACAATTTCTCAAATACTAAAAAGAAAATGCAACACCAAGGATAATAACAGATTAATAATATACATACAAAGTAACAGCAACAGAAATCAAAAAGTACATGACACGAGAATTCAATAACAAAACCTGCTTAGTACAGACGAATGTCATGCGCGACTGTACTTTTATAGCGATGGTTGTGTGCCGCGTACGCGCAACAAGCTCACACATTGTCACGGGTCAGGCGCCGGCGCGCGCGGGGGCTGATCGGCGGGGGGTGTCAGCTACCGGACACGGATGTGGACAAGCGAATAGTTTTGGGCCAACAAATATTTTACCTTCGAAAATCGATACATATTGTATAGACTTGAAGCGTTTGAGAACCCTTATACGGGAAAAGAATGTATGCACCAGCCTTAACAAATAATTACGATATAATTGTAATTTTTAATTGTGACCACATTTTATTTTAAAGAGCAATAAATAAATTAAATATTTTTTTGGAAAATAAATTTTTCTTTCGGTTATTTGAAAGAAAATATAGTACAATTCACACATAATTCTAGATTAAAATTATATGATTATTAACGTACAAAAGAAAATAATGAAAAATGTATAATTTTGTCATCCATTAAAATATGACAAATTTAATTATGCATTCAGAGGCGGACATTTTGTCATTTATTTTGTTCATTTCAATTATATCATTTAATGCTAAATATATAATCGATTAAAATGACTCATAAGAAGAACAAAGGGACCCGTATGAGAGGACTACAATGTAAATTATCTCCTTAAATTGCACGCCTCACAAGCGGAGCGTTGAGGTGGTGCTCTACTCTCGACATGTCAAAAAACCCAGTCTTTCGAAACTTAAAGGACTTTTTTTTTACTAATATAACACTTACAGGGTAATACGAGTGCACTAATATCAAGTTAAATAATCTGTTTAGCACATATGGTATATTTTATAAATAATTATTTTGTTTAATACAGTAAATAATAACATTAAAATCAATCATTATCGGACGTCCGTCAGTCTGTGTTTATGGATCCATGTATGTGGCAGAGAAATTGGTCGAAAAATCTATCTTACCGGAATACTTTTTTTTTATTATATAAAGTTATACCCTGTGCTGATTCCTAGTTAATATTAGCGTTCTAAGTACTGTCGTTTAATTATAATTTACAAAAAACTAAAAAACGACTGTGTATTGCACGCCTCACAAGCGGAGCGTTGAGGTGGTGTTTGTATATCTATATTTATATACAAATGAAGATTAGCCTTAAGCCATATGTGAAACGTTGAGATCAGCGCATGCGCCATTATAAATATCTCACGAAATGGCGCGAAATCTGAATTTGATAAATCTTTTTTTGAAATTTCATTATCAAAAACTCTATTGAAATTTTTTATTTTAGAAGTTGATGACCGCGGTGATATGCACTTTGAATTTTCCAATTTTAAATTATTTTCTGAACGACGACTGTCATTGGCGATCGAAATAATTTCAGGCGAAAAATGTCTAAGCCAGATTCCGCGACTGGCTCTTGCTTAAAATAAACGGGCTCCAGCGACAAGGAGGTAGCGAAACGGCGGCGGGGGCGGGTGGGGCACCTCCCCTAGGTGCCGGCGCTCCTGAGGCTCCCCTTCGCCGGGCGCTCTTTAAAGGCCCCGGCTTCGCCCTTGACCGGCACCCTGTCCGACGACGAGGTCGACAGTAAGATGACGTCATGCAGTAATAATTAACTCGCGCATTCCCAATGCGCGTGCGTGCTGGTCCAAACAATAGTGTTTACGGCGACTACGAGTATAAATAATTATTTCCGATAAGAACTGTCTGCGCGAAACCACAATGTTTTCCGGCACCACCAGAGTGCAGCGATAGGGTACAGGGACGTACGGTATACGTATATGTATGTTACCATTTACCTAGGCATATAGTCTAAGATCCGGTTAAATTAGTACATTAATAATTTAGATTATCAAGAGTTAATTTTAAGTATTTTTACAACTAGGAAAAGTCATTTTTCATCAGGTGCCAACTAAAAATTGCCCGCCAGTATTATTAATTAAAATATTATTAATTGACTTTTAGATAAATATTTTGTTTACATCTTATGGGAATAAACTTACACCACTACACAACAGTGTATTTAAAAGATCTGAAACTTACAGTTGCTGTCGATCGCTTAGCCGCAACCTGTACGCAGCCAGTGTAAACAGGTATAATTTGTTTAAAATTTTCGTTTATAATGTATACTCATTTCATTTATACCACATTAAAGCTTTTTTTTTCTGTATTTAATGACATAAAGCTGCCTATATAAAAAGCCCGCAAGTTAAAGTTTCCCACCCTTAAACATGCTAAGTATTAAAAATAGAGTGACAGAGAGTGAGTGCGAGGTTACTTGTTAGACAAGGATAAAAATGGATACCTAAATGTCAAAGTGTTAATGAAGGAAGATTTATCATGTTTAATATAATGTATGGCTCAAAAAATACAAATGAGAAATTTATAAAAATATTAAAGGCTTCGACTCAACTCATATTCTGCCATGTTGGGAGTGTTTAAAACAAAAGATCTTGAGAACTATTTATGTGAATTCTATGTGGTTGAATGCTACTGAGCCAAATTGTATTCAGTTTAGCGCAGAGAATAATGGCTGGCTAATATTCGATGGCTCTGAAACCAACATGGTTTTAGGAAATGCAACACCTCTAGAGGTAGAGAATATCATTCTAGGTGATTCCCAGGACGATTCTGCTGATAACGAAGAAGATTCTGATGTATGTAGTGACGAAGTTGATAGCAGCGATGATAGTGAGAGCAGCCTGGAATCCGACTATGAATAAATGGCAAGAAATAAAATCTAAAATTTTTAATTAATTAATTAATTAATCAATCTTTCTTTTTAAAACATTCTTGTTTATTCTGTATAAGCAGATAATTATTTTGTAATTTATTATGATAACTATTCAATTATATTATTGTCTGTAATTTACTGTAAATAATTTGTCACCTGCGATTGAATTGAAAATATAAATAAAATAATACATTTATAAAATTAATTAGATTTTTTACTTTAAAGTAAAAGTTTTGTTATGTGGTTTAAAAAACAACTAATCAAAAATCTAACGTTTTGCAAGATATGTCTGTGAGTTTTTCATTTTATGATTATTATTCTTTTAATATTTAATGCAATTGTTATTTTCTAAATAATATTTATATACTTATAAATTAAATATTATTTTGTTAAATATTTATGCTTTATTCGTTTCATTTTTAGAGCATTTGAATCATTTTATTACTAGTTAAGTCGTTGGTTAAGAACCCTATTTATCGGAGCATGCGCAATAGCGCAAAAACACGTTCAGCTGGCATTTAGTATCCTTGTTCAACAAGTAACCTCGCGCACTCACTCTCTGTCACTCTATTTTTAATACTTAGCATGTTTAAGGGTAGGAAACTTTGACTTGCGGGCTTTTTTATATAGGCAGTTTTATGTCATTAAATACAGAAAAAAATAAGCTTTAATGTGGTATAAATGAAATGAGTATACATTATAAATGAAAATTTTAAACAAAATTATACCTGTTTACACCTGGCTGCGTACAGGTTGCGGCTAAGCGATTGACGGCAACTGTAAGTTTTCAGATCTTTTAAATACACTGTTGTGTAGTGGTGTAAGTTTTATTCCCATAAGATGTAAACGAAATATTTATCTAAAAGTCAATTAATAATATTTTAATTAATAATACTGGCGGGCAATTTTTAGTTGGCACCTGATGAAAAATGACTTTTCCTAGTTGTAAAAATACTTAAAAATTAACTCTTGATAATCTAAATTATTAATGTACTAATTTAGCAGCCGGATCCCGTACTAATAATTGAATGATAAATAAACTCAATACAAAAATGTGATCTACATACATAAACATTACACGACTTTTCTCCTAAAAACGTATGCGTGCTTCGCATTGCTACAATGAAATAAACACGTGTTAGAATGCGTCATGGAATATAGATTTATGACAAAATTTTACTTAACATCATATCTACAGTTTTAGATATTAGTATAGAAAAATAAATAAAATTGTGCTATTTGTTACTCTATTCGAAATCTGATTAAAAGTAGTAACGCTACTTATAATCAAAATTTGATTAAAACCTATTCAGCCGTGTCGGAAATTATCTCATACAAACAAACAGACATACCCTTATCGGAGTCATATAATATAGTCTATAACATTCATTATCATTATCTTTAGTATATATCAATTTTTGGCTTGATCGGTCAAACCGTTCTTAAATTATAAAAAGACATTCGTACACACGGACAGACAATCAGAATGATATAAGTTTTAAAATGACAGGATCGGGCCCAGTGAGTCATAAAACATATGTTAATCACAAAATTTAACAAAAAATGAACGTACAGACAGACATTACAGATTTATGTAGTAGTATAGAGTTATGTGGTCCAATTATATGGCAAATATAATCTATTTTCCGTATTGAGAATGGTTCACGACACAGCGTTATCTTAGCGGGTGCTACTGGTATAATTACAAAATTTTGTAAGCAGCTGTTATTTAAACATTTAATCTTTTATACAACTAATTTTAAGTAATACCATTATAAATAAATCTGTTTTCCGTAAAAAGACACTCGCAACAATAAATTTACTTTCGGAGGAGCTTTTACATTGCTATACCCATCTCGATGCCTCAGTCCTATTCTCGAAGCCGAAGACCAAAAAACTACACAAAATGTCAAATAATTTCGCTCACTTTTTATAAAGGATATCCACAAAAATGTCTGCGTTCAATTTGTATTAACAAGTTGTAGACGTGCAGCAAGCGGACCATGAAGTAGAAATTATGATTTCGCGTGCTTTTCCAGTCTTTAAGTGTGAGACATTTTTTATAGTGTTAATAGGTGCTTCTAAACGATTATGGACAATATATATATATATATATATATATATATATATATATATATATATATATATATATATATATATATATATATATATATATATATATAAACTTGTAAACATTATTAGGGATGGCTAGTTTTAAGGAGATGGCGTTTCTAAATTGTCACGAAGTTCTTGTCAAAGCAAAACGCTACGTTGTTTATTTTTTAACAAAACAATCCATTTTGACTGACCGACGTTAAATACAGAAAAATATCTAGATTGCCTCAGAGAACTACATCGTATTAAACAGACATTCTGTTTACCCTTCCAATAGAAGTCGACATTATTTTAATAATTTTTTTGACAATTTTTAATACGGTTTTTAGAACGATGTTCCTCATCGCACGTTAGACTCAGGCGCTCGGCGGGTGGGAGCGACACGAGAAAAGGTGTAACCGCAACGAGAAGTGCTGACCACCGGTGCTTTAGTTGACATTCCACAAGCCCCTCGCAGTCGTGACTTTTATAAATCTGTTAGCCACGCCCGCCGAATACGCCGGTTTTCGTCCGAGCACCGACGTCGTCGATTCCCGAATTGTAGTTAAGTACATAATTGTAGAGGCAACACGACAGGTGTGCGTGCTCAGATGAGTTTAGGTTCGTTAGCGACTTGACTAGTAGTTTTTAATGAATCCTTACGTGGAAGCCATAAGTTTAACTTCGAACAGATCGAATGTAAATAAATTAGAAGGACTGTCTATTCCCGTTTTTAGTTATCTGATGATGATGATGATGATGAGGAAGCGCAAAAGAACTTCTTTTGTGTCTCCTCATCGTTGATCAGTGTAAATTTAAGCAGCTTTGGGCGCGGTAGGTACTAGAATGGATGACCACCTGGAAACAACGTGTGATGTGGGCTTCTGTTTTGGTGTTACATGTTTTTTTATGACAAATTATAAAAAAATGATTTTTGTTTTAATCACAATATATGATTACCATTCTTTCATTATTCTTTTTTTGTATTTTCCAATTCTTTCTTTCAAAGTTTGTTAATTTATTTTATTGCATTTGTTTATAATTTTTCCCTAAAATATTAAATGAAACTCTTGAAATATTTCAGTTCTGGAAAGTGTTAAAATTTAAAGTAATTATTTATACAAATGTATGAAAGTGATATCTATTTTTGATTTTATAATTTCTTAACTGTGTAAATTGACGAACTTAACAACTTCAATGAAACATACTTTTGTATTATGTAACTGTATTTTTAGTAACCATTATAGATTTGTAGTTACATACAAATATTGGAGGAAATGCACATAGCGTGTTGAGGCAGAATAAGGAAGGAAATAATTTTAGTTTGACTAAGGTATTCAAATACGCATTCTCAACAATAAAATGATTAATGTGCCAGTACAATTCCGTATGTTAGACTCTAACAAAGGATATACCTACTTTTGTGTCTTCGTAAAAACAATGGCAACACATGTAATAAAGTATTTGTGGTAAAAATATTTTATTTACTCAACGTCATGTAAATCATGGATACATTCGTCAGTTTTATTTTAAGCACCCTGCTCTTTCCTTATGTCAGCACCCGCACACCCGGTGCGTGCGGTTATTGCATTGTGTTGGGATCGTTAGCACGAGTGACGCGGCGTAGGTCATCGCGATGCGTCGACGTCAAGTTTTCCTATTCTCTGAGTCTATGAATCAAATAAAAGATATCAAAAACATAAAGTCCTTTTTGCAATTGCAAATATTTGGTAAAAAATTATGCTTTTATCGTCATGCAAACATTATTTGTCTCCTACTTTTATTTGTCCTATATTTTTTAAAAATTCAATGTTATTACATGTAAGCCGCAGGTAATATATTATACTTATCCCATAAATGACAGTACGTCGTTCTACGTGCAAGTTACTGGGCGGTGACGCCGGCGCACTGTGCACAGGCGTATAAACTAGTTTCACGAGTACTTGCAAATGATCATGTCTTCTTCGAACTTTTATTTGTGGAAGAGAAATTTACGGGTGAACTTAATTTCTAAGGGTAAAAGTACCTCTTACGCGTTTCTTTCGCTTTGCATCACAATGTTCATGTCTTTCATCTACCATATATTTCATAATTCTAAACGAAGTTAGATAAATATACCAAGCCCAAAACTTAGACGCCATCAATAATCGCGTTACTAGATAAATGCATGGCTACTACTATAATCAAAACTTACTGTCTAACATAGAATAATTCTTGCTGTGACATAATAATATAAATATAGTTGTTATTTAACTAATTTCTTATATTTTTTGACATATTTGAGAGGCAGGAGAGCTATTAAAGTGTACACGGTCTCCGCCGCCCATGAACACTTGCAACCCTAAAGGAGCTACCAGTGCGTTTCCAACCTCTTGGAAGATGAGGGGATGTCTAATGGAGGAAATCAGGCTGATGGAAGATGATCAGGTTGATAAAAACCAAAATAGGGAATGGGACACGTAAACTCTTACTCACTGGACGAAACGCACCAGTGGAAGTTGCTACTTTACGTCCGCACTCTGAGAGTGTGGTACTCCACCGGTCGAGTCGGCTCATCTTCGTGCTGCGCCGAGTTGACCACAACACGGCGTAAACGCAGTACCCGACTCTCACCAACTTGTACATTGGATGGTCACGTTGAGGCTTTATGGGTTACAATTATTTTAAAACGATGAAAATATAAAATGTGATTTCTGTACGGTACTCTTTTTGCCATTGCCCAATTTATTTAGAGACAATTTATAATTCAAAAATATGCAACTTTGTTTAATTTTAAGATAGTTGGTCTTAAATTTTAATTGCAAAATATTAAATAAAATCTGTCTCATGATATAGATCGTATGATACGAAAAAAAGCAACCATCGTAAAATGTACTCCAAATGTATTAGTGACTAACTATGCTCACGGCTGCGCTGGCGCGGACTACAGAACCGTTATTTAGGTTTTTTTTTTAGTAAATAAAGTCGAATTTGACTTGAAGTTAATTAGGAGTCCTTTTAGATATTTTAGATATTCCATATACTATAACGTTTCCTAATTTGATAAAAATATATTTAACTTATATCAAGACATCTGCGTATATAGCGTTGCTCGTTTCTTTAATGGGCGCAAGTTGGTTCCTCGCCGTCGACAACTGGGTATTATTTAAAAGACAAAGAGCTTATTGTGGATCATCTTTAAAAGATAGACATATGATGTATTGTTAAACTTTTTTACAAATCTTTTTAAGATCTAAAATTACGAATTTGATATGTCTCTTATGCTTTATTCGGTGTAAGCCATTTGAGTGCCCCTAAAGTGTCTTTTCTCCAACTTGATTCGCCATTACCGTCACTGCTCATTTCATAAGTTACTTTATATAAAGAACATACCCTAAAACATAGCCAGATAACAGAATTAAAAATAAAACCATGTAAATTGGATAAGGGATTCTTGCTTGAAAAGGGCATAAACGAACAGACAAAGAGACGCTGAGTTTTACAATGTATCGATGTAAACTTTCCGATTTACATCAATAATGTTGTCTTTTACCCACTTTATTTGTTATCTATACCTTGTATATTCTAGAAGATTAATTGTGCTTCTACTTTGCCTGAGTTGATAGAGAAATTATCTTTGGATGTTCCGATTGCAATATTTGCAACGTTATACGTTCATAGATTTTTCCATCGCATGTGACAAAGACGTTTGCGCAACTGTCTAGTTATAAACGTTTTCGATAATAGCCAGATGTTAGCATGTAGTTTACTAGTCGTTGGGATAGAGCTCACCCTGTTTTAGCTTACGTCAGTTTTAATTTTGTATTGCCTAACCGTTCTTCGACTATAATTGTTGGATGGGATTTCTTAAAGCAAATTCGGGTGTCAACGACGAACTGAATATTCCGCGTTACTACCTGCTGCAAGCAAAAGTCAGCTCTTCACATTTTACTCCTGCTGTCGTAAAGTTTATTTATTGTTTTCTTCAATGTATTTTCTTGTACTGCGTAGAGTTTCTGACTTACTCGTTTCTTGAGACACTTACAAAAAATATTTTGTACTTGGGTTTTTTGTTTGACGTGTCAGTAATTACGCTTGAGAGCTTTCTAAAATGTTTATTGATTCTCTGAAGATAATTTTTTACTTTTGTCCAAGTATTCGCTAATTGAATTTCAAAGTTTTCGTATATTTTTGATTTATTGATCGATCGTATATTCGAAATATCTATCTAACATTTGAATAAATAGTTGTTCAAAACATTTTTAATGTCTTTGCTGGCTTCAATTTTTTGTTTTGTCTTTGCTGTAGATCTCACGGTCGAGAGAGAAATGTGGATAGTCAGTAACCACGGAAGAATTCCAGAAATAAACTCTTCAACTCAATCGCATGCTAAAAATGCCAGTTGCAAGAATATGAGTATTATTGTAGTGGTTGGGTCTGGAAGGACTCGGAACTACAATAATTGCGCTTGCAATTTACACCTCTGCTAAGATCTATAGTTCTGGGATTATATTTCATAACAAAAGGAGGCTTCTCAGGTAATGTCGCTGGAGCTTCCCCTCCTCTCTTGCAAACGCGAGGCCCGCGTCGTTGTCTCCCTTGCAGAAGGTCGTACCGGCACAGAAGTGTAACGTGGTAACTGACTTGAATAAGCCTCGAAATAGAATTGTATCAGGTTTTTTTAAACAAATCGTAAGACAGAAGTCCGACGAACTTACTTTTAAACAATTAAAGTAATAACAATTATCTTTATTCACACACTCATTTCAAAAAAGCTTTGAGATGCCAGAAACAGATTTTGTTTCATGTTATTATTCGAATTAATATAAATTTTTACAATTCCTTTATACTATTTACGGTCAGGGTGACTAGTTCTAATAAGACACTATGGTAAAAGGTTATTTTGTTTGAGAAAAATTTGAAATATTTAATATACAGACAATAAAAATAAAACAAAAATCTGTTAACCAAAAAAAAAAAAAATATTTGCATACAATTCTATAACAAATTCTTAACATAAAACTATGTCATTTATGAAACTATTGAAGTTTGATCTCTTACTTTTCAATCAGCACCATCTACTTTTGACTATTGTTTTCAAAAATTTATGTTTTAAAAAGAAAATTGAAAATTATTTTAACTTATATAATCTCAAGTTTACATGTCATTCACTAATAAATACATAAAGTTCGAAATGAAAAGTATTTTGAATGCTCAAACCATAGACGTGTAAAATTAAAGATATATTTTAAATAGGTAAGCTGTAGATATCGCTACACAATGAATAACGTTGATACAAAGGCAACTGTTTGTTAGTTCCTGTTCTCGCGTTGAGTTTGGAGCTGAAACCCACTATAATAACACCACTGAAGAAGTAGCTGGGTCGACTATTACACTGACTGTGAGTCTGTGACAGATTCAGCGGACGCGCCCGGACAGCTTACGGGGACGCTGATGGTGTATGAATTGCCCTATAAGCGATTCCTTAAGGGGTTCCCTTCACGGTATGAGAAATCATTGAGACACCAACACGGGCTGAGCCTATTTCAGAGCCCATCGGCTGAGGACGGCACGAGAGAAGCCCGAAATGTGATGAGATATGAGTTATTTAGATCTTGTTAGATCTTGATAGAATAGTGTCTTATCCTTCTTATTCATTAATATATTTTGTTCTTATTTATTAATGTCAATGAACCTTTCGACCTCGCTTGAGAGGGCGTGGGGTGGATCTGTAAGTATATTTCGTTGCATACCAATGCAATGATTAGAGAAGGCGACGTCTCATAAAAGACCGCTGAAGAGAGAAGCGGATTAGAAATGAGATTCCGGCATAAAGAAAAAGTTCTCAAATGCGTCTTTCATAAACTTCGATGTATTAAGGCCGTCGGTGCTGGCGCCTTGCGCGGTACCGCACTTGGCACCACAAATAATGGTTACGTTGTGTTATTGATAAATAATACATGATATAAATAGAAAATAATGTGTTATTTTATCTATTATTTTTGTAAAAAAAATATTTTTTTATTAATTTTCTTTTTTTTCAATTTTTCTTTTTTTTATTTATTTTAAATGCTATTAACTGTTTTACTTAGCATAGTTCTTTTTTTTCGTATAATGACGCCACCTGTAGGTGTAAAGAATTTTTAAAAAAAAAAACAGTCAACGCGTAACAAGAAAAAAGAGATAGAAGTATACGCATGTGCATGTAATAAGAAAGAGATGAAAATAGTGACAACAATTTTTACAAAAGAAAATGTAGTGAACTTGTTCGACTTTCATTAATAATTATTAAACGGTTGCGAGCTCAATAACAATAATCAATAGGGATTCTCCTCAGAATATGTGGAAACGTATTTAATACAATTTATCTCAATACATTGTTTATATTTCTGTAAATCGTGAAGACCCACCTACGCACAGACCAACGGACGGCGGTACACACATTTTACAATTACAATTTTTATTATATAATCTAACGTAAGTCAATTAGAAAATAAAATATTCTTATAACTTAATGTCTCTAGTTATTTAAACATTAATAAATAAAATGGATTTAACGTCTAGTTTATAGCATAAGAACCATTTTATGTAGCAAAATTGTAGTATGCTCACATATTAAGAGTAGGCACACTCACACGCAGCGCGTTGTGAGTGTGCCTCACTCAGCCACAAAATAATTAAATAACATTCCTCCTTATATGCGTAATCTATGCTGTACAAACAGTTTTCGGGTAAATACAGAAGATTTTTTTCAACAAACAGGTATGCGGCGAATTTAATTGCAGAATGTAATAATTCAAAATTAATATTATTTATTAGCGACATACGTAGTTTTCAATTAAATTCTACCATCCTGTTTTACTCATTTTTAATATCGCGTTTAAGGTACCTATCTCTAATAATTGAGTTTATTTTGCTTTATATTTTCCTTCTCTGCATCATTTGAGTATTGTTTCTTAAATTACCGTAATTACTACTGTAAGTTTATGGAATCGCTCGAAACCTGACCCACTTCAGATGTAAACCAACGCCGCGGTCCGGGCTGAAATATTTGCTGAGCTGGACCAACTCAGCGTTCTTAAATTAATACAATTGCAGTTTTTGTCGTTATTTTTATTCTAATACCGAATTATACGCTTTTTCTTTATTTGTTTCAAACCACACAAACCACCACAATGTTTTTAATTTTATGTCTCTAAAGATGTAAGGATAGAGGACAAATTCTCATATTTTGCTATCGATAGAAAGAATTAAACACAGAGAACAGAAACAATGCATTTTCAACCACAACTACATATAATTGTCGATTATGTCTTCATTAACTAAAAACGTAACTCAGTTTATAATTGAAGCACTGAAATTAATTCCTGTGCAAATAAAGAAATTCCATGTTATAGTGTGCGAGTTTCTCTTACAATATTTTCCAATTATTGAAACACTCATTATTATTACACCGTTGTTCATTAATTAGCAAGTTTACTATGAAAATTCTAAAATTTCGAAATTACAGTGTAAAATAGAGATATTTTATAGAAAAATAGCTTTGTTACTTAAACACTTAGTTCCATATCGCTTTTTTCATGTGGTCCTTAAAGAATTGTTCATGGCGCAACACGTGGGTGAACACGCCGACCGTAGGCGCGTCGCACCCGGCGCCCGCGGACGCAGCTGACGCGACACCTCTGAGGTAGTTGACGCGCGCGCCGTCGTCGTCCCATACGTGGTAGGACAGGCCGCCGCCGAAGTCGTGCTTGCAAAGCACGGGACCTCCTGAAACAGGCTCGCCGAATTACACTGTAGCCCCAAATGCATTTGGTACCCTAAATACGGGAACGGACTTCGGTCTTGGCCGTTCTTTTTTTCTTGTATATTCGCTGAATAAATAAAGTTTATCGAATTTAAAAAATAAGCACTGTATGCTTGTGTCATATTTGAAAAATAATTGTGAAATGTGTAAAAATAGTAAAACACAAATCACTAGTCATAATAATATTTATTTATCCCACAACAAACCTTCTGAACATGTAGAGATAATTATTTCACAAGAAATAAATTAACGCGGTTAGTTTATTTCAAAAGTGGTCTCAAAATAAACTAATTGCGTTACTTAAATCACAATAGTTAAAATTTATAATGCATCAGTATGTACTTATTCCAATTGTCCTGAATATAGATTTATTCACTATTGATGATTATCAATCACAGTCGCCTCAACTGGTGTACCATCTACGGTAAATTAACGCAGCGCCGAAGTAGCGCCGACTACGCACCATCTCAAAAGGGCGTACTCTCGCGGACACTTCAAGCGACCGTTAAATGGCTTTGCAAAAGTTGTTGCAGTGGTACTCGTGACCGTATGGAGATTTGTCAAAATGGTACTTTGGCTAATTTGTTATGACCGCTCTACGGTCAAAGTTCGCATCTATTTAAAAAGGTATTTTTGGTAGCATTATTATTGTGAAATTATTATAATCAATATAAATTATGAATAAGCAAAAAATAGTAGTTTATGCCATACATCTCTTTCATATTCCTTAATATTGTTTTCAAATATAATTCATTTTATATTGCACGTTTTAGTAATAATGAACTCGGAAAACTAGCATTTCGTAACATTTAGTCCAACTTAACATTCTTTATACAATTACTTTATTAGAAAGACAATTAATTACATTAGCATTATGAGGAATTATACGAACTAATTTTTAGATACTTTAAGAACTTTAAAGATAGTATTAAGTTTTCAACTTTCCATAAAACTTTAACCTTTCACAGTTTGAGTGTTGATTAGAATACTATACAGATTAAGAAACACAAACTAATAACAACAAAAAAAATTTAAAATATTATTTATGATTTATACAATTTAAAAGGTGTTTTTTAACATAACTAAACAGGAATGTACCGTAAAACGAAAACACTAATACTCGACACATCAATAATCAATCCGAGGAAAAAAGACTTTATGTCATAACTGCGTAAGATGGTAATTACTTCACGGCTTATTGAAAAAGTTTTGAAACTCTAATCATACAAGAAGGTTTTCAAATGGCGATGTCAAAGTACAAGCACAGTAGCGACTTGAAGCAAACTGACTTCCGCGCTACTTGCCTGCCATAGTGTTTGCACAACCAAACGATTATTGCTTTATTTAGCCGTATTAGATCAGCTGATGCTAATCTCTATGCATTTTAGAGAAACTTTTAAATAATAAATTGTTTAAAATACTAATGTTAGTACTTTAAATAACTTATTAATTTTCTTGTCTCCCATTATTACTACAAACAGTCTATAATCCTTTATAACCCCTATTTTTACAAAAACTTATTTTATCTCCCTCATAATTCCTGCTTATAACTTATTTTCTTACGTCTCTTTTACGATTATTACAAAAAAATTGTATCTTATATTCTCCGATATCGCTACAAATAATCTATTACCTTCTATGTCTCCGGCACAAATTTTGTCACTGGTGACGTATGGACGGAACTGTGGAGTTCCTTCGGAGATGCATTTGATGGTGTCCACGTAGGGCGCCCAGTCCACTCTCAGCTTTGCACCTTCACGCCCGTCTCCGAGAGAGGAATTCCAACTCCTGACCTAATCATACCAGCAGTGATGAATTATGTATATTTACCTATATCTTCTCTCTTTGGCTGTCAATGGAAAATTTTCTTAGATTAAAGGTTATTGCTGCGTTTGTTTTAAGAAAAAATAGGCTCTACTGTACGTGCTATTTTGTGCATGAGCGTACAAATGTGGTAAATTTCTCGAAAACGTTTCTATTGTCAATTTTTCGGTCAGTGATTTACGGGAACGAAGAACGTTAATTTTTCTAATAAATATTGACACCATTATTATTATAAAGGATGTTTACTCCGTATTCTCAAAATTTAATGCAGTGGCAATAGCCCCCTCCCTTACGCCCGCAATCCAATTTGTTCCTACCCGCACTCGCTGTCTTCTGCTCATCGAACGCGAATGCAACCGCAAATCGTTCATACATCATGTGTTATTATGATTATTAATGTAATTTGTAAACCGCAAGTGAATACTACGTGTTCGGTGTAAAACCAGCACAAACGCGCAGTCGTGCTCTAAACTGCGGTGGCCGCCGAGAGTGAAGACATCACACAGAAGGGTAAGTTCCTCTCTTTTCCATTCCTTGATTTGCCACTGTGTAAAGTTTTGAGGATAGGGTGAAAGTGACAACTCCTATCAGGAACCAGCGCATACCAAGGACGTTCAATTATGTTATCATTGATTTTTTTCCCAGGAGTTTAACGTATTTCAATATTGCCAAATTTTCACTCGCATGTTTTTTCTATAAACAACGCGATACCCGTTCATATCCACAGTGTTAATAAATCCATTTATATAAATTATATTATTATAGAACTGCAACAATGGTATGTCTCTGCACGTAAGATATTTTATAAAAAATGGTTCTTTTAGCTTAATTAGATTACTTCTAAATCTAATTATGCTATTCACTCGTCTCAACACTGTAATCCTTTTTTATTTTAATATATTTTTATCTATATGTTTGTTTTATTGTTTGATTGAATGTTATGCAATAAATACTGAACAGATTTCAATGAGATTTTTTTATTTTACATTGTACTGTTAGACTTAAAACGTAGACTATTTATATTTTAATGCGCGTTAGATGTAAAATAATAAGTTATAATGGAAACCCGTATTCAAAGTTGTATTCAATTCTTTAGTATTCAGGTACTTTTTAAATAAATAAGGACGAGATAGCACCGATAACGTCTTGAAATCCTTTTTGCATATATAATAGTCTATGTTCACATGCATAATCTGTAAGCGCTCTTTCGCGATCAAAGTCGAAGCATCGGCGATCTATATCTGAATACAGTTAAGCGATGTAAGATAGGAATAACTTACCTTTCCAATTTTCACATCTCTCGCCTGCTTCTCGTCTAGCTCCTGGTCAAAATTGAGGCACACGGACATCACGTAGTCGGTGTAGTTCAGAGGCGTGTCCAGGAACACGAGAGCCAGGTCGTTCTTCAAGCCGTTCTTTGAATTCCTAAATCTTGGATGGATTATGATTTCGACGACCTGCGCGGGAGAAGTCCAACAGTTCTAAAGTTATGAAATTTTCAAGAATCCCTCCAAATATTTGTACCTTCGTATAGGTGTAAAGTTTATGAAAAGATTCTCACATAGATCGATATCGCTAAGTTAATCAACTTTATGATGTATCAGCACAACAATAATATATCGTATAACACGAATGCCATCTTATTACGTTAGTTTACGATTGTCATAAAGTTCCATACGTACGTTGCTCCTCTGCGTGTCTTTATCGTCGGTGCTGTTCCAGTCGCTGTACACTTTGCCCGCTGCAACTGCAAAGCGCGAATCCAATTGCGAGTCCTCGGCATCGCGAAAGAAACAATGAGCAGCTGGAATTGAATTACTTATTTTAATAGTGTCGTTGAAGGAAACAAACCTTAACTTTTTACAGAAACAACAATATCCTCTCTTAGAGCTAAAAATGCTGTATATAAAGTCTAATAACAGATGGGGGAATGCAAGTGTTCCGCAAAAAATGTCGGTCGTAGGCGGTTTTTTTTAGTCTGATGTAAGAACCATTCACTAATCTGGGTGAACACAGATTGTGGTGATCGCTATCGCATTTGTGTCTCTTTGAACAGTAACTCTGAGACAAGTAGACTCGTTAATTTTATTACGTATAAATGGTTGCAGGTGACATACAACAACAGACTCCTTCCATTAAAATTTTGGTTCTGGATGGTTTCAGAGTAGCTTTTATGACATATAATGGACTACGCCATAAAAAATGTACATTTGTTAACCTGTTATCTAACGCCCATATTTACCTCACTCTCACATATTGGATTTACACAAATTTTGTAAAGAAATAATGATAGCTAATTTTAAAAAACTTAAAAGAGACCAGTATTGAAAAGAAAAGAATTTGTACTGAAAAAATTTTATTTATAGAAGTATTATCTAACTTTAAAATGAATCTAGCCTCCACACTATATAAAAGTAAACTAGTACACTTAAGTACGCTAGATAAAAGATCTATGTTACGAGATATTTGAAGTGGAAATTGGAATGAAGTCACAGGATGTATGTACAGTGATAAGAGATGTTTAGCACATTACTTACTTGATCTCAAAATAGTTTCATAGATCATCACAGAACGTGATAGACGTTAAGTCATAAAGTTATAATAATGACTTGCAAGGAAGATTGTGCATCAAGTTATATTTTTAAGTGAAAATTCGCAAAAATCTTGACTTTGTGTGTGATAGGAAGTTTTATCTGTGTGAGATGGGTATTTTAAGAACTTTATAGAATATCATTAACTTTGTATATGACTGGTTTAATAATAATATTGGATCTAATAATAATTAACATGTAAAGAACTCGCGCCCAAAACTGAATATTGTTTTCTAGCAGTTAACGTATTCCTAGCAACCCCCTAAATAATATGTATATTTATTTATATTACGATAGCAGTAGTTTCATATCACAAAAAATCCACGAAACTACAAGGTTTTTGTAAATATATTTTTTTAATGTTTTTGTAAATAAAATTCTTCAGGTAGTTTTCTTATATAAAGTAGACATCTGTTATGAAAATACGTATTTTAGCAAATTTAACCATTAAAGAGATGCAATATGGGTCAACAATTTTTGTTCAAACGAAAGTTTAAAATTCTTACCGGTCACAATTAAGTTGGTCGCTAGAATAGATCCGCTGCATATGTGTTCGTAAGACTTGGTCTTGTCGTAAATGGCGACGTGCCACGGCAGCTCTCTGCGCACTGCCTCTTCTGCGCTGACGCTCTCAGCCACCAACGGCTTGATCGCGCCGCACTCTGCAATAAGAAACAGCACAGTCGTCATCATCATTGAAAATAGATATCTAAATTACTGCTGAACCTAAGGTTTTGCCGAATGGGTGGATGTATATTCCTAATAAATAAGAACCTGAAATTCCTTCTTATAGCCACGCTGGTGTCGTGTTCGTAATCGTACAGCTCATATAGTGGCATTCTACAGGACGTGAAGTCCGAGTCGTCTTGAGGGAAAGGTTGATGTCCTTTCTATTTTGTCATAGTCCCGAACCGTAAATTAACGAAGACGGTATTTAACAATTCCTATTTTTTTTAAATCTGTTAATATAGTTACATAACGTTGAAAATTCTAATATATCTTCAACAATACGTGTGGTTCATCCCAATAGTTTCGATTACCTTCAGAGTAAATGTTTTCGAAGATTTAGTTCTCAAGGACACTTATAAAAACATGACATGCATGCTATTAACGAGTATATTTGTGATTGGTATTTTATTCAGCTGCTGTAATGTGGCAATCGTGCTGTGACCAATACACTCATTAGGTCATACGACTACTGTCTCACATAACCAGATTTCTAGGAAGTACGTTACGAGCTGCAGCATCATCCTTACTTCCAAGAGGATGCGTATGGAAGACGTCGTATGTCATAACTCGTATCTCATTTACAAGGTCCAATTATTTTATAATTAGATCTAATTGTTGCACCACGAATTGACATCAGAGTCTCCAACAATTTATTTCTTTTTCGTAGATATTTCTATAAACGTACATGATGTAAAGAATTCGATAAATCTATAACTCTAATGATATACCGGTTGTTCGAGGACTGATGGACATTTTCTCAGATAAAGTATTATTGCAAAACACAAGGTTACTTTTAAAATAAGTTTTAACAGTAAACTCTATAGTTATCTTCAATTTGACCTTGGGTTTGATCTTCAAGGTTATTTCAAGGTTAACTTCTTTTTTTTTAAATAGAAATTACTCATTTTTACGCCGGTAATCGATAGAGCTATAAATTTTACATTCACATACATATTTGATTCAGATGTAATGGTTGACCTAAAACTAAGAAACCATGACATAAACTTATTCACATTTTATAAAATGAGAACTACCAGATACAAATACAACAAACAACTAGCTTAAAAAGAACATGAGTCGGTTTGTGAGACAAGTTTAGGGTATATGCAATTGTAGATATTCGGATTTAGTATCCATTATAGATGTTAAATTGATTGATTTAGGGTTTAAAGTTTATGAGTTTAGGATTCATGTGTTTGAAATTGATTGATTTGTCAGTTAATGGATTTGAAGACTGCTGGATTCGAAGTTAGTAGAACTCATAAACCCATGAATCCTTACCTCACGCAACTCAATAGTTACAGGCAAGGAGATCTTTACTAATCAGTCACCTCGAGGTTATTTCTGAGTAACGCTAAAAGTAAGAATAAGGGCGATCGTAAGGTTATGACTTTAAAAAGTACTTTAACTTTTAAATCATATTGAAAACTGATCTCAAAGACAACGTGATCGATTCAATGTGGTTTTTCTCAAAATTTTTCAAACGTATTTATTCATAAATCCTTAGAAGTTTAAAGACAACACTGGTTTGAAATTTTTTCCACTATTTACCTTGATTTGACTTTTAAAGATCACTGTCAATATAATTTTGGACATGCGATTTTCAGCTCTATTGATTGCCTTTGTGAAAAATGGGAATGACTATTTAAAAAAAGAAGTTGACCTTGAAATAACTTTGATGAATAAATCTAAGGCCAAATTGAAGGTCACCACTGGATTCTTCGTTGAATTTTATTTAGGAAACGAGTTGAACTACTTCATAAATAGTTTACCTGAGAAAGTATACAGCCGTGCCGGGACTTAATTGACACCCGGAATACCTTCATATAATATAAATACTTTGATACAACTGTAATAAAGCATGCAAAAATACTATTGGTATATGTTTTTTATAAAAATAAAATCATAGTCGTACTCACGGATGCACTTGGGCGCGTCGTCGGACCAAGCACCTTCGATGCAGTAAACGTCCTTGCTGCCGACGAGCTTCCTGTTCGGATAGCACGAGTAGCTCAAGTGCGCGGCGCCCAAGACGGCGCCGGGCGCAGCCGCGGGCCTGTGCATTACGGTGTAGTTTCCGTCTT
The DNA here is from genome assembly GCA_005406025.1 of Eumeta japonica. NCBI lineage: Eukaryota > Metazoa > Arthropoda > Insecta > Lepidoptera > Psychidae > Eumeta > Eumeta japonica. The sequence continues at coordinate 53,819 of BGZK01000235.1, forward strand.
GCGGGTAAGGAGGTAGCTCACATCTTGTTTGGTTTCTGAAATTACGCACACAAAAGATTCTGTGGATAAATTAATCATACAAAATATTTAATTGTTTTGCTGTATTAAGTAGGCAAAGAAGGTGGGTAATGAAGGTTGTTTAGTAATTTATCAGATAACGAATACCAAATTACAAATATTTCTGCACAGAGAAAAACATTACATAATTATTGGACTGTAAGAATAATGACAGAATTAAGGAATCAAAAAAAAAATACTTACTCGATATTTTCAGTAGTGGTCAGGTTGAAAGTCGACTGTTTTGCGAAAGAATCTAAAAAATAAAAATGATGACAGCTTATTAAATTTATAGAAACTGTCAACTAAGGCCCAGAAGGGTGGAAAAAGATAACAGACCTCCGCATGGTACGACCGTCAGATACTCTCTTGCTTAATAATCGCTGATGTCCATTCAACCTGTCATAGAAGCTCGTCAATTTTTGATGCTTAAATTTAGTCTTTTAATATGCCAGCAATTTGGACTGCATAACATTTTCTAGGGTGACCATCGACTACGACTTCGGTTTATTTATTTGAAAATGTCTTATATGGCTTTATACATGCCTGTATGACTACTTCTAGATCATAATTGTCACAAACAATACCTTGAATTCTATTAATGATTTCTTTCAAATACCTGCATTTGTCGTAAGCTCAATTGATAAACTGCATGATATATTTATTTCTTGTCATTCAATTCAACGCTTAAATTCTAAGCGTGACATATATTTTTAAGTTAGGGTTTCTTTGAAGAGAAAAGCACTAAACATTCAAAACAAAATCACATGACTACTTTCCGATAGTTACGCTATCTTTATGTACAAAATTTTGTCACCAAAAATGGTTCTCTGACGATAACTCAGAGAACTATTTGTTTTAGCACCAGTAAAGGTGCTAAAACAAATCTCTACGTACCTGGCCTATTAAATGTGAGAAACGAAGGAATGTATTTTCGACAAGAATAAACTTAGAAACTCATTCTTCTGATAAGAATCGATACCACAAATGTTACAGATACTATCGATCACGTAATGAATTGAATTATAGTTTACAATAAGGTCAAATCAGATGTTCACACATTGAACAGCTTCAGTGAGACACCCCGAAAATACAACGAAATTCACTTTACATGAAACATTGAAACAAAAAACGTATTCTATGTCTCAAAATTTGACACATTTCAAATATAATTTAGTCTGCATCGAAACATTTTTACACGTATAATAATATAACTACCCGTATATCGAATGGCCGCAGAAGTTTGGATAGTTCAAATGGTTATTCCAATTGAACGTTAGGTGAACGCATACAAAAAGAAACTGGCCAAGATTATATCGCATCATGCTAATTATAAGGTTCCGAAGCCACGTGTTTGCAAAGAAATACATCAAAGATGAAAATAGTACGTCGTTACACTTTTTCCATGTTTCCCGCCCAAAATAGTTACAAGCGGTTTAGTCGCCTATAACTAGAAAAACCAGTAGGTAAGTATATAGACTATTACTATTAAACTAGTGTAAACTAAAGTGCATCAGCAAAGTAACGTGTCTTCATGGCACTTACGTCCCTTTGTTGAGAAGCGTAGGTTTTCAGTAATAATTCAAAAACAGTATATCTGACCATGTTCAAAATAAATTTTCTTTGAAAGTATTTACTTACGAACTGCTTTTGTATTTTTTTTCATATTTTTTGGATATATCGTTCAAAAAAGACAGGGGGAAGACACATTCTAAATTATTCACGTAATCAGAATAATTGCTCAGAAACCTTAAATTGTATTTGAAAAAACGTTCGATATATGTTCCACAAGTTAGGGTTCGATAAAAAACATTTTTTGCATCTTCTTTTACGTATGCGACATGTGCGACATACAGACGGACGGACGGACGGGCTTACATGACGAAACTGTAAGGGTTCCGTTTATGCCATTTTGGCTCAGTACTCTATAAACATTTGTTTTGTACCATTTTCGGTTTTCATTGTCTTCACCGCAGACTCAAATGCCCAAACCATTAACGTGCAAATTCGTTATGGTTAAACTTTAAATCAGAATACTGAGAGCGATCGTAGTCTATTTAATTTCCGAACAGGGGCCTACAAATAAAATTTAATTCAAATTTATAAGACAACAGTCAATATTTGAAGCAAATCAGCTTTCAGTAATCATTTTATATAATAATGTGACAAAACCGGCGAGGGATAAAGAGCAACATAATCTCTACATTTAGAAAACAATTATGAGGCAAATATCATTCGAATTACTAACTTGAGCAGCTGAACAACCACAATCACCTGAGCTGCCGTTCGCGAAGAAAGACGAACAAAGCCACGAACATCCGTTCTTGAGGAACCTCAGTCTGTCGCTGTTCGTTCGGAGGTGAGTCGCGTACCAGATCCCCGAGGCGCACGTTAACTCCTTCACTTCGTAGAGACCGCTGGACTCGTCGAACGCGTACTGATGTAGGTCAGCCCGCTCGAAGGCGTCGCCGGGTCTGGCGCCCGGCTTACCGATCACCAGGTACGTCCCGCGGTCGGGGTACGGAGGCAGTATGCAGGGTTTTTTTCCGTTCCTGTAAATGTATTAATGTAATGTAAGAAGGAATCTTCGCATCTGAGAAAACCGTGCACGTGGTATTCTTATATAACTATCATTATATAATTTTATTGCAGGATCGCCGATCACACAATCGAGGAACGGCATGTGTGATGTTGATACAGCTGCTACAATTACGTGTTTAGGATAACTGTTTTTGTTTAATCAATAACCTCAGTCTTTTTGTAGTCCAAGTAGGATTCTAAGTTGGGTTCAGGCATTTGATATTGTTCCTTGTTATCAAAGTGTTGCATTCACGATAAAATGTCAAGTCCTCGTTTAACAGTGAATGTTAAAAATAGTTTTGGATTTTATTTTATTTAAAATAACCGGTAGATAAGGTACAAAAATACTTAAAATGTCTTTGCTAAATATATATGAAATGCATGGGATAAAATTAATTAAATATGAGATTATGAAAAATTTAATTTTAGTGTTGATAAATATGTAAACGATGGGAACACTTGGGAATCGTTGTACTATATTTATGCACAATTTTAAAAAAGTTGACTTGAACGTGCATCTTGCAGTTTCTTCCTCTTTTTATTTTCCTGAATAGATGATAATTTTATTTTCTTTCAAAAGCCTTATCCTTCATCGAGTTCTTTTTTTTTATCCTCTGAAATTGTAACATGTTAATTATAATGTCGGGGAAGATCAAGTCAACTGAATAAATTTCTAAGACCCGACAAGTTACATTTACATTGAGAGCTCTGTCATCAGTCATGCCGTATTTTTCGTACTACATATTTCAAGTTTAGACTCGCTAGTTGTGTTGCGGGACAATTAATTAAAAGGCACTCACATATTTTGTTTTACAGCGTTGTAGGTGTCCGTCAACGATGTAGATGAAGCTGAAACTGCAGTATAAAAAATCAGCTCAAGTGTTCTCTGCTATACTACTGTGTCTCAGTTGTGTGCATACGCACCGACCGTAACTCAGTCAGACAATATTACATGACTGACTCAGATTTAAACTCGCCCATCATGTATTTATACTACGCACTCGGAACCACCCATATTAGTGATGGATACAACACCCTGTGTATGTTTAATGATAATGCCTTACTGATATAACGTTAGTTCAGAAAGATGAAGAAGAAGTTGGAATCGTTAAAGTGTGTCTGCAAAAGATACGGTCACTCATTACTCGTTTAGAAAAAGTATATCTTCACTTTTTTTAAAGATGAAATTTGTAAAAGTAACGTCCAAAATCAAGTCGTGCTCACACAATTAGGATTCGATACGATTACCCTTGTGAGCGGTCAGCAGACCAAATCAAGGTGCGGTAGTTCTACCGTTATTAATTATGAGCCCGTACTTGCTCCTAAAGTACTCACACACACACAAACGACATGACGAAGGCACGACGGGGTTGTTCGTCCAAGGACTCACAGCTTTGAAAAGCGACAGTCAGTATGCCATCGCTGATGATAACGTAACAGCACTCGTGTTCCGACCGACCTAAAGGTTTTTTCTAAGTTCGCTGTCTGAATGAAATCTGAACGAACTCAATCAAACAATCTCATATACATTAGGAATTTGAGATTCAGAGACTTACGATATCAAAGGTATGGTAATTTTCACCAAATCAGGAATTATATAGAATACATTCTAATTATCCTCAGAAGTAGAATTACCTAAATATACCACGCGTAGTATATATTAACTAAAACCTAATTTCTCCTTAGACCAAATTTAACTCCAACTTAACCAAAATATTTTTTAACGCTAGGCTAGTGACATATGTGGGTATAAAATTCTTCATACCAGCAGGACGATTCTGTAAGTTCTATACCCTTCAGTTTTTTCGTAATTTTGACGACATAACGACATGTTCTGAGTGGTTTTAAGTTTACAGAATTAAACTTCAAATTTATTTTTTATAGGGGTTCTATTTTCCATTTCGTGCACAGAACTCTCTAAATCAATACAATGTAATACCACAATATTGTAATATTCATTTAGTGGTAGTAATTGGTGCGATATTAAATGTTATGGTCTCTAATAAAAAAATTAGCGCGTGTCGACTCCGACACGCGACTTGACTTTGCTCTTTAAGAATATATGAAACAACTAAACTCAAATATATGAAATATCTTAGAATAAATACAATAAGTAAAGGGGGCAAACCAAGGCCTATTTTATGATAGTGTACTAGTATATCTTAATTGTGACCTGTATATCGGAATTATGACCTGTATACCTTAATTTATATTTATTTATAGTGGTTCACCTGTTCTGTTTAGATCGGAAGGCGAGCACAGCAACGGACACCAGCTGGAGTTGAAATACAACCTATCGGTCTCGTACTGTATGATACTCTCCGACCACTTGCCGCGGGAGCAGCTCAGAGCCTTTACTTCGACGGTGTTCCCGTCTTCCGTTGTAGCGTACTGCACGAGGGACACGTTCTCGAAGACGTCCCCGGGCCTGGCGGCGGGCTCGGCGATCACGGTGTAGCTGCCTTTTTGCGGGTACGCCGGCAGCCTGCATAACGTCGCCGTTGGGTCTTTCGTGTCGCTTCGATTCTCTAGTACCGTGCGCCTAAAGATCAACGTTTTAGGAAATTGTTACAGAAAAAAAGAACATGTCAACTAATTGGATATCGTTCATTGAATAGAATAGGATTATAAGAAAATAAATATTTTAGAATGTAAACTTATTTGAGCCAAAAGCCCTAGTGTTACGAGCATTATGAATCAGCCCCTGAGAGATATTTAAATGATTTTTAAAGAATTTAGGAAGATCGTACATGTTATGATTGCATGCATACAAGTCCGTTTGACTTTGAAAGCGCGCGCAGTAGTCTCTTCCCGTGCTTTTATACGTAGGTGTGTTTCCGTGAAACAAGTAATGTATTTGAAGTTTGAGCGCGGGCGAGCTGAGATTTACTATTATTTTAAGTCTGGTCTATCTGAAAAGCAACGTATGCAGCGGTAGCAGTCAGCATTTAGTAATGAAGCGCCATAGCGAGCCGCTGGATTTCGGTGGTTTAGAGAACTTCCTAATAGACGCAACTCAATTCGATATGAAGAACATGCGGGAAAGGCTGCTTCAACAGTCACTCAAGATAATGTCGCCCGTGTTTGTAAAACGATAGAAGATAGCAATCGATGCATCTGCCACATTATTCAGAATACTCTTGGGATTAGATCCGTATTGGTGTATCATATCTGGCATCATAAATTAAAAATGAAAAAAACATGTTTCTCGTTGGGTTCCACATCATCATATACAACATTAAAATCGAAGCGTGTAAGAAACAGCTGATAAACATTAAAGTTATTGGTTAAAGGTGGTCGCCGTTCATACGGTGGTATAGATATTATTACACAAAACTGTAACAGATGATAAAACGTACATTCTCTTTTATGACTTGCCGACACATCAAGAAAGTAAGGTATGCGTTCATGAAGCTGTTGCAATGTCGACTATCGTGAAAAATGTACTTACAATGAAAAAGTTATGTACGCCCTGTTTTTCAGAAGTACAGGCTCGGTTAAAGCTAATAAATTAAAAAATCAGAATAATGTCACGTCGGCCTAACACACAACACTACCTGCCAGAAATTCTTCAGGCTCTTAGAAGTAGAGGCTCAATGCTGCACCACGACAACGCGTCCTCTCATATCGCTATGCTCACAATCTTTGAAAGGAAATAACATTGTACTCTTAGAGCATCACCTTACTCACCGGACCTCACAATGTGCCACTTTTAGTTGATTTCAGAATTAAAAGAAACCTTTGCGTGGTCGCCGTTCTCCATCAGGAGAATAAACCGACTCCGCTATTACCGCGTATCTCGACTCTGTTACTGTAAATGACTGGCGCGTTCCGTTTGTGGAACATTCGTACATAGAAGTGTATTGGCGCTGAAGGAATGAAAGGAACGCGGACGTACTTTAGGCATACGTAAGTCTGGTGTCGCGCTTACGTAGCTTTCCTGTCTCTCAATATGTTTAATGTGACCCTCAGTGTAAATGATTACTCAAAGCGCTTCATTGTAACTGATGTACGTTCATTTCATCAATTTAATGCATATTTATTTAGTTTGTGGTTGGTAATGAAAATATTTCGTAACAGAAACAATATTTTTCCTCAGAGTAAAACAATTGCTAATTAAAAATAAGTTTTTACTTAATAAATTTAATAATAATTATAAAATATGTTTTTGAACAATCATTTCGTTAGTATAAATTATTAAGTTCATTAATAGCATAAAACAAATAATTAACAAAAAATGGATAAATTAAGATTTTTAAGTCATATTTAAAAAAAAATCCTTAAATTATTCCCAATATCAACTATAGATAAAAAAAAAGTTACTGCTTTTCATTAATCCGGTAAACGTTTTAAATACATTTACAGCATACGTATAAAAATGTTAATAATAAATTATATTTATTTATTAATTTTAACTGAAAATATATTTTTTTAATTGTTTAACTTAAACTCTGCAAAAAAAAATTTTAATATGATAAATATAAAATATGATTTTTTAAAATAACAAAGTATTAAATAAGCATTGAATTTAAAATATAAATAATACGATGTGATAATATTTAAATATAATATGATGTTATATGATGAGATATGATGTGAAATATAATATGAAATATAACCCTACTTTTGGACTTAAAAATAAATTTTAATTTAAAAATTATTTTTTTTAAATAGTTAATAAATTCATAACAGAAAATGAACCAATTTTCTGAAAGAATTTTGTAATACTATTTATATATTTTTAATTAGCGAGTTTGTCAATATAAGTAAATGAAAGGCACAAATATACAATACAGAATAATTAATTTATGTTCAATGAGATGAGACGTGAGGTTCAGGGCGTATGGTTGTTTTTTGTGACCTCTGACATATAATAAGGTTCAACTTAGGTCTAAAGTACCTAACTGTTTTATCGATTGGGACATATGATAAACATTATACACATTGTACAATGTAATTAATGGGCGCCACCCGACAACGAGTACCGACAAAAAATATGTAATCAAACTTAACGATTTTCACAATCAAATGTTCAGATAAATTTGATACAGCCTCTTTGGATGGAGAGCTCATAAAGATGATCACCGTTGTTCAAAGAGATTAAGGCACCGGATTTCGAACATTGAACTGGGTTCACTTCATAGCTATATTTGTCCTTGCACTCTCATCTGTGATGAAAATTCGGCATTGCTTAACAGTGCAGGCAGATCTGTCTTAGCAAAAATATTGCGGGCTAAGGCTGCCTCAGTAATGAAACGCCGTGCACTTCCTAACCGGCGTCTGCGCAGCCAGATATCAGACATCTACTCTTGCAGGTGTGAAAAAAAAGGATACCGTTGCTTAAAGGGATCCCACGATAAAAAAATATATTGGACAGGAAAAGATTGACTAGTTATAATATTTCCTTGGAAGAAATGTGGTTTTTACAATGCCTGTTATGACGTTTTTTCAATCAGAAAAAGAATATCAACAAATTTTTGTATTAAAAAAGTGATCTTCGATATGACACAAATGACAGATGACAGATCAATCTAATGACGAATTTAATGAAATTAATAATTAGATATTCAAAACAGATGCTTTTAAATTTCTTCTTTTTTATTATCCATCAACTGAATCGAGTTATGAATGCAAAATATTTATCTTACTTTAAATCAAAACGAATTATGGGACTAGGAGAATAACACAACGATGTCTCGTTCAGGTGTTATCAAATTACCATTTTATGAGGGAAATTCAAATTTGTTAGTAAACACCGAAGTTCATTTTGAGGTATTACAATTTCATTGACGATATTTCTCGAAAAAAATAATCTATTCTCAATAAGTTTGCAAAAGTCGGAGCAGTTTCATTAGGGACAGAACTGATCAGGTTTTGGAATCTATCGCTATAATGGCTTAAAAATTATTTTGGGTAATCGATTGTTTTAAATTTTCAGGAAGTCTAAGTTCTGTCAAATCCTTTCGAATGCCGTAAGAGCGATTTCTATTGATCTATTTGTTCAAAAGCTAAATAATATTTAAAGTACACATCCACACACACCCTCAAACACACGTACACACACCCTAATTCAATTACGAATTTTTTTTTTCTATATCTCACATATTATTAGTGTTTTATCAGTACTAACGTGTACTTAGGGCATCTTATACGTCATTTCGGGGCCGGTTCGTCGCACCCATACCCTTAATAACCTTTAGATGTCTTTTCGCATTATAGACAAAGTACTAACCATGGCAGATACGAGCTGTCTAGAACTTCAGTCAACACCGGGTCATGAAAACCTACGGGAATATAAATTGTAGGTTTAACACTCATTAACTATCATATAAATATCGTATTGAAAAAGAATTACCAATTATCATAAAAAGCACAACCAAATACACGCGCCTCATAGTCTGCATTTTTTTAAATTTTATTTATTATTATTTATGTCGTGTGTTAAATATAGCAAACAATGTTTTTCACTTATGTTTTTCATATATGTTTCGATAAACAACGAACGTAAGCAGCCGTCTCTGGTCGACTGCACGACCAGTACTGGCCTTGATAACGGGTTCTCGGGTATTGAGGAAAAATTACAAAGAATGAAACATCGCTTGGAAGTCCACGCTACTCTCAAAATACCGTATGCAGTGCACTGCATAATAATTTGTTTTTCATTTACTATATATTAATTTATTGTTTTCTATAAATTAAGACAATTTTAAGCATTTCAGTAATTTCCAGTGCCTAATAATAACCGGACAAAGTTACACGAATGGGTAACCTACAAATTTATTTCAAGGAAAACATTGAAGAAGGAAATTCCTATGATTACCATATTTTTTGATACGAAGCAAAGGAGATGTACAGAAAGGGATCCTAGAAAGGTCTTTGCTTACCTTTCTAGGATATAGGCAATATATGTATAAACAAACATATATATATGTTTATTTGATTAATATATGATATTAATCATCGCAATTTATAAGATATAAACATAGCATGCTGTGTCAGGGTTTAAATACATCAATGCCGAGGCATAACTCCCGCAATACTTTTGTTTTCGATTGAGGCCTCACCTTAGGCCCACTGCGGATTGAGCACGACCGATTGACGGTTGACCACGGATGATTGCGAACGAGCGCTATCACCAATGCGATGATATCGGAGAGCAACGAGTCCATGTGCTCTGCAAAGTGCACAGCGATTAATACAATTTCATTTTACTTAAAAAAATATTGGTTGATTAGTGTATGATGGAGATGGAAACAATAATTTTTTGTTTAAAGTATTTTAGCACAAAGCTCTCTACGACTGACCTACCACCTTTTACGATTTAACCGATAAATTATATCAAATAATTAAAAATGTAGTATGGTGTTAAGTACAATACCACTATGCCAAATCGATGTTCACAGTGTGTACTAATATTTTTTTCACTCAATAAAACTTTATGTAAAAACGTAAATGGTAAAGAAATTTGAAACAATTTATTTTAAAAACAAAGTCTGTCTATTCGCTTAAAAATCGCATAAATAGACTTTGTTTTAAAATTCTCACAAAAGTCCCAAGTCCCGTTGAAAACGATTAAGTTCCTGAAAAACGTCGTTGTTGAAAACTTTGCAAGAAAATGTTTTTGAAACATTTTTCAATTTTGATTTCTAATTTGGTCGATTTTTAAAATGTAAACACGTTTTGAGGTCAATGAACTCAATACCGTGCCCTACGTTCAAATCCGTTACTTCGTTAAAAGAAACCATTCACATAATATTATAGAAATAACAATTAGGTTATTTCCTCATAGAGCTGATAAATTTCCAAGAAAACACTGAAATCTTCGAGCGCATAAATATTACCAATGATGTGTTCGTGTTTTGCGAGTCCAAAAACTCTATTGCACAAATCAATGCGAGAAGGTTTAGGGCTGGCCTGCAAGGGCTATGGACGATCAATTTTTTTTTGTATTATTTCGTTTAGACAATTGTTTTACGGCTTAGATAAAACATCTGCCTATTGAATTTTATCAGAGGAAATATAAAAAATGGTCGATTTACACAAGAAGTAAATAGTCGTAATGGTACACAAATTCTCGTATTTTAATCTTTGCACAAATTAACATTAAGTAAAAACAACATTAAGTAAAAACAATGTACTTTATTAATATTTCATAAAAGTAACTTTTTTTTTAATAACTAACCAACTCACTCTCTCTATAAACAAACTTGTTATTCAAAGAAATTAAGGCGCAACTAATTAATACTCGTATCAAATTTACTTGTCAAATTTCTGCAGTTGAAAATTTTTCGTATATTATTCCGAGAAGGCGTTTCTATCACCATGTTTTCTCTAATTAATTTTTACCGTCTGTAAATGAGTTGGGTTGGATTGGATTAAGTTGTATCAGGTAAGATTATAAGGTAACTTTCTTTTAAGTTAAAATTTGGTGGCCGCCAACATATTGGGCCCAGAACACACGGCGCAACTCATATGTCATGATTTTACGATTACAGTTATTTATGAATTTCGTACTCCTGTTGTATTATATCGTATGGAATCCATCATGCATCTTCCTGCAAATATTCATAATCTATTATTTTCAGGAGAACTTTGTCAAAGAAACCATACTAACTAAATAAAATAATAGCTTAGAATATGTACCTAAAAATTTCGCACAACCTTGTGAAAAAAATACGTGTGTTATGACACGCTCTCCGCTTCCCGCCCCACAGTTCTAAGTTGCCAAACGCTAAGTGTGGCCTGCAGACGCCTGCAGGCCATCGTGTGACTCAGTTGCGTGTAGTCGTTGAACTTGCACAAAATTTAGGTATTATGTTAGATGAGTGTTAGATTTACGATATGGACGTTTTTGAAACTAAAATTGTTCGTGATTAATATTGACGTGTTTAATAAAAACGCCTTTCACTACTATAGAATATGCAAATATGATTTCTTATTGAGGAGTTTGCACAGGTAACAATGCTGCGGCTCTAAGACTTCATAGTGAAACTTACACTAACTTTCAATAAGCTGCGAATCTGCAAGTAATATTGCTTACTGTGTATCGTTTATGCGACAATTTAATTTAATTTGCCTTGTTTAGATATAAGTGAAATATATGTGGAAAATCAAAGACTAATATAATAATACCTCCGGCGTACAATCTGTACGCGCTGGGATAGTCCTGAGGAATAAGTCCGTTCGGGGACTTACTCTCTCGTCTCAGACGTCTGGGCCGCGCTAGCCGCGATCGTCTAATGGCTATGTTGTGTTGTTTTCATTGTATTCACACTCCCAAAATAGATCAATAACGCACCGGACTTCGTAATTTTGTGTTCGCGCCTGAGCAAAGTACCATCGGTGACAGCCGAATACCAAGCGAATGACTTGTCACGCATTTCTCTCCCGTCTCCGCATTTGTTAGTTGACTTTTGTTTGTGGGTGACAAACCTTAATAAAAAAGGGAGGAAAATGGCGTAACCAACATCACTGAAAGCGTCAAGTGTCATTTGTAGGTAAGCGACTTGCTCAATTCTTAAAAAATAATAAATCGTATAGCCCGAACGTGGGGCAGAATTCGAGTTTGTCTCGTGCCCGGGCACACTGCCTGTCGCGTGACGAACGATCACCCTGCACGGCGCTCGCGCTTATTTTAATTAAGTATTTAATAGGCTTGCATCGGTACTATTTAATATTATTTAAAAGTGTATTTTCAATGATATATTTTTGTAACAGTTACTTTGGCAAAGTTGTTCTAAAAAAGGAGGAGATTATGAATGTTTGCAAAAAGATATATGATCGATTCCATCCTGTATAAAACCGTATATCGCTAATAATTTGTCACAGTTTTACCAATTTTACAGCACTTTTAACAAAATGGGCGATCAAAAATATATTCATTAAATCTTGGGGGTATTCTCGCAGTGAGACACAGCATGGGCTGTTATGCGAAAGGAAAGCAAATAGTTGGCGATGGCGATGACAATTCCAAAATACAAGGACAATTAATTGACGGAATCATAGTTTATTTTTTCGTATAGTCATACAATAACAATATAAATAGCGTAATATCACTAAATTCGATATACAGCTGATTCTTAAAAAATTAGAAAAAGAAGAAGTATAAAATGAATTCAAGAAACAATAACTTTTCACACCAATAAACAATAACCTTCTACATTAAAACATTACCATATGGTGGCCGATCAAAACACCTTGCGAATTATTCGCACGGCTCAACCTTCTTTAATTTATTTTGTAAGTGCAGTTGGCATAAATATAAATACACAGTTACAAAAAAAATATACCATTCGACTTCACCGTGAAAGACGTCGTGCAAATTAAAGGACACAGTTTGTTTAAGGAAAACTGTAACATGTCGCTTTCCAGATTGAGTATCTTCGTGAACCATTTGCCGTATTTGCAGACGATCGTCTTTATCCTGTAGACCTCGTCGTCTCGCAGGGGCTCGTACACGCGCACGCTGACCGAGTGCTCGTACACGTCCCCGGGCTTGGCGCTCGGCTGATCTTCCACAAAGTACCCCCTCCCTCTGGATACGGCGGCAACACGCAGGTCTTACTGGGGCCTCTGAAAGCGTCCAGCCGAAATAATATATACGACTTTTGTTGCGGATTAATTAAGATGGTCTAAAATGAAACAAAACAATAAAAACAGCTCACCGATTTTCTCCTATTGTCATATAAGTCTCTTTTGGGCACAAAAACAAAAATTTTATTATTCATTGGCTAATTTTAATTTGCACGTTATTGACATTTTATATCTGAAAGTCGAGAAATTGATTCTGAATCCGGAATCGATTTGCGCGTCAAACTTGTCTACAAACTAGATTTAAAAAAATTGTAATTTCCATACGTAATTTTGAGCAACTTTAAAGCATCAAAATAAATTATAACTTTGTATACTTATCGAGAACCGACGACATTACAATAATATGGTATAATTGGACTGATCTGATGATGGTGCCAGATGGAAGCCACAGGACATTCATAACAAAATAACATATCCTAGTCGTGCTTGAATTGGTTAGAATTGTCTTGAGATCAACTCTCTTCACAAGCTATTTTTGCGATCTGATGATCGAGTGTGTAGGTAAGCAGAATAACTTAGCCAAGCCCTGTTTGTGCTTAATGGAATTTTCTTCGAATGCATTTTAATGTGAACGACGCAAAATTGAATTTAGATTGCTTATGAATTGCCATAGACCAGTTTTCGATTTGAGATCGCAATTTTATAATAATTACGAAATTGCGATTCCTAACTAATTATGAATTCGCATTCGCGAGTAAATTTCATTGTTGTATTTTAGTCGTTTCTCTGTAGCGGCAACACTATTAATGGAAAGATCGCATTTCGAAATACTAAGTTGACAATGACTTAAATAATTTTAAAATCGTGCCAAACTAGAAATCGATTTATTTTACGTAACAAGGCCGCCGGTTGTAATGCTGATGTTAAGCAAATCTAGTCATTTGCTTTTGTGGCTATCTGCCAAGAAGAACCTTAGCATCTACTTCATACACATTTCAATACGACATACGGGTTAATGCGGACGCATCGTAGGTGCGGGTGTATTACTTCGATGTCTAGTCGCCGATTTGGGCACAGAATTATTCAAAATATTATATGGTGTGAGTAGATTATTAAAACTTGCAACGGTTACATAAAATATCAAAAAACTCTCAATAGTGCGTGAATCAATTAGTATAAACTAAAAATATAAATATAATTAAGAAAGAATTAACATATCTGCCACTTCGTCACTGTGTTCATACAACGCACAAAGCGACGAACACCAACTGCTATTAAAATATACTTCTTCGCTTTGGAATCGGAATATACTCCTGTACCACTCTCCGGCTTCGCAGTGGATGGCCTTTATGAAGATTTGTTCTGTGGCGGTACTGCTGATACATAATTTGTATTCCACGAGTGAGACGTTCTGAAACAGGTCCCCGGGCTTGGCATCGGGCTCGTCCACGACCACGTAGCCACCGCGAGAAGGATAAGAAGGCAGCTTGCACAAAGAATTCTGCTGCTCTTCCGATGTCGACTTTTCGTTGAGGACTGTCTTCCTGAAAAAAGTGGATTTCGTTGATCACAACATTAAAAAGACCCGCTTATGTGCGGTACGGGAAAGCATGTAACTTACAGTCACACGTCGTCCCGTCATCTGGGATTATATGTGTCTATTTCTACTGCCTGTAACGAAATTTATCCGCAACTAAACCAAGCTGCCAAAACTCCCAAGAAATTGAACCCCAGAATCCAAAGTGCACTAAATAATTTCCGTAACTAGGAATCAAATCACCGACTGTATGACGGAAAATGGAGTTGGTTTTAATAAAGTGACACTTGGAACGATGAATTTGAAACGAGCTAGTATGGGTTCCCTAGAGGTCGTTGATGGCGAACCTAAAATAGATGACGTTTACTGGAAGGTGAGGTTAGTAAGGTTTAGTTACATAATATAAATGCAAAATGAATTATATTTATATATAATAAAAATTGTTAATTATGTTCTTTTATATCTGAATATATTTAAAAAAAACGGCGACACTAATCCGATCGCTAAGGATGACGTAAACAGTCTCACTATTCACTTTTAAATTCATTTACATTTTAGGCTTTATGACAAACTTTTGTAACACCGAGAGCGCGAGGATATCGCAAACGGCTTTCATAAGGGCTGCAGGCATGAAGATTGAGTGCACCCTGTATTAAATCTACCCAGGACTTAGAACTGGAAGTGAACCGCAGATTCTTTTACTCGGTCACATTTTCACTGAGGACGAATTGGACGGTTCTGGAAAACAAGTAAAAATCGCATGGTGCTAAGTCAGTTAGCACAGTAGTAGGGAGAGGATGGACACTTATTTTAAATTTAGAAAATCAAGTGTTTTGGCCGACATGTACGGCGTGGCGTAGTCGAGGTGCCAAAGAAGCTGCGATACTCGTAACTTCGGTCGCTTGTCACACCAAACTGATAATACTATTGCTGCACAAACGGTCACATACCATTCAGAAGGATATGTTTTTGATCCTATAAGACCAGAGTAGCAATATTAATGATCTTACAAAAACTTGGTTTCGTGTGCTTTGCATACCCCGATATTTTGTTCGTGTTGGTTTTTTTTCAAAGCACCATACGGTCAATTATCGCTTTGAATGAGCGCCGTAGTTGTACAGTCTGGTTTTGTCACTAGTAAGTATATACATGAATCGGCAGTTATGTACTTCACAGTCTTTTTGTTCATCGGTCAATTTGTGCGACATCAATATTAAATGACGTTTACGAGAGGAAGATGATCGTGGTTAGTAGTTTGCATTACTACTGATCCAATAGTCAGTTCTTTTTTAAGCTCTAAGCATGTAATTCTTCGATTCTATGGGTTTAATTTTAATCTTTTTAAACATTTTATAGAGTAACTGCAGTTAGCGGCTGATACGTATTTGTTTCCTTTTCAAAGCTTCCCCGCTCTCTTTTAAATTCAGCAAACAAATTAAAAATTATTACTAGTGAACAAACAGACACACCAAAAGTAGGAACCAAAAGTTTAAAATATTCTTATGATTTTAATTTTTTTTTGTAATCATAATAAATCATAGTGTTCCATTATTGCAAGAAAACTTCCGTCCGACAGTCACAAAAATAAGCATCTTAAAGAAAAAAATGTTTAAATTTTAATATGCCCATTTATAAAATGTATAACTAAAAAACCGTTACTTACGATGGTATATAACTTGCCAATATCGTTGAGTAAGTAATATCTAAATATTTTTGTCATACCCCACATACTCCTATAGCATATCTTCAATACTAGTGCTTATTGAAGTATAAAAAAAGTAATCGCGTCGAAACCTTAACCCGTGCACTTTCAAATGACTCCGCGTGGTACATAAAAAATAACTGTAGCTTAGTCTGCTCATTGTGCGAATGTCGACTTCAAATCGTGTCGACTGCAACAGTAGTTGCCGGCCTCGTACACTACGGCTACGGCAATCAGTTCTGAAATTAAGGCATAGATATTTAAAATTCACTTTTTTAATTGTGAGACAATACTAAATACAGATAATCATTATAATAAGTGCATGTCATTAATAATTTCGTTTACTTAGACATTAAAATATCTTTATATATAACAAAACAGTAGAACCGGGTGTGTCTGTACGTGGAAGTTATGAATAAAAACTGGGGCTGGGACGATAAAGGAAAAGTTATGTCAGAGAAAACGACGGTACGGGGAAGGGTAGTGTGGTTGTATAAAGTACAAAATTTTTTCCACACTTAGAAAGTCATACTATCCCAGCGGTATACAGCCCATATTTCATTTTGACACTAGAATTTGCCTGGCTTCGTACAAACTGAAACTGTGCGTGGTATAGGGACTGAAAGCGGTACATGGAGCGGGATCGAGAGCCAGGGTCGGGATCTAAATTGAAAACGGGACCGGGGACGAGAACGAGTCAGACACTCGGTTTCTATTAAACTAGCTATTTGTTGTACTCACAAACGAAATATTTGCGAAAAATAATTGGCTTTATCTTCATATTTCTGCTACTAAAGATTCTCAAACTTCTTTCACTTATAGAAAGCTGTAAGTGAATAAAGTTTTAGGATCCTCTAGAAATATAGCCCGAATTTTTTTGCTTGATACTACTAGCATTTACCACGTCTTCGTCCAAATCAAAATCCTGACTAGTAGCAAAATCAAAATTGCTCACAGCGCGAGAAATACAATTAAAAGTTGAGACCGGGATTGAAATAGAGAACGAGACCAAGGTCATAATCGTGTGCGAAATCAAAATAAAAACCAATATTGTGACCGGAATCGAAATGAAAGCAGTACTGAGGCCAAAATTTAAAGCGGGATTAGGTAACTCAGGTCACTCATCAATCACGAATACTAAAATCCCTTTCATTGTCTGAAACGTCACTTTTATTGGCATACGATGCCGTTTAAGGTTATTATTTATATTTACATGTTGCACAGTTATTAGTCAACGAATGAGACAACGCGTGTTTACACCGGTGTTTAAACAAGGAAAAACGACTGCTCCTTTCGGATGCACCAAATACACTGCCGGCATAATCAGGTTCTGAGAGAACATTAAAAAAAAAATAAAGCTACGTACATAATAATAGTATAAAAACTGCTTGACCGTATTTATTAACAGATAATTTCGAATCAACCTGCAAACTTGAAGTAAAGTTATGAACCTAAAGCGAAAGCTGTTATTTGACATTACACCAGTCGAGCCAACGAACGAATAATACAAATAATAATAAAGCCTTTATATTTCCCATCATATAAGTATTGCATGTTTATATTGTTAATATATATGAAATTTCACTTATTATTTTGTTCTAAACTATGTTTTACTTTATCGTTGTTTATTTCATTCATCTAGTATAGGTATATTTTCCTGGATAGGAACCTCTACTTGGGCATGGCCTCCTCCAGTTTGATCCAGTTTTCCCTGTCTTTAGCTCGTTCAATCCATTCCTTTTCTGCTGTACTTATGATGTCGTTACTTTATCGCTTCTTATGTCGTCCTTAGTTATGATGTCATCAATCCGTCGTTTCTTAGGTCGTTTTTAGTTATAATGTCGTCACTTCATTGTTTCTTAGGTGGAAAAATTAAAAAATTAGAGTTCGAAAGACCAGTCAGTTTCTGCGAATTGCCGTACCCGGGAAGAGCGCCGGATATCCATTTCGAGAGCGTCGAGAGCCTGAACTCCAAGACAATACTGCCTCGCCTCAATATCGATTGCCTAGCCATAAAAGAGACCCACATATTCACTGACGGAAGCCCTATCCAAGGAAAAGTCGGTGCGGCCCTCACTAAATGGTGAGACAGAGCAAAGACCGGGCACTTCACATTCGGACTGAAGACCTTCTGCACGGTGTTGGCTCTGCAAATACCATAATAAAGGTTCTTCCAGGCACAGACAAAATAACAAAACATCTTCAGCGACACGAGATCGGTGCTGCAAGTATAGACTGCCCCAAAGGCATACAATCCCTTGGCCCATTCAGTAAGAGTTGACACCATGAATATCGCTGTGGAGGAAAGAACGGTGCGATTGTTTTAGGTACGACCCCACGCGGGAACGCCGGGTATCGAGCGCGCAGATGATATCGCCAGGAAAGCCGTCCTAAAAAAGAAAACTAAGGCAAACTATGATCGTTTTCCTTTCATCTACGCCAAAAGGGTTGTTATGGCGGCGAGTCTGGAAGAGTGGCAGAAGAGATACACTGAGGTAAGCACAGTTGAAAAGACTAAAAGCTTCTTTCTCCGAGTAGAAACAGCGTTTAAAGTCCCGAGGGAAACAGAAATTACGCCTACTATAGCACAGGTCCTTACAGCACACTGTGGGTTCGCAAAATACTTGAACATATTCAAGTTGAAAAGCTCGCCTTGTTGCCCTTGCGATCCCCAAAACTAGTAAGACATAATGTACGTAATAGAAGAGTGCATTGTGTTTATAAAACAACGTGCAGATTTCGAGTAGAATAGTGAGGGCCAGATGCAAAGAAAAATTTTTGCAGAATTTATAAGTGACAAAAGGAAAAAGCTGAAGTTATTTCAATACTGCGAAGTGGTGGTGAAGAAATGCAACGCGTTTCATAAACAAAAAATATGATAAAGCATAAAAACCCGTCATTATACGCTTGTGATGACCAAAAACAAATGACTAAACAGACAATTGGATACAGTAAGACACGCGAAATGTTGCTCGGGTGGTTAGAGAAAACTACCAAATATGCAGAAAATGTATATATACATATGAAACTGAATTATTGACAATGTTTATGAAACATAACATTGTTTAAACATAACTCCGTGTAATATAATACACAAATAGATTACAAGTAACATAAAGTGCAACAAAAATGTAAAATACTACAAATTAAAAAGAAAAAAGTAATGTACTGTTATAAGAGAAATACGAAAGAAAGGGAAAGAAAGAATAGGAAAAGGCACACAAGAGTTGTTGCCTAATTACGACAAGAGTGCAGATTTATATATATATATATATATGACCGCTTTATTTTAACAAAAAAATAACTTTCTGATGGTAAAGTGGCTTGTATTCGTCTCCAAACACGGATCATTTAGATATGTATCTGCATAGAATAGAAAGCAAGGCATTATTTAATATAAAATTTAATCCATATCACAAGAGCCATTTTTGAGAAACTATTATCACACATAAATCCTAGTAATATTATAAATGTGAAAATTTGTAGGTTTGGATGTTACTTAATCAGGATTTGACAGCTGAACATAATTAGCGGACACTTTACGGTAATAGATCTTATACATTAGAATAACATGTAGACTATTATTTATGAAAATATTGACTTTTGTTTATGACTTATCGCAGATCGCATAACCGCAGATCGTATTATTTACTTATACCCATTGGTTATTGGTAACAATAACATTCAAGAGATGTTAAGTTCAATATCCGTCCGGTATCGGAATCGTTAGCAGGAACCACGTTAGAATTAGAAACGTAAATGAGATCGTTTCATAATAAATAATCGCGGCATTACGTTTTTGTTTTAAGAATGTGGGTTCATCCGGTATGGAGTCGAGAACGCGGCCGACATCGGAATGATGGTCAATAACGTTGTCGAAGAATTCGTTGTGTTTCTTTGCAGATAGAGCTGTGGGTGAATTAGCTATATTTGGAATAGAACCGGAACCCAGAATCGGGACCAGAATCGGAATGAAAAAAACAGTATCAGAACTGTAATCAAAAGAAGGGACAACGTAGGATGACAACATGATCGGTCGGTATAAGTGACGAAAGTATTTATTCGATGTCTACGCGAGTGGAGCCGTAGACAAAAGCTAGTGAGTACATGTACAGACAAAAAGTGTCCATTGAAATGATCGGTATTTGATTAAAAACTTATTATCTCAGAGATGACACGTATCCATAAAACTTTCCAAATAAAACATAAATATGTATATTGCTCATTGTGAGATTGATGAGGAAAAATTAACATTGAGCCATCCACGCTCCAAGGCCGCCCGCGCCCGCAGCGGCACCCAGAGGATGAACACGTCAAGACCGGTTTTCGATTAAGAGGAGCTCAATAGTAAACACCTATATGGTGCCCACACAACACTCCACGATTCTGTCGGTATTAAAATACAATGTTTCTTCTTCGTAGATGCAAGTATTATTCGAGTGATCATGGTGACAGGAAATTTACTTAAATTTACTTAAGACATTTTATGAAAAGACACGGTGTTAAATTTTCAAAGTCAGGTCATCACTCGACCTCGCTCTCCTCTCGGTTTAATTCTGGCCTCGCTCTCTTTCTGGTTTCTATGTCGTTCTCGCTTCCGGTCCTAGTGCCGCATTCGTTTACTATTCTGATTCCATTCTGGACGTTTGATTTCGCTTACTAGTGTAACGCTTAGTAGCGTTCTAATTTCAATTCTTATCCCTGATTCGACACTGTTTTTATTTTGAATCACTATAATTATGTGAATATAATTAATTTCGGTTTCAACTCTTGATTCCGATGTTAGTATAATTCTTAATTATGTTTTTACTTAAAATCGTAATGGGGATCTCATTCCCAGATCTGTTTTTTTTTTGTGTATTTGGCCCTGATTCTCATAATGATATTTCCGCACTGATTTCACTCCTAATATTTGTTCATTGGTTTATTGTTAGCTTTTATATAGTATATAAAAACTAACAACTTATATCATATTATTCATATATTAAGGCTTGGACAGAAGTACAGCCATTTTCGTATATGTATTAAAAAGTATTATTTAAATAAATAATACTGGTACCTCATTATTGGATTAGGTGCAAGTTGTCTCGCGATGACATACGCTTCGAGTATATGTAAATTAATTGTGCTGTGTCAGTGCCGTGTTCGCCGTTTGCGAACTATCCTGCTAGCTTCAACTAATTACAAAATGTGCATTTACAACTCGGGCATTGTTTATGACTAACCCATAATTGAAACAATGTACCATTGACGTCTTAACACACGCTCACAAGTCAAACAAACGCACGCGCGCGCGCGCACATATACACACATACATTCGAACATTTTCCTTCATCTCGAAGAGCTTGTTTGTAAAGTCAGTATTGTTTACAAGTCCACTCAAAGGAGTCACTTCGCGTTCGTTGTTAAAATGTAAATAGTGCGTTTGAATGCTGCTTAAATAACTAAATGTGAACACGGTTTTTTGAATTTGAAGCAAACATGACGGCGGAAAGTGCCATGTATTGGGTCGTGGTGCTGGTTATGAGTGAGTGTTATAGCGCGGCGCATCTTCAACTCTGTTGTCGTTGGTTTTGATTTTTGTTCTGAGCTCTTCTTATCTTATGTCTAGCTTCTCACGTGGCAAGGACGACCGGCCAATTGGACAGTCCACATCTGCCCTGGTTAGTATGATTTCTATGTGAATGAGATAAAATCAAGTGAACACTATATAAATCACACCGATAATTTAAAAATATCTGATCTATCATTAATTCACATAATTTAGTTTATAAATTAAATACCTGAATTTAATTATAAAATTTAAATTATTATCACACACTATGATTCAGAAGTAACATTATTATATGTTTGCTAATATATATGCGAGCCTGATTTATTTAATATCATTTCGTTTACTTATTCTAAAATATTATTAGCTTTCAACATCATTGGGTGGTTATATCACTCTATCTCATTTGCACATATTACGAACTAAATTTGCTGTCCTGAAAGAATAAATTCGTTAACGATGTCGTAACGACGTCACGAGACGTTTGATGTGTTCAGTTTTGAGTTGATGACTGACGTGACAGACGAAGAATGTAGACAAAATTCCTATGTTTTCCCACATTTTCCTCATTTAGAGGAAAAAAATTACAATTTATTGTACGCTCTTCTTTAATGAGTATCAATGCGAATATCATTTTTTTATAGACTGGCTATTAACAACATTATATAGTAGCGCGTTGGTGATTCTTTTTTATAGCATTTCGTAGGTAGTCATTACCGTCCATGTACATTCACAAATTCAGGAGTCACTGTGACGTCTCTCTGAGGCCAGTTAACGTATTCCAATTAAGTCGACCACAACTCGGCTTTGCCAATATAAAATTCTTCTGTCTAAAATAATTATGTCGTGAAAATGACCAATTATTTTTAGTTTTTGACTACTATATCAAAAAATGTTTACTGTAAAATTTAATTTTCACACAACCAACCATTTTATATTCATGGCATATGAGTAAATAACTTCTTATTTTCTGGAACCCAAGAGAATTGTCAATTGCAGGCGCACGACACTGGAAAGGCGAGCCGACTTTGAAGACTCACAAGCGAACCTGTGTAGACTGCCACCCTACCCCGAGCGCGGGGGCTACGTGGTGGTGGACGCGCCTGGCGCCGGCCCGGGGGATGTCCACCAGAACGTGTCTTTGGTACAGTACACCGAGGACATCTACGGCTATTTGTATTTGAAGCTTCTGAGGTGCTCTTCCGGCCGCTGGTCAGAATATGTGTTTGAATACAACAGCGAGAAGTTGTATTTCAACGTCAGCTGGTGTCCGGTGCTATGTCCACCCGGTGACGGAGGTATGACTACAATCATTGCCCTTTATAAATTTCGTAATTCACAGAAATCGTTTGCGTTCTAATATACCAAAAGGCTAGCTTTCAGCTCGTGACCTGCCTTCTTCACCTGCTCTCGGTTTCCACACGGTCATGCTCTTGGTATATGTGAATGTTCCCCTACCTGTATGTACCACTAGTTATTGTACTCTGTCACAATGTTCTTATTTCAGATTAATTATGTTGGACGTTAATCCTTTTACATTGGCCCAGTATGGGTTGGAGAGCTCATGTCGTTGTCACCAATGCATCCGAAACATCCGAAACCGAAGGCTTACAAATATCTTCAAGGCAATGAATGATTTTGGTTTAATTTAAGTTGGAGTTCAAATCAAATAACTTCTGACTCAAAAACAACACTTTTAACTATTGAATTCCAGCCGCATCGAAGATACAAACTGCTTATTTACAATATTAAATATAGTTATTTATGCAAATTTACCTAAAAACCTGAAAATGTTTCTAAAACAAATATTTTTAGGTAAATATATAGCGGATGAAAATATTTCATCTACCTTCTCCCGTATCAGCTCGTCATGTTCATCATTCGTTTGATCCAGTCATTGATTTTTCACCGTCTGCCATAAGCTTCCTTCCTCTTTTTCTACATCGTACGATCCTTGGCCACCAGCAACCGGCAGTGACTCGCAACTTTTCCTGGTCGTCTATATAATACGGTCCCACGTAATGAAGTCTCACAGATGGTCACAGCTAGATCACCTATCTATTCTAATGAATACTGGTACCAATAACGTTGAGTCATGTCAGCGTAGTTGTGGAGGATAAGGGGTTTTTTTTAAGTACAAGTCAAATACCCTTATAATTTCAATTATTTCACAAACTTGACGTTACACTTCAATTTTAAACTCCAATTTTCACAGACTTCGATAGTATAGAGTGCTAGTATGTCCTGGAAAGCTGTAATTGCTGGCAATAAAACTTACCAGCATTTAGAACCATGATATTTGAGATGATATGATATAATTTAGAATATTTCGAAAATTTCTAGTTATTATTTTCTATCCGGAATTCGAAAAACAATTTCCCATTACATTATATCGTATTGAGGCCTTAGGTAGTTGTCATATTTATTTTCAGTAGCAATGTTTCAAAATTTAATCAGTTATGGAATTTCAAAATCGCATGGAGTGTTAAACAGTGAATTAAAATTTGTTTATTTATTAGAGACATACTGTCCAAAAAGCAGCAGCACAAAATTGGTTAGCTTTAGGTATTTTAGAAACAACTCGTGTTATCCATTCCATTATTATGATCTCTATATAGTGAAACAGCAATAAGTGTCGCGCCATATAATTTTATGAATCCAATACAAATCAGTTTCGTAAAATTACATCGAATGATGCAAACATCATCAGAATAGCTCAATTAATTAAATTAATTATTGCCAAAACAATTAATGTCTACTTTTCCTTATTTTTTTTGTAAAATCACAATTTTTTCCAACTTACCTCTTGTCATTACGAAAAGCTTTAGTTGTAGCTTGCAAGGCCAACTTTCCCCCCATTGCTATACAGGAAGATATACCTACATCAATTGGGTTTTTATCGCTACTAAAATAGGTATATGATTTAAATTTAGTTAAACGTCATTCACCATTTCAGCACCACCGCCGACGACTACGATGAAAGCCGACGAGACGTTTGAAGAGATGTGAGTACCTAGATTTACATTGGGTAGATGGATAAAACATATGTTTTGTATGAACGTTGCCATCAGCCAACAGTCGACTGTTTGACGGGTTCTTATTCGGATTTCCTGCTCCAGGCCTTAAAAATACACCTCACTGACTGCCAAAATGTCCGTTCGACTGTCACACCCCTCATCTCTCAAACGAAAGTAGATTTTATCTTGTCGCATCTTAGATTCTAGTAAACATCTAATAATAAATACACTTCTATGCGTGTGCATGCAGGACCATGCGCTGCGACGAGGTTGTTAGATGAAGCTAGTAGGTATATTCTTATTGTATTATACATTCTTCAGTGTTTTTTCTCCCTGTATAAGCGTACCTTAACGCTAATTGTATATTGGCCAGGTCTCTATATCTTCCACGTTGAGCTAGTACGGGTTCGAGACGTTTGCTCCAATATACGGGGCAACTGATTTAATCGCATGTATTATTAATAGTAATTTATTACATCGCACATGATCTAAATTTGAACCCCGCACATTTTTATTTGAATGCAACTTGCTAACCACAGGAATATGTGCAACCGACTAGATTTAGTATCGTCACGATGGAGGTGATAACACCTCACCTTTACCGATATTTATTAAACTGTTATATTCTCGAACCAGACTGTGGAAACTATTATACTTATACAATTTAGTTTACCCTAACGACATCACGAAATAGTCAGTGAGCCAAGTCGGCTAGCCATTAGCCGGTTTTGAATAGTGTGGGCGATAATTATGACAACATGCAGGGTGGTAGAGCAATCATTGTTGCTGACTTTTACGGCAAAAAAGACTGCGTCGTAATGTGTCACCTTTATTTGGATGAAGATTGTGGGAACGGTTATTACTCTGCGATGGGATACAAAACTTAAAGTCTATATAAAGACGAACGCCAATACAGTACGTGCTGCTTCCCTTTCATTGTAGTAGTTTCTTAAGTAAAAACTTTTTTATTTTAGCACCAGTAATATAATTACGCCTAAAAGATAAACTTGAAAAGACCTCTCACCGATAACTATATTAAGAATATTAATAACTTAAGATGGCCTGTAAAATTCTTGTCTCAAATCTGTATGAAACTTACAGAAGTCCATATCTCTGCAAATTGCCCCCGAACCCAGACCGAGGGTTTTACGACATAAGTTATACTAAGACGAGGAGACCGGGAAAGCTAGAGGTTAATCAGTACGTTTTGGATGAAGCCAATGGAGTGTATGAGGTCTTCAATCTCGTGTGCAAAAACGGACAATGGGTCATCAAATTCTGGAAAAAACCTAAGTCTGAAACTTTGCGATTCGATAAAGACGAATTGTGTCCGGTTCTATGTGCAACGACGGTGCTCAAGGTGGATTCAGGTATTTTATACCTTTTACTGACACAACAATTTGCCATTTATATCGTTGAGTTAGTTGTCACAATACCCGCTGCTGAGGCAAATCTATCCATAATCTTTTATTTTCAATTAAGTAGCTTAAGGTATCTTCCGATTCGAAAACAACCCTTTCGACCACTCAGCCACCACGATCCTATGACGCATTACTTTGTTTTTAATATATCAGCAATACTTTTTTATGACGACTGTTATTTACATTTTATAGATTATTTTTTAAAAAGCTACAACCGAGTTGAATTCCGTAAATTCCAACTATATAGCAAATTACGTCATTTTAATTTAAAAAATTACGTCACCAAAATGAAGAATAACTGTTAAACTTTTGTTTCTAATATGCCTACCAATATCAGGAGTGTGTTTCTGTTTGGTTTATCCAATTTTAAAGATTAATCATTGAGAGATTTCAAAGAATGGCATATAATGTCGTAAACGCTATGAAAATCAGTCGTCCGAAAAATATCGTTTCCAAAAATTTTCTCGATGATCTCGAAAAATAATGAAAAGCTGAGGTGTTGCCCTTCAGGATCTCCTGATTCTAATTATTTTTTATTTATTTCAGAACCAGCTAAACAACCCTACCTGCCGAACATCAGGGTTACAGAAGAAAATACCAAGTAAGCGAGTTTTTGTGCAGTATATTTTATTTTTGTACTATTGAAGCAATTCGAGAAAAGATGTGTCATAAGTATCAAACCACTTTAAATAATTTAACATACAGTTAAATTATTTAAAGAACGAGAAGTTAATCAAGACCTACAAGATAGTTAAAAGCATATGCTTCGTCATATCCTACAGTATCTCTTGGTGCGCTGAATTTAAACGTGGAAGAACATTCACAAAAGATAACGCTCGTTCGGGTCGCCCATCAACAGCGCTTGTTTTAGCAAATCTACGTGACACAGTACGTTTTATAGTCGAAGAAATATTTTGACTGGTACTGTGCATAGCTTTTTACACAAACCTCTGTGGATGAGAAATATATCTGCAGGGTGGGTCCTCAGAATGCTGCCGATGCACAAAAACAAGTCATGAACATTACTCGTACGTCTTTGAAACCCTCTCAACAGAATTCTGATAGTTTTTATCTCAATTTACAATCTATGAGGAACATTATTACCTCCATACCCTAGGAAATTTAAGGCGCATCGTTCTGCCGGAAAGAGCATGGACTCGCTTTTCTGGGACAAAGTAAAGGGATGGTCATGACAGAATATCTCGTCCATGGAGTTACTGTTACGGGCTTCTTGTGTATAGAAAATATGACAAAATTGCCTATCGACATTCGATAGAAACAGTAAAGAAAACTAAAAAAAAAATATATTTTTCCATCAAGATAATGGCTCGGCTCACAGGTCAACGTTGCTTTAGCTGCAATTCAAATACTCGTTTCGAAATGCTTGGGCATTCTCCATATTAATCCTACTTTGTCTCTAGTTATTTTTATCTATTTGCAAGGTTGAAGAATTATCTATTCATTCTCACTTTTTATTGAATGTCCTCCAACAAGTAATATGAGAGTCTTTAAAAATCAGTCCCTTTTTGTATCATAAATAAAAACTAGTTATATTTCATTTATTAAATTAAAGTAAACATAACATGAACATCTCCATCTATCTGCTGTAGTTCTAAGAAAAATTAATACTCCGTTCTATATAATAAAATAAGTGAGATTAATTTTTATTTGTAAGTCAATTTTAACAAGAACTAAGAATGCATGATATTCTTTCACTATGATTTTTATAGAAGATTCGGGTGGGATCGATTTGATTATCTTCTTTTCCCAGAAACCAAACAAAATGTGAGCTACCTCCTTACCCGCAAGACGGAAACTACACCGTAATGCACAGGCCCGCGGCTGCGCCCGGCGCCGTCTTGGGCGCCGCGCACTTGAGCTACTCGTGCTATCCGAACAGGAAGCTCGTCGGCAGCAAGGACGTTTACTGCATCGAAGGTGCTTGGTCCGACGACGCGCCCAAGTGCATCCGTGAGTACGACTTCTTTTATCAAAAATAAAAACTTTCTTGGAAAAAACAAAAGTCAAAAGTAGAGAATTATATAAAAATTAGAGAAAATTCTAAAGAGTTATTTTACAAGTCAATTAATTTCGAGTATGTCCTTAATTAACAACAATAAAAGGTTGAATAGGGTTGAATAAAGGGCACTTTAGGAAAGGTAGTAATGCTAAGGATCCCAAAGACATTAGTTTCATAATGCTTGGATCGTCTTTGCTATTTATATGTGTGACATCGACTGCAAAATAAATAAACTCACTAAATAAGTAGCTTAGTTAGTATTCTGATAATTAATTTTGTTTTGTAAAGTAAAAATCATTGATTTTAATTATATTTTTCTCTTCATGCTTATCCTTTTGTCTCCTACTTAAAATTTATAAGGACGGGATTTTCCTACAGCTCGAAATGGAAATCTTTTGGGGTATATACCCTACCGAATGAAAAAAATACCAAAATGGGGTTATCTAGGAAAAAGGATCTTCTTATTAAGCTCATAATCCTCATCGTAATCCCAACAGGCGGCTCACCCTCTATTAGGTGTCAACATTTTTGTAGTGTACAAAATTTGTATTTTATTTTTCCTACAAATAGTGCAAAACGGAACTGTGGCAGACAGACAGGCAAACAAAAAGTGGACCCTTTAAAATTTTCTTTCATGATATGTACGAAACCGTACACAAATTATATTACATAGAATATGCTTACTCAGTATAAAATGCAAGGCGATGTGAAAATTAGGGAGCTCCTTCAAAACATAAAACGCCTTAAAACGGCGTCTTGTTAGATAACACGACCGCTGTCACTCAGTCCGTGCTCTCGTTCTTCGCAGAATGCGGCTCGATCCGGTCCATTGCCGTAGAACAGACCAGCTCAGATACCGCGGCGCGCAGGGAGCTGCCGTGGCACGTCGCGCTCTACGACAAGCAGCGCACCTACGAGCGCATATGCAGCGGTTCTATAGTAGCCACTAATCTGGTCGTGACAGGCGAGTATTTTAGAAATTTCTTTGCCTACCAAAATAATGTTTATAGTTATGATGTAGACATTTGTGCTTTTTTAAGAAATTCAAGTTCAGCGAAACTGGAAAAAGGGAAAAATTATGAAGCAAAATATACCAAAAAGAAATGTGTGATTGACTTATAAGCGAGCGCGTTGATCACGAAACGGAAGTTGTGTTGATTATATTCATGAATAATAAATTGAAGGGCGAATTGGTCGAGATGGACGTAAAATTTGATGATCGGGCTGATCAGCGCGACCGCGTGCAAGTTCTGGTAAGCGAAATGGACGACTGTCACTGCTGCAGATTCAAGCGCTTCAAGAGGAGGAGGAGCTCATTTGTAAAAATATATGGACAAATTTCATCATGAATTGAATTTATACAAGGTCAATGAGACCGTTAGATTGTGTGAGTCGATGCTGGACAGTACGGCACGACTTGATACTCGGAAGTCGTATTTTTTTTACTCAGATAATAGTAAAAAAAATTAGGATTTTTTTTAAATTGAGTAAGTTTATAAGACGTTCCAAAAAAATTAACTACAAAAAGCAAAATATAGATTTATTCAAATCCATAAATAATTATGAAACAAAATTAATCGAAGGAGATTCTGAGTATAAAAGTCGTTTTAATATAGATTTATTGGATACCAGTAATCGCGGCTGTAAGATTTTGGAATTTTTTGATTAGATTGTGTTTAATCTTTTTTTAGTTCCTACGACGATATCTTCTTTCTGTGAGACTTGTATCAACAAATCTATACAAATATTGAACCATAGGAGAAATTTATAGTATATAAATTAAAATCAGACCACAGCAGTAAATTTGCGTCTTCTAGAATATCGCTTAATAAAAGTCTGAAAAGAAAAATAATTTGTTTACCGGTGAATGAAAAAGGTTTAATTCGGTTTAGAAAAAATATCATATAAAGAATTCTAGAATTCCAATGATGTGATGATTCCAATGAGATGTAGAATATAATGTTTGACGTTATAAAAAACAGATTTTGATAATTTATTTGAAGCAAAAATTTTGTTAAAATAAATGAAACATTATCATGGGCAACACTGAGAATCCATAAAAATAGAAGGAGACTGTATGAGCTTCATGACGAAAGGGCTTTTAATAATAGTGAGATCTTTGCTAAAGATATAACAAATATTGAAAAAAAATTAAACGTGTTTGCATCTCGGCTAAAGTCAGGCACGTAAATAATAAAATAAAAAATAGCAATAATATTATGAAAACGACTTGGCGTGTCACTGGAAGAATTAAGGTCCGAGTTATTGACTTTAAAATTAAGTTAGATGATAAAACCTTGAACAAAGATACAGAGGTTGCTAAGGCCTGCAAAACGTTCTTTACTGACATTCCTGTTATAACTATCAGTTCTCTTAACTCATCTCCTGCTCGTCATTATCAATTCTAAATCAATCATTACTAAAGAAAAATAGACCGATCTGTAACATTAATTTAGAATTTAAATTTAAATGTGTGGGTTCTATAAATATGTTAGTATATTTTTATACTAATAAATTTATTCGGGGTCGCTCAACAATCGATGCTGGCGTTAAGCTTGTGCATCATAATTTTGAAGCCCGGGAGGATTCGCAAGATGCAATCGGCACATTTTGCGATCTCTCCAAGGCATTTAATTGTATTTATCACGAAACTCTGATCGGAAAACTACGTCACTATGGAGTAACAGGCCGGGCACTCGACCTTCTGAAGTCGTATTTGAGTAACAGCGTTTAGAGAGTTGATGTCAATGGCATCATATTATCTGGATCTATAGTCCACACGGGTGTACCACAGAGATCAACTCTTCCCTTTCTTTTTTTAGACTACATAAATGATTTAACAAGCCTTGTTAAGGATGTTCAAGAGATAGTATTGTTTGCAGATGACGCTTCCTTGTTATTCAAAATAAAAGACAACAGCCTACTTATGACGATGTGCACACTGCAAATAACCTACTTAATGAAATGAAAACAAATGTATTAAATTCTCATTTCCAAATGGATCCAATTTGGATACGGAACTATTTCAGTGTGTAACGAAGAATTGGAGTTTGTTAATGCTACCGTGTTCGTGGGAATCACTTTAGATAACAGGCTTCAATGGGGTCCTCATATAAGTAAGTAGGCGAAAAAAGCTCTGCCACCTATGCAGTCAAAAAAAAATATATCAGACGTCGAAACTGATATATTGGTTTATTTTGGCTGTTTCCGTAGTCTGATGTCGTATGGCATCTTGCTCTGGGGAAACACTCCGGATATTCATAGAAATTTCGTGCTGTAGAAGCGGACTGTTCGCGCGATTTACAAGCTCGGACCTCGTTCATATCTTAGAAATAAGTTTCAGGAGATTTGAATCTTAGCTCTGGCGTCTGAATTCATTTATGAAAATTTATTATATAAAAAATTTTTGAAATGCTTAAAAGAAATAGTAGTCGACATAAACTCAATACCAGAAATACAAATAAACTTAACTCGCATGTTAGTCGACTGTGCAAAATAAATTCGTTATTGAGGGCTCTGTGTGCACATATTCAAAAAGGTCCCTGTGGATATACAAGATTTACCGCTGTATAAATTTAAGAGTGTTATTAAACAACCACTCTGTAAAAAAGAGTATTATACAATTTATGAATATTTAGAAGACAAATATCTATGGGCATAAGCGGCTCCACTTCTTAGCGGGCTCTTTCGTTCTTATCAGTTTTGTATTTGTTTTGACTATGTATGAGCAAATTAGAAAAGAGCTACTCTTAAGTTTCTTGCTCGTTCTTCTTGAAGGAAAACTGCCTTCCGGACGAGCTGTTAAGTGTAAGTTCGCATAAAAACATGACGTATTTCAAGTGTTATTTTGTAACCTATGAAATGTAGATATTTTGAATTTGAATTTAGAAAATCATAGCAACGAAATAAAAGACGTTTTAAGCAAATCGAATCGATGAATTTACATGAAGTGATTGTTCAGTAATAATTGTTAAAGGGATTTTTACAATTATTACACAGCCGTAACTTAGTCGATTTAATTGCAGCTGCTGCAACGAGTAAGAATAGGGTCGGGATCGTAATCGAAACATTGCGCTGCACTTGCTTACGCGGGTAGCCCCACAAGCAGCGGCCATCAATCTAAAGAAGTTAATGAAGCGCTTGATGACTTGTTTAGTATAAATGTATGAAATTCAAGCAAGCACATCGATTCGCATTGACGATCTATTTGTCACAGCCTTAACTCAGTGGTTGTAATTTCAGCGGCTCACTGTTTCGGCAGCGGCGCGGGGGACTCGCAGCCGACGTCGCGCTTCGTGGTCGCGGCGGGGAAGGCCCGCGGCGCCTGGAGCGACGCCGCCGATGAGCACGCGCAGACGAGCGACGTAGGGACTATCCTATTCTGACGACTTCAAAGCTATACCAAAATTACTTCATTTTAGCCATTGTCACGATAGAAAAGTTATCATTATCTCGTTAACTATTTGAAGTGTAACATTCAATTGTCCTAAAACTGAGTCAAAAGAAAATATGGTAAGGGTCAAGTAAATCGAGTCACTATCGGTAGACTACAGATCAAAAATAACTTGCGATAGCATAAAACTTTTCTAAGCATCCTAAACAAGGAATTGACTGAATATTCATTACGGAATTTAAATTTTGAGCTCTAATGCTGGAGTCGTCAGCAGGTTGTTTTCGCATTAGAAGTCAACACATTAAATTCCTGACCACGACGAGATTGACCAAAACAGTATTTAAACTAGGTAGTATTCAACCACTCCCTTCGTGCCTCAGAGAGCACACGCATTTGACAGCGCTTCACATTCAAAAATTTTTTTTTTGCCCCTCATCTGGAACTATTTCTGTGGCTGTCTTCACTTTAATACACGAAAATGGGAAAATTTGCGTACCACTGTACAGATAAATTCTACCAGCTTCAAAGTTTAATGGAATGTAAACAAAATGAACATTATAACAGTGTAAAAAACTATCCCGCCAATCAAGCGTACGTTGTGTGAAACTTGAAAGCAGGTTAACCTATCAAAATATCTATTTATTTTAACTTTTATTAATAGATTCGTCTTGTCACAATAATAATGGAGTTCATAAATTACTACCTAAATTGATGTTCTTAAAGTCGATAAACAAAATACACGCTTTTATGTATTATACTTTGTCCAACAAGGAACTCGAGCGCATTATGCACAATTGAGTTGTAAAACATTTGACAAATTCCACTGTACTGATGACAATTGATAAATTTATTTTTTGTTTTGCTTTTATTTATTAACTTTTCATTACGTTTTTAAAGTTATTTGGAAATTTATAGTACTATGTTTAAGCATTAGTTCAATTCAATAAGCAAAATGAGAAATTATTTTTAGGAATACGAATTATAAAAAATATAATGTATGTTTTGCGCCACTCAAAATGCCAAACATTAAAGAATGCTTTGATGTTTAATCGCAGCGCTGCCTGCCTTCCATACTAGCTGCTGCGTATGCGCGTTGTTACTTTACCAAAACTTGGTTTGCTGCATAATTTCGGCTTACGCAATAAGCCTATACGAAAAGAATCTGTTAAGCGATTGAGCCTGCAGATCATCCCTAAAAGTTCCCGCTTTGATTTATATTGTCAAAATTCTAAAATATACAATAATTGTCTATAAGTTTAAGATGGTTTATCCTGCAGACCATCCATGAATTTTCTTGCTACTTCGAACAAAATTAAAATAACAGAAAATCATAATACTTTTTTAAACTCTTCGGCTCAAAAATAAATTTATAATACATTTCGATTTCTTCAAGTTCAAAAACATAACACTTGTTTAAAAAATCCGTTATTTCATTTTTCAGCTACAATTTCTATCGAACTTGTTGTTTAAAACTTAATTTATTGAGGTGTCGCAAAATGTTCCTGGTGGAATTACTTAAAATTTTTAGGAAGTCTAAATTGAGTGGATAACTTTCGAATGTCGCAAATTAAATTCCGATCAGTTAGACCTTTCAATAATTATAAGAAGTTTACATATACACACAAACACACACGCGGGCGCGCACACACATACAGATATGAAGCGACAATTGAAAAAAGCTCGATTTTAAAATAGAACTGAAAAAAATATCTTTGCGATCGAACAAGATATATCAATTTTCATATCGAAATGTTAAAATAATCCCGCTGACTTTTCAGTGAAAAAGAAATTCGCGGAAAATATTACGAGGAGTCTGAACGAACCGTTTGGATTTTCCATTCCCCGTTTTATAAGCAAATTTAAATATTATTAGTGACAAAAAATTTCACTTTTATTTTTTTATCTCCAGCAATAAGTAATAAGTTGTTTAGAACATCCTGAACTAGTCTCTTTTAACTCTTTAAAAGTTTATCGATTTTCTTCTATTACGAGATACAAATTTCAATTTTTCTGTTCACTTTCCCAAGTCCTACTTCAGAGACTTCTTTTCATTATTATTATAGAAAAGATTCTCTTAAGATCCTAGAAATACATTTCGCACGAACGCTTTTGATATAATTGTTTTGTATTTTAGGCGTTTCCAATTATGTATTTTGTAAATACTTCTATTTGCAACTCTTAAGATTTTAATTTTAATTTTGAACGCATTGCAGGCTGCCGAAGTTATAATCCATCCGAGGTATCGCGGCAAGGAGACGAGCTACCAGAATAACATCGCTCTGATTTTCCTAGACACTCCTCTCAACTACACCGACTACGTGATGTCTGTGTGCCTCGATTTCGACCTAGAGCTAGACGAGAAGCAGTTGGCTGACGGAAATTTGGGAAAAGTGAGTGACCTCTCAAGTGCAGAAAGTGGTCTTTCGAAAACAACAATGTTATTTATAGGCCGTATATAGATCGGTCGGGTAACAGGTCCGTACAGTTGCTACACTTTGTGGTTTCTTGTCGAGTACTGGTTTTAATGGGTATTACTATTGATAGGTGATAGATATTATCCGGCGGTCCATTCCCCTCTCCATAACCCCGCTCTCTCTCCATCAATCCCTTTGCATCAGATAACCTATGCCTACTCGAGACGCCGACAACTAACTGATGACTTGTCAGGGGTTGCGAGTGTCCATGGCGACGGTGACCATCTACATATTCTCTGATTGTTTTCATGCTTCTCTGCCTCTCGAATATTCTTTATAAAAATAAAGAAGTCAAAATTACTAGCAATGTTTCGATTTATTACTTATACATCTAAATATATATACGATACGGAAAAATTATAATTTTGTGTATATTTATATAATTGTGTTATGTAAACCAGTCCTGGATTTGTCAATAGGCCTTGTAGGCCGCGGCCTAGGGGCGGCAGTGTCCTAGGGGCGGCACATTTCGGGAAATTATTATTTTAGAAAAGTACATGGGGCGGCGGAAATAAAGTGGCCTACACTCATAAAAAATATAAATCCGTCACTGATGTAAACCATTCTATTAATAATATGATTTTCATTAGAATTTAAATAATCTAATCATTTTTTTCTGAACGTATTCTTTAAAACAGAAACTAAACTGTTAAATGACATACACTGTTAAAAAATCATAGGTAATCTGAATAAATTTCAATTCTTTAAGAACTCGTACTCTGGTGGAACGGCTTACAAAAAATTGAATGTACGTCTACACAACATACCGACATTCCTTAGCTAAGGATATATAAGAGTTTTCTTTGACAAAGTTACCCGTGTGGCGAGTTGAAGTTACCCGTCTTCTAAGCACCTAGCGTAGAAGACGAGTGCAAGCCAATGTAAAAGTGCATCAAAACCCTAGAGCATCTTTTGAAAACATTGAAATGCGTTTCGGTTCTCAATTGAGCGTATTTTTCAAGCTACAAAACTTAAAAGACATTTCTCTTATCAAACCGAGTAGTGTACCCACCAATCATATTATGGAGGTAAATGGCTCTAACCTGTCTGAGTAGTCATGATACCGTACTTGTGATAATTTCCAAATCAAATTCGAAGGTCTAGGGGTCAAAGCTCAACCTCTAGAGCAAGAAATTGTGGGTGAGATTATGTTATTATATAAGATCGCGTTCTTGTTCAGAGTGACCAAGTCGCATATTTGGTCGGTGGTTACACAACACAGGGCAGTTTGATAAAGTTTTTTTCTGAAGGTACTTATTAATACATATGTTTAGTTTTATTAATATATTAGAGATTCGACGGGGTTTACTATTTTGACATCGCACATGCCTTTTCAAATTCCTATATAAAACTTAATCAATATACCAATCATACTTATATAGTTACTAAAAAAGAAAAGAATTTAGAAAATAAATTCTAAAGACATTAAATAACTTCCAGATTGCCAGTTGGGGTTCAGCTTCTAAAAATGGTACAGATATTTCAAAGCTGAAAGTGGATTGGACACCCTACGTAGACACTAATAAATGCATCTCCAATTCGTCTCCAAGCCTACTTCAATATATCACCAGTGACAAGATATGCGCCGGAGATGCCAAAAGTAAGCGCTGGAGGGCGAATAAGAAGAAAAAAGGGTCAGATATGGTGTGGGGGGGGGGTATTGCCTTGCAACCCAGAGAAAGCTCCCTGGGCTCCCTCTTCCTGATTTTTGTTTGTAAATTGCCTACTGTGCTTAATACACAAGTGTCAAATTTCATGTGAAACAAAAATATCAAACGAAAACACTCATTCCGTTTTCTCAATCTTCAAACTGTGACAATTGTTAAACAGCTTCCATATAACACGCAACGTGTACACTCTAGCATACGACACTAATTGTCACAGTTAAGTTAGATCAATATGATGAGTAAAAGCTTATTTTAACGAAAACCTGACATTAGCGACTATTAAGTCGCTCCACTGCTATCCTCACAATATTTTTATTCTAAATTTAGAAGCCTTAAACTCAACATTTCCGTTTTAAATATTATATGTATAAGTACGTATAAGTTGTACGTATTGAAAATTTAAAAATAAAAACCATTTTAAATCTTTAGTCCATTAAATTTAAAACATGGTATAGTTTATTTATTTTATCTTTTTTTTTATTTTCTATTAGTATTGTGTTTATAAAATTGTGCAATGAATTTAGAATTATATTATATCGGGTAAAATTTTAAAACGTATGGTAAGTCCATCCCTTTTATTATTCTTCTTCTTCAACATTTTCTTGCGTCATCATCCATTCCGAGTTATGTTCAGAATCACAAAGTTTTCTTCTTTTATCATTCTTTTCGTGCATGGCATCCAAATCTAATGTACGCTTAAAATTTCAATATTCTTCTTTTTTTTTTTCTTCGTCCCCAATTTTTTGCATTGTTATCCAATTCTCAACTACGTTCAAAATTTCCACTATCACGTTTTCTTAAAATTTCATCCGATTTTGAGTTATGTTAAGGATTTCAAGTATATAGCTCAATGGCACCTTATTTTGAAATTGACTACTAAATTTCGCATAACATATAAACAAACAAACAAATGAAAAACGTGGTAATATATTTAAACTATTTTTTTTAATCTAGGATATAACAGAAAAAATTGAAATAGATGTATTTGCAGTGTTTACACAACTAATTGAAATTTTTACCAACCGATGTTTGAGAATCGTGCGGAAAAATTCCGTAGGTGAATGAGAATACAGACCTTAAGAGTGATGACTCGACATTTGTCGTCATTTCTCACACTGTATTTCATATTTGATAATTGTCCCGTGGGACAATTCCACGTGGTCCGAGAATCACTTCAAGGACCGCGCCTCCTCCAACCCTATCCTATTCATGATCACTAGTCGATGACGCATATTAGTGCATGCACATATAATCAATTCATTTTGATCCAGGTTCTATGATGTATTACGCGGATATTAAACAAT
This sequence comes from Eumeta japonica, assembly GCA_005406025.1. Lineage (NCBI taxonomy): Eukaryota > Metazoa > Arthropoda > Insecta > Lepidoptera > Psychidae > Eumeta > Eumeta japonica. Next base: position 92,075 of record BGZK01000235.1, read on the forward strand.
TCCGTAAGATAATAATAATTTCTCACATTAAATTTATACTTAGTAATAATTTTAAGAGACAATTAGTATATTAAATAAATAATTCGTGTGACTAATAATTTTCATGCAATTTGCAAAGTTGCATAAAAGTAATATTAAAATATATTAATGAAAATACGTAGGTATTCAAAAAAAACAGTCCCTATGTATGATGTCATTATTAAACGAAAATGAAAATAAATATTTAATTCTATATTTTGTAATTTAGATATATATTATTTTAATTCCATAATTTCCAACAGATCCATATGCTCGTATTGTATTAGGGTTCGCTTCGTTTCCCTACAGCTTCCCCTAATATATCCCTCTTTCCATTTTTATTTTCGCTATTTAATTCTAGCGACTTACAATCGTTTGAAATCAAGTAAAGTCAGTATAGGGCACTTAATTCAAATAAACCCAAACAAATAAAAACGACTACAACCAGGCGGCAAATATTTGAAAGAGGCTCTACAATATTAATAACTACATAAATATGGAAATTACAAAACAAAATTATACTATTACGCATTACTGACAAAATTATTTATCACTAGCTTTCACCTGCTCTGGAATAGAGATGATTTGTAGATACAAATAGTCTTTGTTTCTATCATCGACCTCTTCCTAATTCCGATGCATCAACTACGATTCCTCCCCGATCTCTTTCCTTCTCCAGTCTTCGATCCCCACATATCTACTCCCATTAAGACACCGGCAGCAAACTTGACTATGAAGACTCTTATCTCGATATCGATCTGCTTCACTCTGGTGGATGTCTGAGCGTGTAAAGAAATGTTACTAGGTACTGTTCGTTCTGATAACGTTTCAGGAGGATGATATTTAGATATTTTATTTCTGCCTTTCTGACACCGTTTATTTCGTAGTTGACATAATTTAATTAATTCACGTGGTTCGTTATTTGGGAGATGGATACGAGCTATGGTAGTTATAGAGGGCTCCTTGTCGACAGGCACTACACTCTGCAAAAGCGACGGCGGGGGCAGCCTCTCCTACCACGTGTGGGACGACGACGGCTCGCGCGTCAACTACCTGAGAGGTGTCGCGTCGATCGCACCCGCAGACGAGCGATCGTGCAATGTGAATCCCATCGGTGTGTTCACTCACGTCTTACGCTACAAAAGCTTTCTGGAGGAATACTTGAAAGAAGCTGTATGGTAGTGTTATCTTTACATTTTTTTAACGTTACTATTTATAAGTAAGAGTAAAAGTTAGATAAATATTAAGCAAATGTATTTTAATTGTGTTCCCAAAACTATCATGCAAAAGCATATAAGAATGTTTTTGTTTAGCAGTTACAAAGCATAAACGTATCATTTTGAAAGCCTACCCAATATTTTGTTATGTTGAGGGACTATCATAACGATCATGTTCGAATAACTTGTTCTGTTGTACTTCTGATTACAACCGTATTTCAGAAACAAACACAACACAGAAGAATTTCAAAACAGTTTGTTTTATGGTTAAAAGGAGCGATGGTGCCTCAGGGAATAAAAACCTCGACTTGGTGACGAAACATACAGGGTTCGGTCTTGACCACGGGCGAATGGATATATCCATTTTAAAATTTAAGCAAAGCTCCTAGCCCTTGAAAGTAAGTAAGGCCATCGCTCCCGTAGGTGACTCCACTAAGCTCTCCCAATAATTTTTATTGGGACAGCGCAGTGGGGCAAAGATGAGGTGTAAGAAGACCTGACGCACCAATGCACCAATAGAAGATTAACTAAAAAACCTTCAATTATATCAACAGATTGAATAATAAAAAAGGGGCAATCGCAGATACCTGATTACGTATTGTCTGTTTTAAGTAATGATTTATACTATTGCAACAAAAAACCCTACAAGGAATAAATCTTACGTGCGTTGAACTAAATATGCCAAAAATAAGATAGTTAAATTCTTAATCAAAATTGAAACTATTGATACCAATAAAAATGTCGAGCCGATCAAATTAACTAATGAATATTATTAAACCAGCAATCCTTCTTCATATATTGTCTCACAACAATCTAGCAAACAATCTTGATGATTGAAGGAAAAGAAATTATTTCGAGCAAGCTTTGCGTTTTAAATTCAGCCATAGAGGTGACTATCCCGGTTAAAATAGATAAAAAAAAAATCTAAAGGTTGCTGTATTTAGTACTATTTCTGGAATTGTGAGATAATTACAGTATATCGACGTTGTAATTACCACAAGATTGCAGATTTTTTAAATCATCGACAACGGTCGATATCGTTCGTTCTTTAGGCGGTGATAGAGGAAGTATCACCTCCATCAGCGCTACCTCATACGCGCCGCAACAATTTATTGCTCTTCATTAGACGAAACTGTGTCTGCATCGCCGGCGATTCGCGTGTTTAAAAATATAATTAAGTTAACTGTGAATACTTATGTACTTCGACGCGTACAATCGTTCCACCTAAACGAACGTCTTGAGGACAGGAGGAGTTCCTAGCAGACCAGGTGAAGCGACGTCGAGAGCAAAGAAAGGTGGGCTGTAGTACTACTACTACTACCTACGTAGGCGAATCCAGAGACAGTGTTACGATTCAGCATTCCTATCCACGAGCTGTCTAACACTTACGCATCCACTTTATTTGCCTTTGAATTTCTAAGGTCCTTCGAAGGGTGACCCACCACTGATATGTTAATTTTTTTCTCAGTAACAAATACTACATCATCTAGATCACAGGTGATACTACATAAATATTGTGTTGTATTTTTTATTTGTCTTTAGTAGTTTACGAAGTCTGTTTAAAAAAATTTTTGAAGGCAGTATTTATGTTTTCTTTTTGGAAAATTTATTTTATTTCATATTTTTTAGTTATCCAGTAATCATAACTTATAATTTCTTTTGCTACTTTACATGTAGATTAAGTTATGGTTAATAACATCGCCGAGGCATCTTCTTTGCTTTTCTATGGAGCTAATGGAAAAGCAGTTCCGATCCCGTATTTATTGTCCACTGGTAATCATTTCAGGCTCTTTACATTTTAAGTTGAAGTGTAACTACCAAATAATTCTTATAAGAACTATATAAATTCTTTTATTTCATATATTTCATACATATAAATTCATTTTATTGTGTATAATGTAAAACTTCTACAATTCATACAAATCACATTTTCATTCACTACTACATTAAATTAATTAACTTAGCCTATTTCTTCTGTTACCTCTAAAAAGTTCCGATGTGTTCCTGCTAAGACTGTGGTCTTATAATTATATGTATGAATGAAAGCATGTAAGAGAGAGAGAGAGAGAGAGTGAGCCACCGGAAGTCTTACTCACTACGTGAAACGCAACAGCGGAAGCTGATACTTCTCGTTCATACAATGTGAGAGTGTAGTACATCACCGATCGAACAGGCCCATTTTTGTGCTGCAGCCACGTCGACCTCAGCGCGACAAACGTACACGTGTTGGAAAACAAGTCGTCATTACATTATTTATTACTCGCGCGGATGCCAAAAAAGGAACTGTTTGATTTTTTTCACCATAACCCCTAAACACCTGAATAGATTTAGATGTGTTTGGTATCGCCAGAATTCTCACATAATTTTGGTCCCACTCTAAATCCCACTAAATCACAATGGAGTGGCTATGGTACATGAAATTAAATAACTATACTAATAAAATAAATACACTAGACGATTAAAACATCAAACCTAAGCAAAAAGTTGATTTCAAAAAGAACGAAAAGTCAAGAATTAAGTTAATACAATTGGCTTAAATTTATTTTTCCTCTACCTAGAATGGACAATACTACAAAAATCCAAAGAGAGAAAAAAGATACTTGACAGGAATTTAATACCTAAATACGTGTTAGGTATTTCCTTTTCCTTCTTATTGCTAGTATAATTAATGGCTTATTAGTAATGTATTAAATAGCATCATAATATATAATTATTTTTATACGTAACTAGCTTTCGCCCACAGCTCCGTCTGCGTGAACGTAGAATGAATTCCCTGATCTTTTATGTGGACTGATGACGACGCTCGTCTCAATCTTTAAAAGTCTAATAAGAGTATATAAGAGATTATAATGTACTTTAGAAGTAAATAAGAGATCATGACCTGATTTAAGACCATACACCCACAAAATTCTGAAAATAGTGTCATATATTCAGTTACAGTTCCCAGTTCAAGATAGTTTTGCATGTAACTCGACTTCTAGGCGATGTATGGAGATGATACATGTTTCATTTTTTAAATTAGATCTCTAGCAACACACCTTGAAAGTCGTATTCGATTCGGAAACGTAGTTATTTTGTTGTTCTGGAACTAATAAACATACAATTAGACAGACAGAAATATTAAAAATGTTTGTTAAGCTTCTATTGCACTTAAAAAGACCTTTTACATTCGTTTTTCATAAATGTTTCCCAAGTACTTATATCGGTCGGTTACAGTTAGTCTAGTTAATCCCGGCCGGCTTCCCTGGGCGTCATTGAAAATAACTACAATTTTTCTTTTGATTTTGTAACTAATGTTTGTCTATATGATACGTATTTTTCCAAAAAATAACACAGGTCTGCAAGTAAAAAACTGCATAAGTTTTTTATACATTTTCTTATAGATTTTGATGTCCTAAAACCGAAAACAATATTTAAAAAATTCTATCTCATCAATTCTCTTACCATACTAAGTTTCATATTTTTATTTTGTTTAAAATTCTTATTTAGTTAAAATTTTGTATTATATTTTTTAAACTTAAATTTTAATTAAAATGAGTATTTCTTCCCCTAATTTTAATAGTATGTTTATCTGGTAATAAAGAAAAAAAATAAAGGACTTAAATAAATACAAACAAGGGCATTATGTATGTTGCTGACTCTGTCTTGCCACACTCAGTTGTCATCCTGCTTTCAAACGCTACGGTTTTCTTGTTTTTATAAATGTGATATGGCTCATAGAGGTTATGTAATTTCTCCAAACAGCTTCTGTTATATTTGTGGTGAATATACAGTGAAAAGTCAACAAAGAAATATAAGTGATTTCGTGAAGAAGGTTTATTTTGCTTACTTCCATTTAATACTTGGTGATCAAGACAAACCATGGGCTCCTCATAAGGTGTGCAGAAGATGTGAGGAAGATCTGCGCTTGTGGTTTAAGCGTAAGAAAAATTAATTTTGTTTTGGCATTCCTATGACATGGCGTGAACAGAAAAATCACACAACCGACTATTATTTCTGTTCGGTAGACGTGAAAGGATTTGATACGAAAAACGAGAAGAAAATATCTTACCCTAACCTTGATTCAGCTATTCGTCCAGTGTCCAATAACTCTGAAACACCAGTTCCGCACCCACCTCCTAATTTAGATTACAGGGAAGATGGGATGTCAGTATGTTAGCAGACTACTGTTGGATGCTTAAGCTAGTAACTAAAGGAAATCTAAAACGAGTTCGGAGAAGCATCAAAGAAAAGAAGAAAAGGTTTCATAAGGAAAAAGAGTAAACATAAAGTTGTGTATTTTAAATAAAAAATTATGGTTGATAGATTTTGATAAATATTGTGTTATAATAAGTAGTCGATTTTTCTTATTATAGTTTTCTTAATTTGCAAAAAAACTATACGTGATAGAGAGTAATAGAAGTTATTTTTGAAATCATCGTATATTAAAACATCTAATTTAGTAAAAATATCTCATGCAGCTGAAAAAAAAATAATTTGCAGACCTGTGTAACTTACCTTGAAAGCCGGATTAAAACCTTCTTCTTCAATTATATTCACCCCAAATGATGTCATTTGAAAATAATTATTATACCTTTGAATATATTTTAAAAAATGTTTAGAGTGAATTCCTTGGCCAGACAGCAGTGATTCTAGTGGTTTTGGTGGCGGCAGCAATTCTGGTAGTTTGACTTTTCCATTTAAACAACATAATCCTGGTGGTTCATCACAATATCGACATGAGGCGTTCATTGTTCCGAAGTCGATCGAAACATCAGCAGCATAATTTATTGTTGAATCGTACCTGAACGCCAAACGTTCATATTGAACTATCCTTTTAGGTTGCCTATTTAGTCGACACTCTAAATTTATTTTTGTGTAAGCTCGAATTGAGCGTGGAGAACTTGACTGTTGTTGTTGTTCCGGAGTTATATTTAATCGTGATTGAGCAATTCTTAATCGATTTGCTTCTAAGCGTTGTTCATAGTGTTCTCAGTTTCATCATTGAATCGATATTGACGATTCCGACGGGCGTCGTTGGTACGCCGACCGATATTCAGACGACTTTTTGATGACATTTATTGAATATAAACAAACTACAAACTTTTAATATTCACACAAATTTTTTTATATACAAACGTTCTCCAGAAGATTTTAAAGACAAAAATGAAATATTCCAATCGATCAAGCCGGTCTCACTCGGACATACATGGTCCATTTTTCTTTTATTTATACAGATATTTTGAAATATCTTAAACCTGAAATCTTCAATTTTATTGCAATCGGGTGAGCCACATAATCTTTAATTAGCTCTTATTGTTACAATACACATAATGAGGCTTGAAACTGTACAGGAACAGGACGTTCAACAGTTAGTAACGCTTAAACAAAACAATAATAATGTGAAGATAATGCTACCATACAGCTTCTTTCAAGTATTCCACCAGAAAACTTTTGTGGTGTAAGACGTGAGTGAACACACCGATGGGATCCACATTACACGATCGCTCGTCTGCGGGTGCGATCGACGCGACACCTCTCAGGTAGTTGACGCGCGAGCCGTCGTCGTCCCACACGTGGTAGGAGAGGCTGCCCCCGCCGTCGCTTTTGCAGAGTGTAGTGCCTGTTGACAAGGAGCTCTATAGAACTACCATAGCTCGTATCCATCCCCCAAATAAGGAACCACTTGTATAACTTAAATTATGTCTACTACGAAATAAACGGCGTCAGAAAGGCAGAAATAAAATATCTAAATATCATCCTCCTGAAACGTTATCAGAACGAACAGTAGTAACATTTCTTTACACGCTCAGCATACGCTAGAGTGAAGCAGATCGATATTGAGATAAGAGTCTTCATAGACAAGTTTGCTGCCGGTGCCTTAGTGGGAGCAGATATGTGGGGATCGAAGACGGAAGAAGGAAAGAGATCGGGGAGGGAAATTTTCCGCACGATTCTCAAACATCGGTTGGTAAAAATTTCAATTAGTTGTGTAAACACTGCAAATACATCTATTTTAATTTTTTCTGTTATATCCTAGATTAGAAAAAATAGTTTAAATATATTACCACGTTTTTCACTTGTTTGTTTGTTTATCTGTTATGCGAAATTTAGTAGTCAATTTCAAAATAAGGTGCCATTGAGCTATATACTTGAAATCCTTAACATAACTCAGAATCGGATGACAATTTAAAAAAACGTGATAGTGGAAATTTTGAACGTAGTTGAGAATTGGATAACAATGCAAAAAATTGGGGACGGAGAAAAAAAAAAGAAGAATATTGAAATTTTAAACGTACATTAGAGTTGGATGCCATGCACGAAAAGAATGATAAAAGAAGAAAACTTTGTGATTCTGAACATAACTCGGAATGGATGATGACGCAAGAAAATGTTGAAGAAGAAGAATAATAAAAGGGATGGACTTATCATACGTTTTAAAATTTTACCCGATATAATATAATTCTAAATTCATTGCACAATTTTATAAACACAATACTAATAGAAAATAAAAAGAAGATAAAAAAATAAACAATACCATGTTTTAAATTTAATGGACTAAAGATTTAAAATGGTTTTTATTTTTAAATTTTCAATACGTACTACTTATACGTACTTATAATATTTAAAACGGAAAATATTGAGTTTAAGGCTTCTAAATTTAGAATAAAAATATTGTGAGGATAGCAGTGGAGCGACTTAATAGTCGCTAATGTCAGGTTTTCGTTAAAATGAGCTTTTACTCATCATATTGATCTAACTTAACTGTGACAATTAGTGTCGTATGCTAGAGTGTACACGTTGCGTGTTATATGGAAGCCGTTTGACAATTGTCACAGTTTGAAGATTGAGAAAACGGAATGAGTGTTTTCGTTTGATATTTTTGTTTCACATGAAAATTGACACATGTGCATTAGCACAGTAGGTAATTTACAAACAAAAATCAAGAAGAGGGAGCCCAGGGAGCTTTCCCTGGGCTGCAAGGCAATAGCCCCCCCCCCCACACCATCTCTGACCCTTTTTTTCTTCTTATTCGCCCTCCAGCGCTTACCTTTGGCATCTCCGGCGCATATCTTGTCACTGGTGATATATTTAAGTAGGCTTGGAGATGAATTGGAGATGCATTTATTAGTGTCTACGTAGGTTGTCCAATCCACTTTCAGCTTTGAAATATCTGTACCATTTTTAGAAGCTGAACCCCAACTGGCAATCTGGAAGTTATTTAATGTCATTAGAATTTATTTTCTAAATTCTTCTTTTTTTAGTAACTAAATGTTTATGATCGGTATATTGAATAAGTTTTATATAGGAATTTGAAAAGGCATGTGCGATGTCAAAATAGTAAGCCCCGTCGAATCTCTAATATATTGATAAAACTAAACATATGTATTAATAAGTACCTTCAGAAAAAACTTTATCAAACTGCCCTGCCTTGTGTAAACACCGACCAAATATGCGACTTGCTCACTCTGAACAAGAACACGATCTTATATAATAACATAATCTCACCCACAATTTCTTGCTCTAGAGGTTGAGCTTTGACCCCTAGACCTTCGAATTTGATTTGGGAGTCATCTCAAGTACGGTATCGTGACTACTCAAAAAGCTTAGAGCCATTTTACCTCCATAATATGATTGGTGGGTACACTACTCGGTTTGATAAGAGAAATGTCTTTTAAGTTTTGTAGCTTGAAAAATACGCTCAATTGAGAACCAAAACGCATTTTAATGTTTTCAAAAGATGCTCTAGGGTTTTGATGCACTTTTACATTCGCTTGCACTCGTCTTTTATGCTAGGTGCTTAGAAGACGGGTAACTTCAACTCGCCACACTGGTAACTTTGTCAAAGAAAAGTCTTATATATCCTTAGCTAAGGAATGTCGGTATGTTGTATAGACGTGTATTCAAATTTTTTATATAGCAATTTTTTGTAAGCCGTTCCACCAGAGTACGAGTTCTTAAAGAATTGAAATTTATTCAGATTACCTATGATTTATTAACAGTGTATGACATTTAACAGTTTAGTTTCCGTTTTAAAGAATACGTCCAGAAAAAAATGATTAGATTATTTAAATTCTAATGAAAATCATATTATTAATAGAATGGTTTACATGACACAATTATATAAATATACACAAAATTATAATTTTTCCGTATCGTGTATATATTTAGATGTATAAGTAATAAATCGAAACATTGCTTCTAGTGATTTTGATTTCTTTATTTTTATAAAGAATATTCGAGGGGTAAAGAAGCGTGTAAACCATCAGAGAATAGATGGTTGCCGTCGCCCATGGACACTCGCAACCCCTGAGAAGTCATCAGTTAGTTGTCGGCATCTCGAGTAGGCATACGTTATCTGATACAAAGGGATTGATGGAGAGAGAGCGGGGTTATGGAGAGGGGAATGGACCGTAATATGGGAATAGTAATACCCATTAAAACTAGTACTCGACAAGAAACCACAAAGTGTAGCAACTGTTCGGCCCTGTTACCCGACCGATCTATATACGGCCTATAAATAACATTGTTGTTTTCGAAAGACCACTTTCTGCACTTGAGAGGTCACTCACTTTTCCCAAACTTCCATCATCCAACTGCTTCTCGTCTAGCTCTAGGTCGAAATCGATGCACACAGACATCACGTAGTCGGTGTAGTTGAGGGGAGTGTTTAGAAAAATCAGAGCGATGTTATTCTGGTAGCTCGTCTCCTTGCCGCGATACCTCGGATGGATTATAACTTCGGCAACCTGCAATGCGTTCAAAATTAAAATTAAAATCTTAAGAGTTGGAAATAGAAGTACAATTTATAAAATACATAATTGGAAACGCCTAAAATACAAAACAATTATATCAAAAGCGTTCGTGCGAAATGTATTTCTAGGATCTTAAGAGAATCTTTTCTATAATAATATTGGAAAGAAGCCTCTGAAGTAGGACTTGGGAAAGTGAACAGAAAAATTGAAATTTGTATCTCGTAATAGAAGAAAATCGATAAACTTTTAAAGAGTTAAAAGAGACTAACTAGTTCAGGATATTCTAAACAACTTATTACTTATTGCTGGACATAAAAAAAAGAAAGTGAAATTTTTTGTTACTAATAATATTTACATTTGCTTATAAAACGGGGAATTGAAATTCAAAACGAGTTCGTTCAGACTTCCTGTAATATTTTCCACGAATTTCTTTTTCGCTGAAAAGTCAGCGGAATTATTTTAACATTTCGCTATGAAAATTGATATATCTTGTTCGATTGGAAAGATATTGTTTTCAGTTCTGTTCGAAAATCAGACTTTTATGCCACGTACTACGGATCTATTGTGATCATTTTGAAATTGATGCTTTAGGTCTGTACATATGCGCGCGCGCACGAGTGTATGTGTCTGTGTGTATACTTACCTTTTATAATTTTTGAACGGACTCACCGATTAAAATAAAATTGCGACATGCGAAAGTTATCTACTCGACTTAGACTTCCTAAAAAAATTAAGTTATTCCGCCAGAACATTTTGAGATACCTCAATAAATTAAGTTTTGAACAACAAGTTCGATAGAAATTGTAGCTGAAAAATGAAATAACGGGTTTTTTAGATTTAAAGTTTTATTTTTCTGAACTTGAAGAGATCAAAATGTATTACAACTCTATTTTTGAGTTGTAGAGTTTTAAAAGTACTATAATTTTCTGCTATTTTTATTTTTCAATCCATTGAGTTCGAAGTAGCAAGAAAATTTATGGATGGCCTGCAGGGTCAACCGTCTTAAACTTATCGACAATTATTGTATATTTTAGAACTTTGAAAATTAATATCAAAGCGGGAAGTTTTAGGGATGATCTGCGCTCAATCGCCTAACAGATTCTTTTCCTATAGGCTTATTGCATAAGCCAAAATTATGCAGCAAACCAAGTTTTGGTAAAGTAACAACGCGCATACGCAGCAGCTAGTATGGAAGGCAGACAGACGCTGCAAATAAATATCAAAGCATTCTTTAATGTTTCGCATTTTGAGTGGCGCAAAACATACATTATATTTTTTATAATTCGTATTCCTAAAAATAATTCCTCATTTGTCTTATTGAATTGAACTAATGCTTAAACATAGTACTATAAATTTCCAAATAACTTTAAAAACGTAATGAAAAGTTAATAAATAAAAGCAAAACAAAAAATAAATTTATCAATTGTCATCAGTACAGTGGAATTTGTCAAATGTTTTACAACTCAATTGTGCATAATGCGCTCGAGTTCCTTGTTGGACAAAGTATAATACATAAAAGCGTGTATTTTGTTTATCGACTTTAAGAACATCAATTTAGGTAGTAATTTATGAACTCCATTATTATTGTGACAAGACGAATCTATTAATAAAAGTTAAAATAAATAGACATTTTGATAGGCTAACCTGCTTTCAAGTTTCACACAACGTACGCTTGATTGGCGGGTTAGTTTTTTACACTGTTATAATGTTCATTTTGTTTACATTCCATTAAACCTTGAAGCTGGTAGAATTTATCTGTACAGTGGTACGCAAATTTTCCCATTTTCGTGTATTAAAGTGAAGACAGCCACAGAAATAGTTCCAGATGAGAGGCAAAAAAAAAATTTTTGAATGTGAAGCGCTGTCAAATGCGTGTGCTCTCTGAGGCACGAAGGGAGTGGTTGAATACTACCTAGTTTAAATACTGTTTTGGTCAATCTCGTCGTGGTCAGGAATTTAATGTGTTGACTTCTTATTCGAAAACAACCTGCTGACGACTCCAGCATTAGAGCTCAAAATTTAAATTCCGTAATGAATATTCAGTCAATTCCTTGTTTAGGATACTTAGAAAAGTTTTATGCTATCGCAAGTTATTTTTGATCTGTAGTCTACCGATAGTAACTCGAATTACTTGACCCTTACCATATTTTCTTTTGACTCAGTTTTAGGACAATTGAATGTTACACTTCAAATAGTTAACGAGATAATGATAACTTTTCTATCGTGACAATCGTGACAATGGCTAAAATGAAGTAATTTTGGTATAGCTTTGAAGTCGTCAGAATAGGATAGTCCCTACGTCGCTCGTCTGCGCGTGCTCATCGGCGGCGTCGCTCCAGGCGCCGCGGGCCTTCCCCGCCGCGACCACGAAGCGCGACGCCGGCTGCGAGTCCTCCGCGCCGCTGCCGAAACAGTGAGCCGCTGCAATTACAACCATTGAGTTAGGGCTGTGACAAATAGATCGTCAATGCGAATCGATTCAAGCGCTTCATTAACTTCTTTAGATTGATGGCCGCTGCTTGTGGGGCTACCCGCGTAAGCAGGTGCAGCGCAATGTTTCGATTACGATCCCGACCCCATCCTTACTCGTTGCAGCAGCTGCAATTAAATCGACTAAGTTACGGCTGTGATAGAAAAATCCCTTTTACAATTATTACTCAACAATCACTTGATGTAAATTCATCGATTCGATTTGCTTAAAACGTCTTTTATTTCGTTACTATGATTTTCTAAATTCAAATTCAAAATATCTACATTTCATAGGTTACAAAATAACACTTGAAATACGTCATGTTTTTTTTGCGAACTTACACTTAACCGCTCGTTCGGAAGGCAGTTTTCCTTCAAGAAGAACGAGCAAGAAACTTAAGAGTAGCTCTTTTCTAATTTGCTCATACATAGTCAAAACAAATACAAAACCGTTAAGAACGAAACAGCCCTCTAAGAAGTGGAGCCGCCTATGCCCATAGATATTTGTCTTCTAAATATCCAAAAATTGTATAATACCCTTTTTTACAGAGTGGTTGTTTAATAACACTCTTAAATTTATATAGCGGTAAATCTTGTATATCTACAGGGACCTTTTTTAAATATGCGCACACAGAGCCCTCAATAACGAACTTATTTTGCACAGTCGACTAACATGTGAGATCAATTTATTCGTATTTCTGGTATTGAGTTTATGTCAACTACTATTTCTTTTAAACATTTAAAATTTTTTTTATATAATAAATTTTCGTAAATGAATTCAGACGCCAGAGCTAAGATTCAAATCTCCTGAAACTTATTTCTAAGATATGAACGAGGTCCGAGCTTGTAAATCGCGCGAACAGTCCGCTTCTACAGCACGAAATTTCTATGAATATCCGGAGTGTTTCCCCAGAGCAAGATGCCATACGACATCAGACTACGGAAACAGCCAAAATAAACCAATATATCAGTTTCGACGTCTGATATATTTTTTATTTTTTTGACTGCATAGGTGGCAGAGCTAAGCCTTTTCGCCTACTTACTTATATGAGGACCCCATTGAAGCCTGTTATCTAAAGTGATTCCCACGAACACGGTAGCATTAACAAACTCCAATTCTTCGTTACACACTGAAATAGTTCCGGATCCAAATTGGATCCATTTGGAAATGAGAATTTAATACATTTGTTTTCATTTCATTAAGTAGGTTATTTGCAGTATTGTGCACATCGTCATAAGTAGGCTGTTGTCTTTTATTTTTGAATAACAAGGAAGCGTCATCTGCAAACAATACTATCTCTTGAACATCCTTAACAAGGCTTGTTAAATCATTTATGTAGTCTAAAAAAAGAAAGGGAAGATCCAGATAATATGATGCCATTGACATCAACTCTCTAAACGCTGTTACTCAAATACGACTTCAGAAGGTCGAGTGCCCGGCCTGTTACTCCATAGTGACGTAGTTTTCCGATCAGAGTTTCGTGATAAATACAATTAAATGCCTTGGAGAGATCGCAAAATGTGCCGATTGCATCTTATGAATCCTCCTGGCTTCAAAATTATGATGCACAAGCTTAACGCCAGCATCGATTGTTGAGCGACCCCGAATAAATTTATTAGTATAAAAATGTTCTAATATTTTTATAGAACCCATATATTTAAATTTAAATTCTAAATTAATGTTACAGATCGGTCTATTTTTCTTTAGTAATGATTGATTTAGAATTGATAATGACGAGCAGGAGATGAGTTAAGAGAACTGATAGTTTTAACAGGAATGTCAGTAAAGAACGTTTTGCAGGCCTTAGCAACCTCTGTATCTTTGTTCAAGGTTTTATCATCTAACTTAATTTTAAAGTCAATAACTCGGACCTTAATTCTTCCAGTGACACGCCAAGTCGTTTTCATAATATTATTGCTATTTTTTATTTTATTATTTACGTGCCTGACTTTAGCCGAGATGCAAACACGTTTAATTTTTTTTCAATATTTGTTATATCTTTAGCAAAGATCTCACTATTATTAAAAGCCCTTTCGTCATGAAGCTCATACAGTCTCCTTCTATTTTTATGGATTCTCAGTGTTGCCCATGATAATGTTTCATTTATTTTAACAAAATTTTTGCTTCAAATAAATTATCAAAATCTGTTTTTTATAACGTCAAACATTATATTCTACATCTCATTGGAATCATCACATCATTGGAATTCTAGAATTCTTTATATGATATTTTTTCTAAACCGAATTAAACCTTTTTCATTCACCGGTAAACAAATTATTTTTCTTTTCAGACTTTTATTAAGCGATATTCTAGAAGACGCAAATTTACTGCTGTGGTCTGATTTTAATTTATATACTATAAATTTCTCCTATGGTTCAATATTTGTATAGATTTGTTGATACAAGTCTCACAGAAAGAAGATATCGTCGTAGGAACTAAAAAAAGATTAAACACATTCTAGCCAAAAAATTCCAAAATCTTACAGTCGCGATTACTGGTATCCAATAAATCTATATTAAACTGACTTTGATACTCAGAATCTCATTCGATTAATTTTGTTTCATAATTATTTATGGATTTGAATAAATCTATATTTTGCTTTTTGTAGTCAATTTTTTTGGAACGTCTTATAAACTTACTCAATTTAAAAAAAAATCCTAATTTTTTTTACTATTATCTGAGTAAAAAAAATACGACTTCCGAGTATCAAGTCGTGCCGTACTTTCCAGCATCGACTCACACAATCTAACGGTCTCATTGACCTTGTATAAATTCAATTCATGATGAAATTTGTCCATATATTTTTTACAAATGAGCTCCTCCTCCTCTTGAAGCGCTTGAATCTGCAGCAGTGACAGTCGTCCATTTCGCTTACCAGTACTTGCATGCGGTCGCGCTGATCAGCTTGATCATTAAATTTTACGTACATCTCGACCAATTCGCCCTTTAATTTATTATTCATGAATATAATCAACACAATTTCCGTTTCGTGATCATCGCGCTCGCTTATAAGGCAATCACCCATTTCTTTTTGGTATATTTTGCTTCATAATTTTTCCCTTTTTCCAGTTTCGCTGAACTTGAATTTCTTAAAAAAGCACAAATTTCTACATCATAACTATAAACATTATTTTGGTAGGCAAAGAAATTTCTAAAATACTCGCCTGTCACGACCAGATTAGTGGCTATTATAGAACCGCTGCATATGCGCTCGTAGGCGCGCTGCTTGTCGTAGAGCGCGACGTGCCACGGCAGCTCCCTGCGCGCCGCGTCTTCTGCGCTGGTCCGTTCTACGGCCATGGACCGGATCGAGCCGCATTCTGCGAAGAACGAGAGCACGGACTGAGTGACAGCGGTCGTGTTATCTAACAAGACGCCGTTTTAAGGCGTTTTATGTTTTGAAGGAGCTCCCTAATTTTCACATCGCCTTGCATTTTATACTGAGTAAGCATATTCTATGTAATATAACTTGTGTACGGTTTCGTACATATCATGAAAGAAAATTTTAAAGGGTCCACTTTTTGTTTGCCTGTCTGTCTGCCACAGTTCCGTTTTCACTATTTGTAGGAAAAATAAAATACAAATTTTGTACACTACAAAAATGTTGACACCTAATAGAGGGTGAGGTGAGGGTGAGCCGCCTGTTGGGATTACGATGAGGATTATGAGCTTAATAAGAAGATCCTTTTTCCTAGATAACCCCATTTTGGTATTTTTTTCATTCGGTAGGGTATATACCCCAAAAGATTTCCATTTCGAGCTGTAGGAAAATCCCGTCCTTATAAATTTTAAGTAGGAGACAAAAGGATAAGCATGAAGAGAAAAATATAATTAAAATCAATGATTTTAGTACTTTACAAAAACAAAATTAATTATCAGAATACTAACTAAGCTACTTATTTAGTGAGTTTATTTATTTTGCAGTCGATGTCACACATATAAATAGCAAAGACGATCCAAGCATTATGAAACTAATGTCTTTGGGATCCTTAGCATTACTACCTTTCCTAAAGTGCCCTTTATTCAACCCTATTCAACCTTTTATTGTTGTTAATTAAGGACATACTCGAAATTAATTGACTTGTAAAATAACTCTTTAGAATTTTCTCTAATTTTTATATAATTCTCTACTTTTTGACTTTTTGTTTTTTTCCAAGAAAGTTTTTATTTTTGATAAAAAGAAGTCGTACTCACGGATGCACTTGGGCGCGTCGTCGGACCAAGCACCTTCGATGCAGTAAACGTCCTTGCTGCCGACGAGCTTCCTGTTCGGAGAGCACGAGTAGCTCAAGTGCGCGGCGCCCAAGACGTCGCCGGGCGCAGCCGCTGGCCTGTGCATTACGGTGTAGTTTCCGTCTTGCGGGTAAGGAGGCAGCTCACATTTTGTTTGGTTTCTGGGAAAAGAAGATAATCAAATCGATCCCACCCGAATCTTCTATAAAAATCATAGTGAAAGAATATCATACATTCTTATTTCTTGTTAAAATTGACTTACAAATAAAAATCAATCTCACTTATTTTCATATAGAACGGAGTATTAATTTCTTTTATTATATAGAACGGAGTATTAATTTTTCTTAGAACTACAGCAGACAGATGGAGATGTTCATGTTATGTTTACTTTAATTTAATAAATAAAATATAATTAGTTTTTATTTATGATACAAAAAGGGACTGATTTTTAAAGATTCTCATATTACTAGTTGGAGGACGTTCAAAAAAAAGTGAGAATGAATAGATAATTCTTCAACCTTGCAAATAGATAAAAATAACTAGAGACAAAATAGGATTAATATGGAGAATGCCCAAGCATTTCGAAACCAGTATTTGAATTGCAGCTGAAGCAACGTTGACCTGTGAGCCGAGCCATTGTCTTGATGGGAAAAATATAATTTTTTTTTAGTTTTCTTTACTGTTTCTATCGAATGTCGATAGGCAATTCTGTTATATTTTCTATACACAGGAAGCCCGTAACAGTAACTCCATGGACGAGATATTCTGTCATGACCATCCCTTTACTTTGTCCCAGAAAAGCGAGTCCATGCTCTTTCCGACAGAACGATGCGCCTTAAATTTCCTAGGGTATGGAGGTAATAGTGTTCCTCATAGATTGTAAATTGAGATAAAAACTATCAGAATTCTGTTGAGAGGGTTTCAAAGACGTACGAGTAATGTTGATGACTTGTTTTTGTGCATCGGCAGCATTCTGAGGACCCATCCTGCAGATATATTTCTCATCCACAGAGGTTTTTGTAAAAAGCTATGCACAGTACCAGTCAAAATATTTCTTCGACTATAAAACGTACTGTGTCACGTAGATTTGCTAAAACAAGCGCTGTTGTTGGGCGACCCGAACGAGCGTCATCTTTGGTGAATGTTCTTCCACGTTTAAATTCAGCGCACCAAGAGATACTGTAGGATATGACGAAGCATATGCTCCTAACTATCTTGTAGGTCTTGATTAACTCTCGTTCTATAGAGAAATTTGCTAGGGCTACCGCGCGCAATTTAATTTTTTTCATTTTCAACAACATACTATGGCACACTGCAAACAAAAGACTCCCATTATTAAAAAACGATAGATATTAAAATGATTTATTATTTTTAATTCTAATCAATATTCCTGTTTTACTAGTCAGTATTTACTTTTTTTTGTTCCAAAATATTCTATACCTCATTCTCACTTTTTAGTGAACGCCTCTCGTATAGATCAACCATAGGGGACCACAATTTGGAAACGAATTGTTTTTGGAACATTTAAGTTTTACGTATATGAAATTTCCATATTCTTTAAAATTAAACCTTCCTAAACCGTAGTCCCTTGTTTTACATTTTCCAATTTTAATACGTTTTGACCTATATAAAACTGATCAACTTGAAATTATGATAAATCAGCAGATCAACAGACACACTGATGTATTCCCTCGAGTAGTTAATGGCGCGTTCACTTTAAAAGGATTTATACACTGTACGGTAATATATTTAAAGTGGTTTGATACTTAAAACACATCCTTTCTCGACTTGCTTCAATAGTACAAAAATAAAATATACTGTACAAAAACTCGCTTACTTGGTATTTTCTTCTGTAATCTTGATGTTTGGCAGGTAAGGTTGTTTGGCTGGTTCTGAAATAAATAAAAAAAATTGAGTATAGGGTGATCCTGTAGGGCAACACCTAAGCTTTTCGTTATTTTTCGAGATCCTCGAGAAAATTTATGGAAACGATATTTTTCGGATGACTGATTTTCATAGCGTTTACGACATTATATGCAATTCTTTGAAATCTCAGAAGAATTAATTAATCTTTAAAATTGGAAGAGTCAAAAAAAATATGCTCCTGATATTAGTAGGTGTATGAAAAAAAAGGAAAAAAACGTTTGACAGGTACTGCTTATTTTTGTGACGTTTTTTTTCAACGAATCCTGCTATATATGTAGGATTTACGGAATTCAACTCAGTTTCCCAAACTCGAAAGCAAATTAAATTTTGATATCATTAATTTTAATTATGGCAGGAATAATTATTTATACATCATACATATTTGACAAAAGGTCGTTTTTTGAAAATAGAACTGAACAACAACTGCACAAATTTTCAGTTATCACAACATGAATTTAGAAATTTAATTGAAATAACCTCATATTATCTACTTCGTAGGTAACTAATATGTTGAGAAGTTGTAGCTTTTTAAGAAGGAGTTGATAAAATGTAAATAACGATCGTCAGAAAAAAGCATTGCGGATATATTAAAAATCAAAGTAAAACGTCATAGGATCGTGGTGGCTGAGTGGTCGAAAGGGTTGTTTTCGAATCGGAAGATACTTAATTCGAATCTTGTTCATGGGCAAGTCTATCAATTACTTTTTAAATTAAGTCAAATCAAACCACCCGCTCCGGACTTCAAAGAGCAGATTGAGTTATTGACCCCCGGACGTGCTCGCTACTTTAATGAAAACATTTTGATAACAACAGTTATCAACATCCTGATGAAAACGTTCATCAACATCTTGACGACAATGGTCATCAACATCTTGATGACAACGGTCATCAACATCCTGATGAAAACGGTCATCAGGATCCTGATGAAAACGGTCATCAACATCCTGATGAAAACGGTTTTTAACATCCTGGTGAAGACGGTTATCAACATTTTGACGACAACGGTCATTTATATCCTCCAACCTGCACCGGTCCAGCATGGACGGCTTAATGCCTCAGCTACTTAATTGAAAATAAAAAGGTATGGATAGATTTGCCTCAGCAACGGATATTGAGACTACTAACTCAACGATATAAATGGCATGTTGTTGTATCAGTAAAAGGTATAAAATACCTGAATCCACCTTGAGCATCGTCGTTGCACAGAGAAATGGACACCATTCGTATGTGTTGAAAGGCAAACTTTCAGTCTTAATTTGATTCCAGAATCTGATGTCCCATTGTCCGTTTTCGCACTCGAGATCCATGACCTTATATACTCCATCGACTTCATCTAAAACGTACTGATGAACGTCAAATCTTTCATAAGTATGCCCGAACATAGTATAGCGTGTGTCGTAACCCTCTCGGTCTGGGTTCGTGGGCAACTTGCAGAGATTTGGACTCCTGTAAGTTTCATACAGATCGAGACAAGAAGTTCATAGGGCAGGTTCAGTTATTAATATCCTTAATAAAGTTATCTATGAGAGGTCTTTCAGGCGTGATTTTATAACAGGTGCTCAAATAAAAAAAAAATTACTTAAGGAGGTACTACAATTAAAGAGAAGTGGCACGTACTGTATTGGCTGTTATCTTTATATAGACCTTAAGTTTTGTATCCCATCGCAGAGCAATGACCGTTCCCCCTATCTTCACTCAAATGAAGGTAATACATTACGACGTAGTCTCTTTTGCGGTAAAAGTCAGTAACAGTGATTGCTCTACCACCCTGCATATAGTCATAATTTTCGCACTCACTATTCAAAACCGGCCATTGGCTAGCCGACTTGGCTCACTGACTATTTCGTGATGTCGTTAGGGTAAATTATATTGTATAAGTATAACAATTTTCACAGTCTGGATCGAGGATATGACAGTTTAATATATATCCGGAAAGGTCAGGTGTTATCACCCCCGTCGTGACGTCACTAAATCTAGTCGGTTGCACATATTCCTGTGGTTAGGAAGTTGCATTCAAATAAAAATGTGTGGGATTCAAATTTCGGTACTGTGCAATGTAATTAATTAGTACTAATAATACATGCGCTTAAATCAGCTGCTTCGTATATTGGAGTAGACGTCTCTAACCCGTACTGGCTCAACGTGGAAGAGATGGAGACCAGGCCAATACATGATTCACGTTAAGGTATGTCTCTACAGGAAACAAAAAACCCTGAATAATATACATACAATACATTAAGAATTTATATTCTTAGTATATATAATAGTTATCTACTAGCTTCATCTAACAGACCGTCGCCCTGCATGCACACCCATAGGAAGTGACTTGATTATTCGTTGTTCACTAGAATCTACAATACCACAAAATAAAATGCGTGAACAATTTCGAGGAAAGGAAATTGTTCACGCATTTTATTTTCGATTGAGAGACGACGGCTGTGACAGCCGGATGGACATTTTGGCAGTCAGAGGAGGTGTATTTTTTATGCCTTGGACACGGATTTCAAATAAGTACCCTTTAAACAGTAGACTATTGGCTGATGGCAACGTTCGTAAAAAAGATTTGTTATATCCATCCACCCAAAGTGAATCGAGGTACTCACGTCTCTTCAAATGTCTCATGGGGTTCCGTTGTAGTCGCCGGCGTTGGTGCTGAAATGGTTTTAATCAAATATATTTTATTTTTGATC
This sequence comes from Eumeta japonica, assembly GCA_005406025.1. NCBI lineage: Eukaryota > Metazoa > Arthropoda > Insecta > Lepidoptera > Psychidae > Eumeta > Eumeta japonica. The sequence continues at coordinate 113,364 of BGZK01000235.1, forward strand.
TAAAAAAAATAAATGCAATTAAACATATAACTAAAGCAGTGGTTAATTTCCAGCCAAGTTCAGTTTCTGGCTTTATAAGGGAACGTATCACTGTTCCGGTTTGTTTTATCTGTTGAAGTCTTATAATTCATATTACATTTTATAGTTTTGGTACATTTTCATTGCTTTCTCCTTAGAATTTACTTGTTGTTTTTGTAGTTTAAATACATTTAATATTAAATTTACTTTGTTAAATGGGCATACATGAGAGATAAATCACGTGTGTCTATTCACTTTTCCCGAACCTATGAACAGAGAACGGCATGTTACCTCTATAGGATTTAAATGTACTGTGTATATACATGTATATGTTTATGTTTGTGTATTTACTATTTCTTGGGAAATAAATAAATAAATTTTCCTGTATTAAATCTAGGGAAAAGTTGACCTTGCAAGCCACATCTAAAGCTTCACGCAATGGTAAGTTGAGAAAAAAAAATTTGTGATTTTGCAGAAAATAAGGAAAATTAATCGTTAATTGTTTTGGTAATTACACCTTTTGAATTAATTAAGCTTATCTGATGGGGTTTGCATTTTTTCAATGTAATTTTACGAATCCTATTTACATCGGCCTCGCGACAGTCATTGTTGTTTTACGATATGGATATTATAATACTGGATATTGATAGCACAAGTCGTTTTAGGAATACCTAAAGCGAACGCCTTTTGTACTGTTGCTTTTTAGACAGTATCTCTAAAACAAATCAATAGATTTAGATCAACTTTCTAGCGCTCCACGTGGATTTCCGACGTTTCACAACTGGTTAAATTTTGAAACAACTATTAAAAATAGATACCACGGCTACCTAAGACTTGGACACTACAAAATGTAATGGGATTTTTTTAAAAATTCGGATAAAAAACAATAACTAGAAAAAAATAAAATTATTGAAAAGTTCTAAATTTTATCAAACCATTTCTATACTATCAACACCTGTATAAATTTGGCTATTAGCAATTGAAATATAACGTTAAGTTCCTGAAATAAATGTTATTCTTAAGTTTTTTGAATTGCAGTTAAGAAAAATTCCCTTGTCCTCCATAACTACGAGAAAAGGTCACAACGCTCTTGTTACCGGTTACAGTTGAGTAGAAAGGTGATCTAGCAGTGAGCATCTGCGAGACTTCACTACGTGAGACCGTATTATATAGACGACCAGAAAAGTCGCAAGTCACTGCTGATTGCTGGTGCCAACGTTGGTACGATGAAGAAAAAGAGGAAGGTGGAACTAACGAAGGATGAACATGACGAGCTGATACGGAAAAAGAGAGATGAAACACATTCATCCACTAAATAATTAACTCAAAATATTTATTTTTAGAAACATTTTCAGGTTTTCAGGTAAGTTTGCATAAGTACCTTTATTTAATGTTGTCATTAAGCAGTTTGCATCTGACGATGCAGCTGTGACTCAGTAGTTAAAATCATTGTTTGTGAGTTAAAAGTTATTTGATATGATTTTATTCAAAAGCGAAAGAACAAATAAATTTTAAATTAATTTTAAACCAAAATCATGGAATGGCTTGAAGATTACGTTAAGCTTTCGGTTTCGGATGTGATCATCACATTGGTGATAACAACGTGAGCTCTACAACCTGTACTGAGTCAGTATGAAGGAAAAAAGGTCCAACATAAGTTAATCTGACATAAGAACATTGTGACAGAGTACAATAACCAGTGGTACATACAGGTAGGAGAAATTCACAAACACCAAAAACATCACCGAATGGAAGGCGAGAGCAGATGAAAGGATTTATTACGTCCATGCTAGCGTATTCGTGAGCTGAAAGTTAGCCTTTCGGTATGTTAGAACGCGAACGATTTCTTTTATCATTAAATTAAATAAGCAATGATTTTAGTCTTACCTCCTTCACCGGGCGGACATAGCAGCGGGCACCAGCTGACGTTGAAATATAACTTCTCGCTGTGGTACTGAAATATATATTCTGACCAGCGGCCGAAAGAACACCTCAGAAGCTTCAAATACAAGCGGTCGTAGATGTCCTCCTCGTATCGCACCAGAGACACGTTCTGGTAAACATCCCCCGGGCCGGCGCCGGGCGCGTCCACCACCACGTAGCCCCCGCGCTCGGGGTAAGGGGGCAGTCTGCACTGGTTCGCCTGTGAGTCTTCAGAGTCGGCCCGCCTTTCCAGTGTCGTGCGCCTGCAATTGACCAATTCTCTTGGGTTCCAGAAAATAAGAAGTTATTTACTCATATGCTATGAATATAAAATGGTTGGTTGTTTGAAAACTAAATTTTACAGTAAACCTTATTTGAGATAGTATCCAAAAACTAAAAACAATCGGTCATTTTTATTGCATAATTATTTTAGACAGAAGAATTTTATATTGGCAAAGCCGAGTTGTGGCCGACTTGACTGGAGTACGTTAACTGGCCGGCTCGGCCGGAGAGACGTCACACTCTTACGGAATACAGACGTGAAGTAACAGCTACCGCTGGCCCACTTCCTCTCTATAAGTCTACTTTCCCTTCATCGGCTCGCTTCTTTCTTCATTAAATATCCCATTCCTCTTCGAGAGGCCAGCAACAAGCTGGTGACTCCGGGATTTGCGAGTGTACATGGGCGACGGTAACTATCTACGAAATGCTATAAAAAAGAATCACCAATGCGTTACTGTTATGATACATTATGATATTAGCATTAATATTCATTAAAGCAGAACAAACGACAAATTTAATTTTTAACTCCTAATGGACAAAATGTGGGAAAACGCAGGAATTTAGTCCACATTCTTCGTGTGTCACGTCGGTCATCAACTCAAAACTGAACACATCAAAAGTCTCGTGACGTCATTACGACACCGTTAACGAATTTATTCTTTCAGGATAGCAAATTTAGTTCGTAATATGTGCAAATAAGATAGAGTGATATAACCACTCAATCGTATTGAATTCTAATAATATTTCAGAATAAATAAATGTAGTAATACTAAATAAATCAGGCTCGCGCGTATATTTGTAAACATATAATAATGTTACTTCTGAATCATAGTGTGTAATAATAATTTAAATGGTATATTTTAATGAAAGTATTGCTATTACGAGATAGAATAAATTTATGTATTTAATTCTAAAGCTATGTTATGTGAATTAGTGATAAAACAGGTATCTTTAATTTAACAATGTGATTTGTATAGCGTCTACTTGATTTTGTGTCATTCATATGGAAATTGCACTAACCAGGGCAGGTGTGGACTGTCCAGTTGTCCGCTCATCCTCGCCACGTGAGAAGCTAGACATAAGATAAGAAGGGCTCAGAACAAAAATTAAAACCAACGACAACAGAGTTGAAGACGCGCCGCTCCAAAACACTCACTCATAACCAGCACCACGACCCAATGTATGGCTCTTTCCGCCAACATATTTGCTTCAAACGCAAAAAACCGTCTTCACATTCAGTTATTTAAGCAGCATACAAACGCACTATTACATTCTAACAACGAAGGCAAAGTGACTCCTTTGAGTGGACTTGTAATCAGAACTGACTTTGCAAACAGGCTCTTCGAGATGAAGGAAAATGTTCGAATATATGTGTGTATGTGTGCGCGCGCGCGCGCTTGTTTGAGTTGTGAGCGTGTGTTAAGACGTCAATGGTACATTGTTTCAATTTTGGGTTACTCAGAAACAATGTCCGAAGTGTAAATGCACATTTTGTAGTTAGTTGAAGCTAGCAGGATAGGTCGCGAACCGCGAACACGGCACTGACACAGCACAATTAATTTACATGTACTGGAAGCGTATGTCATCGCGAGACAACTTGCACCTAATCCAATAATGAGGTACCAGTATCATTTATTTAAATAATACTTTCTAATACATATACGAAAATGGTTGTACTTCTATCCAAGCCTGAAAATATAAATAATATGATATAAGTTGGTAGGTTTTATATAATATATAAAAGCTAACAATAAACCAATGAACAAAAATTAGGAGTGAGATCGGTGCGGGAATATCATTATGAGAATCAGGGCCAAATACAGAAAAAACAGAACTGGGAATGAGATCCCGTTACGATCTTAAGTAGAAGCATAATTAAGAATGATACCTACATCGGAATCGAGAGTAGAAACCGAAATTAATAAATTCATGTAATTATAGTTATTCAACATGAAGACAGTCTCGAATCAGATATAAGAATTGAAATTGGAACGCTTAGGGTAACCGAAATCAAACGTGCAGAGTCGAATCATAATAAGAAAAGAAATGCGGTACTAGGACCGGAAGCGAGAACGACATTGAAATTAGAAAGAGAGCGAAGTCAGGATTAAACCGAGAGGAGAGCGAGGTCGAGTGATGACCTGACTTTGAAAATTTAACACCGTGTTTTTTCATAAAATGTCCTACTAAAGTAAATTTCCTGTTACCATGTTCGCACGAATGATACTTGCATCTACGAAGAGGAAAACATTCTATTTAAATACTGACAGAACCGTGGAGTGTTGTGTTGGCACTGTATAGGTGTTTACTATTGAGCTCATTTTAATCGAAAACCGGTCTTGACGTGTTCATCCTCTGGGTGCCGCTGCGTGCGCGCGGGCGGCCTTGGAGCGTGGATGGCTCGTTGTTCGTTTTTCCTCATCTATCTCACAATGAGCAATAAACATATTTATGTTTTATTTGGAAAGTTTTATAGATACGTGTTATCTCTGAGATAATCAGTTCTCAATGAAATATCGATCATTTTAATAAAGATTTTTGTTTGTATATGTACTCACTAGCTTTGTCTATGGCTCCACTCGCGTAGACATCGAATAAATACTTTCGTCATTTATATTGACCGATCACGCTGTCATCCTACGTTGTCCCTTCTTTTGATTTCAGTTCTGATTCTGTTTTTTTCATTCCGATTCTGGCGCCGATTCTGGGTTCCAGTTCTATTCCAAATATAGCTAATTCACCCACGGCTCTACCTGTAAAGAAACACAACGAATTCTTCGACAACGTTATTGACCATCATTCCGATGTCGGCCGCGTTCTTGACTCCATAGGTACCGGATAAACCCACATTCTTAAAACAAAAAAGTTCTTCCCTCCACAGCGATATTCATGGTGTCGGCTCTTACTGAATGGGCCAAGGGATTGTATGTCTTTGGAGCAGTCTACACTTTCAGTGCCGATCTCGAGTCACTGAAGATGTTTTGTTATTTTGTCTGTCCTTGCAGAACCTTTATTATGGCCTTTGCAGAGCCAACATCTCTGCCTGGAACACCGTGCAGAAGGTCTCCAGTTGGAACGCCGAGTGACAGGTCTCCGCTCCGTCTCACCGTTCAGTGAGGGCCGCACCGACTTTTCCTTGGATACGGCTTCGGTCGGTGAATATGTTGGACTCTTCTATGGCAAGGCGATCTATTGTCTAGAAATTCAGGCTCTTAACTCTCTCGAAATGAATATTCAGTACTATTCCCGGGTATGGCAATTTACAGAAACGAACAGGTTTATCGAGCTCTAATTTTCTAATTTTTGGCCTAAGAAACAATGGAGTGAAGACATCATAACTAAGGACGACCTAAGAAACAATGGAAGGACGACCTAAGAAACAATAGAAGGACGACATCATAACTAAGGACAACGTGCAAAACGATGTAGAGACGACATCATAACTAAGGACGACTTAAGAAACGATTGAGTGATGACATTATAAATAAGGATGACCTAAGAAACGATGGAGTGACGACATCATAACTTAGCACGACCTAAGAAACGCTGAAGTTACGACATCATAACTAAGGACGACTTAAAAACGATAAAGTGACGACATCATAACTAAGGTTGACTTATGAAACGATGGTGTGATTAGATCATAACTAAGGACGACCTGCGAAACGATGGAGTAACGACATCTTAACTACAGCAGAAAAGGAATGTATTGAACGAGCTAAAGACAGGGAAAACTGGATCAATTTGAAGGAGGTTACACCCGAATAGGGGTTCCTATCCAAGAAATTATACCTATACTAGATGAATGAAACAAACAATGATAAAGAAAAACATAGTTTAGAAATATACATAGAACAAAATAGTAATTAAAATTTCATATATTTAATAATATATTGTAGTAGGAGTAGGTGGTATGTGAGGTATCCGACATTCGTGCTCGCAAATGAGGGTTCGCGTTCAATTTAAAATTAGAGTAGAATAGAATATTCGAATCCGAGCTCGTGGATAATAAATGAGTAGGGATTAGAGAGAAGAACGGAGAAAGGAGACGAGGGCTGATGCCCGAGTGCACAAGTTTCAATAATGATAGAAAAGCGGATCGCTATAATTAATTTTAATAAGTATAGCGTTGAGAGTGATAAGGATTACTAAATACAGTAATCTTAAATGAAAATACTCTTTAATTTTGAATACTTGAATCTTTGGACTAAATCTTAGATCGACTAGGTACCTCCCTCAGAGCTACGTCCCACAATATACATGTAATACTTATGCAATTGGAAATATATAGACTATATTAATATCAATAAATATAAATAATATTAATATTATTTATATTATTATATTACTCGTTGGCTCGAACGGTGAAATACTAAATGCTCAGAAAACACAGACATCAAGTAACAACTTTCGCTTTTGGCTTCCGTCCAGTGAGTGAGAGTGTCGGTACTTCATTCCATTTCTCCCCTTCATCAAACTCAATATTAGGACCAAACAGAATAATAAGGTCAATAAATTTACTTTAAGTTTGCAGGTTGACTCAAAATTATCTGTTAATCAATGCAGTCAAGCAGTTTTTATGCTATTATTATGTACGTAGCTTTATTTTTTTTTTAATGTTCTCTCAGAACCTGTTTATGCCGGCAGTGTATTTGGTGTATCCGAAAGGAGCAGTCGTTTTTCCTTCTTTAAACACCGGTGTAAACACGCGTCGTCTCATTTGTTGACTAATAATTGTGCATAATGTAAATATAAATAATAACATTAAACCGCATTGTATAAAAATAAAAGTGATATTTTAGACAATGTATGGGATTTCGGTGTTCACTATTGGTGAGTTACGTTAAAGGGAGTTTTTATATAAATACGAGTCGGTTATATAATATTACATATAATGCATGGTATAATTTAAATTGCAATAATTTTGTTCTATTTTGATTTCATTATAAGCAACGGAAAAATTTCTGACATATTTTAAATTTTCTCTTAAAAAGGTACTATTCGAACTTTCAGTGGGTAGAAGAGGTCAAGTACTTCACGTTCCTCATCTTAATGTTTTTAATTGGTGCACATCCAAAACCAAACTCAACAGTCACTTAATGGCATTCGATTCTGCATTTATTTATTACTTAAACGAACTACTAGTTTGGCTAGTTGTATACATAAGATTAATATGGGCGAATTCAATAGTTTTATTGACCGATATTTAATTGTTTAATTTAATATTATTTTATATGAAATAAACGTGGGAAATGTTAATTTAAAAATTACCATTTACGTTCTAGGTGTAACTCTGATACTAAAAGTCACTGATTAGCGTAATAAGGAAAATGTAAATCCTGATCATGTTCGTTCTTTCCGGACTAAAATTTGTCCGACAATAGCTTCACAGATAGGCGGGTCGTTATCAAGTCACGTTCTACTGAAAATAATTTATCATTTTGAGCCGAAACTGTAGGCGCTTACTGGTAACCATTCAGTAGACTCTCTTTACAACTTCCGACTTGTCAACGATTGTCATCAAAATCACTACACAGTCTGCAACTTTTCACATCAATATGATGTTAATAGATGGGGGTTGATGTTGCTCTCGAAAGATTTTCATGGAAATTTAATTGCAGGTGAAATTAATAGGAGCATGTCAAAATGGATTTCGGTCCGAGTCGTGGCTACGAGACTCTATTTAATGCTTGCCGTGTCACGGTTACGGAACTTCGTTTAATGCTCGCTTCACTTCGCACTTGACTCATTTTTTACCTGTACTGATGGCGATGTTTTTACAGTGGCTCTGCTCGCGCCTACCATCCAAGGACTACAATTTCCATACTTCCCTTGGTTAGTGATTTTTTTAATTTTAAAGTATATATAGACCTAAATGTTTTAGAAGTTTACTTCTTAAGAACTATCGTATATAATAGCCCGCGGTTCAAATTAGATAGGGAGCTTATATAGAGAGTAAATTTATTTTTTGCAATTTCTGATTATTATTTAACGGTATTACTTCATTACTCTTCTAGTTTCTGCTCGCAGCTTCGCCCACATAGACGTGAAATGAATTACTTCGCCTTGTATATCGCCCCATCATAAAATAGAAGTCCCGACCGCGGTCCAGTTCTTGATGCCGATTTATTCCATTTTCGATTTCAACCGCCATCCCGTTTTAATTCCGGACCCGGCCTCGATATAAAAAGACTACAATTTGATTCTCGATCCCGATTCTCAGTACTGCTCTCGATTCCGGTCTCGATCTTGATTTTTATTTTGATGTCACACACGATTATGACCTCGGTCTCGTTCTCAATTTCGATCCCGATCCCGCTTTAAGTTTTGGTCTCAGTACTGCTTTCATTCCGATTCCGATCCCGATCTTGATTTTTATTTTAATTTCACACACGATTATGACCTCGGTCTCGTTATCTATTTCGATCCCCATCCTGCTTTAAGTTTTGGTCTCAGTACTGCTTTCATTCCGATTCCGGTCCCGATCTTGATTTTTATTTTGATTTCACACACGATTATGACCTCGGTCTCGTTCTCAATTTCGATCCCCATCCTGCTTTAAGTTTTGGTCTCAGTACTGCCTTCATTCCGATTCCGGTCCCGATCTTGATTTTTATTTTGATTTCACACACGATTTTGACCTCGGTCTCGTTCTCAGTTTCGATCCCCAACCCGCTTTAAGTTTTGGCCTCAGTACTGCTTTCATTCCGATTCCGGTCCCGATCTTGATTTTTATTTTGATTTCACACACGATTATGACCTCGGTCTCGTTTTCAATTTTGATCCCGATCCCGCTTTAAGTTTTGACCTCAGTACTGCTTTTATCCGATTCCGGTCCCGATCTTGATTTTTATTATGATTTCACACACGATTATGACCTCGGTCTCGTTCTCAATTTCAATCCCGATCCCGCTTTAAGTTTTGGTCTCAGTACTGCTTTCATTCCGATTCCGGTCACAATATTGGTATTTATTTTGATTTCACACACGATTATGACCTTGGTCTTGTTTTCTATTTCGATCCCGTTCTCAAATTTTAATTGTATTTCTCACGCTGCGAGCAATTTTGATTCAGCAACCAGTCAGGATTTTGATTTGGACGAAGACGTGGCAAATGCTGGTAGTATAAAAAAAAACAAACACGTGTCCGTCTGAGGTTGACCGAGAGAAGTGATAAGTGAAACTAATCAAAGTTGGATTATTTAACATTAAAATTGTATATTTTTAGAAAAGTGTAGGTTATCACTTTTTTATTTATATTAATATGATAATCTAAGGAAAGGTTATTTATTAATAAAATCTTTTATTGATTATAAAATATATTTTATTCTTACTTACAACTCTTGAATATGTACATTACAATTTTGTCTATGTATATTATTAATATCATTATATAATCCTATAAAAGTAATGATTGGCTTATGGTAGCTATAATAAGCAAGGAAATTTTTACACGTAAATACGAAAAAGAGAAAGAGAAAGGTGCTTGCTGGATAGATTTTTATAAAAATCGTAAACATTATATATATATATATATATATATATATATACTATTTTATTTATGTAACTATAACTATAACTATATACATGCGCGTCCATAGAGCCGTTGCGTGTTTTTATTTTGAAAGTAAATTTAAAGCTTAAATGCTGTTTAGAACTTATATTGTTAACAATATAATCGTATTATTTTATATTATTAAACTTACTTTTCGTTATGAGATTCTGTAATGTACCAAGGATTATCTTCTCCCTGTTTTATTCATTAAAGATTGATTTTAGTGATTACAAAAGTATCATTATTTTTTTAATTACTTTCAAAAACGGTGATAGTTTTAGGTTATATGCTCACTGTCAACACTATATGTCTATCTCACACTAAACACTAAGTGGAGAGAGGGGGAAGCGCTTGTCCGAAATACGGCTAGCGCTGTGGGTTAGAGTGAGAGAGAAGGAGTCTCCCCTACTACTGGCGTATGCGTGAGAGGAAGGAAAGCTAGACAGACTGGTGCCGTAACGCGTTACGTTACGAGGCGGTTTACGCTCCCATGAAAGGTTAACACTTCAAAAATTTGGGCTATATTTCTAGAGGATTCTAAAACTTTATTCACTTAGAGCTATCAATAAGAGAAAGAAGTTTTAGAATCTTTGGTGGCAGAAATATGAAGATAAAGCCAAGTTTTTTTTTCGCAATTATTTCGTTTGTGCTTACAACAAATAGCTAGTTTAATAAAAATCTAATGAATGGATTAAAAACAAAAAAAATGTATAAAGCGGTTACGATATTCCGTAAAACATTTTGTTCCGTATTTATTATTCTTTAGATCTACGTTCTAAAAATGGTACATGTCTTTATTTTTCATTTGTAACAATCAGCTGAAATATAAGTATTGTCATCTATGGCTTCAGCGGTTTAGGTTTTTTAATATAAAATTACAACCCTTGTTTTACCCCTTTCACGGGAACTTTTAAGACGGACGCATATCATTATTTTTTAATAGTGATGATTTATTAAAATATAAATTTCGACGTAAATTACTTCATTGATATCGATTTCCCACACAAAATTTCATCCCTTATTTTACCCCTTTCAGTATTAAAACATAGTCAGGTTCGAGTTCTGATTTTGGTCCAGGTACTGCTCTTAACTTCCGTCTCGCTTGCGTTACTAATTCCAGTCCCAATCAGACACTCGGTCTCGTCCCCGGTCCCGTTTTCAATTTCGATCCCTACCCTGGCTCTCGATCCCGCTCCATGTACCGCTTTCAGTTCCTTATACCACGCAGTTTCAGTTTGTACGAAGCCAGGCAAATTCTAGTATCAAAATGAAATATGAGTTATATATCGCTGAGATGATATGACTTTCTAAGTGTGGAAAAATTTTTGTACTACAACCACAATACAATACAACCACACTACCCTCCCCCGCACCGTTGTTTTCTCTGACATAACTTTTCCTTTATCGTCCCAGCCCCAGTTTTTATTCATAACTTCCACGTACAGACACACCCGGTTCTACTGTTTTGTTATATATAAAGATATTTTAATGTCTAAGTAAACGAAGTTATTAATGACATGCACTTATTATAATGATTATTAAAAGTGATTTTCAAATATCTATGCATTAGCTTCAGAACTGATTGCCGTAGTCGTAATGTATGAGGCCGGCAACTACAATTGCAGTCGACACGATTTGAAGTCGACATTCGCACAATGAGCAGACTAAGCGTCAATTATTTTTTATGTACAACGCGGAGTCATTTGATAGTGCACGGGTTAAGAGTTTGACGCAATTACTTGTTTTATACTTCACAAAACACTAGTTTTGAAGACGAACTACAGGAAGATGAATTACTTTTGCCATACCTCACATAGGGGTATGACAAAAGTAATTAGATAGCATTTACTTAACAATTAATATTGGTAAGTAATATACCATCGTAAGTAACGGTTTTTTAGTTTGACATTTTATAAGTGGGCATATTAAAATTTAAACATTTTTTTTTTTAAAATCCTTATTTTTGTGACTGTCGGACGGAAGTTTGCTTGCAATAATAGAACGCTATGATTTATTATGATTACAAAAAAAGTTTAAAATCACAAGAATATTTTGAACTTTTGGTTCCTACTTTTGGCGTGTCTGTTTGTTCACTAGAAATAATTTTTTAAATTGTTTGCTGAATTTAAAAAAGAGCGGGGAAGCTTTGAAAACGAAACAAATACGTTTCAGCCGCTAACTGCAGTTACTCTATAAAATGTTTAAATAGTTTAAAATTCAACCCATAGAATCGAAGAAATACTTGCTTAGAGCTTGAAAGAGAACCGGTTATTGGATCAGTACTAATGAAAACAATTAATCACGATCATGTTCCTCTTCGTAAGCGTTATTTAACACAGATGTCGCACAAACTGACCAATGAACAGAAAGACCGTGGAGTGCATTACCGCCGATTTATAACAGATAAATTCAATTGAGACGAGAAAAAGAAACATCTGCGATATACTTGCTAGTGACTTAACTAAACTGAACAACTACGGCTCTCATTCGAAGCGACAATTGACCGTATGGTGCTTTGAAAAATAACCAACACGAACAAAATGTCGTGGTAGGCGAAGCTTACACGAACCTAAACGGTTGCTAAGTTTTTTGTGAGATCGTTAATATTGCTACGTCTTAGAGGAACAAAAATGGTATGTGACAGTTTGTGTCCCCACAGTATTACCAGTTTGGTGTGACAAGCGACCGAAATCACGAGTATCGCAGATTCTTTGGCACCTCGACTACGCCGCACCGATCCTCTCCTACTACTGTGCTAACTGACTTAGCACCATGCGATTTTTACTTGTTTTCCAGAACCGTCCAATTTGTCCTCAGTGAAAATGTGACCGAGTAAAAGAATCTGCGGTTTACCTCCAGTTCTAAGTCCTGGGTAGATTTAATACAGGGTGCACTCAATCTTCACGCCTGCAGCCCTTATGAAAGCCGTTTGCGATATCCTCGCGCTCTCGGTGTTACAAAAGTTTGTCATAAAGCCTAAAATGTAAAGGAATTTAAAAGTGAATAGTGAGACTGTTTACGTCATCCATCAGATTAGTGTCGCCGTTTTTTTAAATATAGTCAGATATAAAAGAACATAATTAACAATTTTTATTATATATAAATATAATTCATTTTGCATTTATATTATGTAATTAAACCTTACTAACCTCACCTTCCAGTAAACGTCATCTATTTTAGGTTCGCCATCAACGACCTCTAGGGAACCAATACTAGCTCGTTTCAAATTCATCGTTCCAAGTGTCACTTTATTAAAACCAACTCCATTTTCCGTCATACAGTCGGTGATTTGATTCCTAGTTACGGAAATTATTTAGTGCACTTTGGATTCTGGGGTTCAATTTCTTGGGAGTTTTGGCAGCTTGGTTTAGTTGCAGATAAATTTCGTTACAGGCAGTAGAAATAGACACATACAGCCCCAGATGACGGGACGACGTGTGACTGTAAGTCACATGCTTTCCCGTACCGCACATAAGCGGGTCTTTTTAATGTTGTGATCAACGAAATCCACCTTTTTCAGCAGGACAGTCCTCAACGAAAAGTCGACATCGGAAGAGCCGCAGAATTCTTTGTGCAAGCTGCCTCCTTATCCTTCTCGCGGTGGTTACGTGGTCGTGGACGAGCCCGATGCCAAGCCCGGGGACCTGTTTCAGAACGTTTCACTCGTGGAATACAAATTAGATCTCAGCAGTACCGCCACAGAAGAAATCTTCATAAAGGCCTTTCACTGCGAAGCCGGAGAGTGGTACAGGAGTATATTCCGATTCCAAAGCGAAGAAGTATATTTTAATAGCAGTTGGTGTCCGTCGCTTTGTGCGTTGTATGAACACAGTGACGAAGTGGCAGGTATGTTAATTCTTTCTTAATTATATTTATATTTTTAGTTTATACTAATTGATTCACGCGTTATTGAAAGTTTTAATATTTTATGTAACCGTTGCAAGTTTTAATAACTACTCACACTATATAATATTTTGAATAATTCTGTGCCCAAATCGGCGACTAGACATCGAAGTAATACACCCGCACCTGCGATGCGTCCGCATTAATCCGTATGTCGTATTGAAATGTGTATGAAGTAGATGCTAAGGTTATTCTTGGCAGATAGCCACAAAAGCAAATGACTAGATTTGCTTAACATCAGCATTACAACCGGCGGCCTTGTTACGTAAAATAAATCGATTTCTAGTTGGCATGATTTTAAAATTATTTAGGTCATTGTCAACTTAGTATTTCGAAATGCGATCTTTCTATTAATAGTGTTGCCGCTACAGATAATAAAAATACAACAATGAAATTTAATCGCAAATGCGAATTCATAGTTAGTTAGGAATCGCAATCTCGTAATTATTCTAAAATTGCGCTCTCAAATCGAAAACTGGTCTATGGCAATTCACAAGCAATCTAAATTAAATTTTTCATCGTTCGCATTAAAATGCATTTGAAGAAAATTCCATCAAGCATAAACAGGGCTTGGCTTGGTTATTCTGCTTACCTACAAGCTCGACCATCGCAAAAATAGCTTGTGGAGAGAGTTGATCTCAAGACAATTCTAACCAATTCAAGCACGACTAGGATTTGTTATTTTGTTATGGATATCCTGTGCCTTCCTTCTGGCATCATCATCAGATCAGTCCAATTATACCATATTATTATAATGCCATCGGTTCTCGATAAGTATACAAAGTTATAATTTATTCTAATGCTTTAAAGTCGCTCAAAATTATGTATGAAAATGACATTTTTTTAAAATACAGTTTATAGACAAGTTTAACGCCCAAATCGATTCCGGATTCAGAATCAATTTCTACTTTTGCGTAATAATGCCGCGGGATCGATGCTGTTATTATAAAGATTCAGATATAAAATGTCAATAACGTGCAAATTAAAATTAGCCAATGAATAATAATATTTTTGTTTTTGTGCCCAAAAGAGACTTATAAGACAATAGGAGAAAATCGGTGAGCTGTTTTTATTGTTTTGTTTCATTTTAGACCATCTTAATTAATCCGCTACAAAAGTGTTATATATTATTTCGGCTGGACGCTTTCAGAGGCCCCAGTAAGACCTGCGTGTTGCCGCCTTACCCAGTGGGAGGGGGGTACTTTGTGGAAGATCAGCCAAGGGCCAAGCCCGGGGACGTCTACGAGCACTCGGTCAGCGTGAGCGTGTACGAGCCCCTGCGAGACGGCGAAATCTACAGGATAAAGACGATCGTCTGCAAATACGGCAAATGGTTCACGAAGATACTCAATCTGGAAAGCGACATGTTACAGTTTTCCTTAAACAAACTGTGTCCTTTAATTTGCACGACGTCTTTCACGGTGAAGTCGAATGGTATATTTTTTTTTGTAACTGTGTATTTATATTTATGCCAACTGCACTCACAAAATAAATTAAAGAAGGTTGAGCCGTGCGAATAATTCGCAAGGTGTTTTGATCGACCACCATATGGTAATGTTATAATGTGAAAGGTTATTATTTCTTGAATTCATTTTATTTTGAAAAATACAAATAAAGATCAATCTTATAGCGATATGAGACTACTGTTTCACAGTAAATATTGGCTTTATCAGATATACTTGAGTACTTGATAAAATTGCTTAAAAACAGCATCAGGATGTACAATGCGATCATCATTTCATTTTCATTTGTATTTCCGTATTCAGGACATGCTTTACTGAAAGTACAGTTACTATAAATTCTTTTCTCGTGATTTGAAAAGCCACGTGATGCTGATTCAGAAAAAAAATGATGCTGGGAATAGCTCAAATTATCGAAATGAATGAATTTGCTAGTTGATGATGCACACGGCTAAGTGAGTTACCACCAATATTGTCATTAACTGATTCATGATTTGCGTTTAAATGTCTAACTGATATGTCGACAGCATTATATTTAAAATTTGTGGTGGTGAAATAATTTGAAGAGTTCAAGAATTTTGTGGAGTATAATTGAGAGTTGCTTATTTCTTCTAGTTGGACAGAATCAGAACGTTTTCCCTTTCGTGTAACATATTTATAATTGTACTATCATCGGTTTTCGTTCATATATCACCCTTAAATAAGATCATTCATCATCATCACTTTCTCCATTGATTTCTGTGACATTTAACAAGGTGGTAATAATGTTATAATAATTACAGTAGTAATGTGTCAGATTTTTGGATCGCTTCATTCTAGTAATCCGGTTGAAATCCCAACGAGGTCATCTTTTGCTACACATTTTGTGTAAACTTATGATTTTCAACACTGCGCCATAAGAGCGATCCCTTTACAGGAATTTTAACAATAGCTGATATTTAACTAGGGCCAACATCTAAAGTAAATCTCCATCGAACAGAATAATTTTGCCCCACCATGGAAATGATTACATACTTGTAGTGTACGACGTCCCTTACATTACAACATTAGTTTTAATCTATTTTATTTTTTAACGTTTGATTTTGATCTATACAAATGGCTCGACTCACAATTTCATTACTTTTTGTGCATGCTAGTTATTCTATATTTATGTTATATTTTTTTATTATAAATCCAATTCTGACTCAGCTCTCCGTAGTCCGTCTTCTCATCAATCAATATTCACCATCCTTATGCTTTTGCGTTTGTTTCAGCATCTCAAGAAGTAAGTGAGACGACCACAAAGGCCGCCGAAGAGCCGGAGTGAGGATTTTTTTTTAATAAACTAAAAACTTGTGTGTCGCCGTTTTTTCTGCATTTGCCGACAGCAAAAAAATCTCCATAATCATAGAATCTTGAGAACTCGCTGCGCTGTATAGTCGATATGTTGATCCGCAACCGCTATTACAATTTTTAAAGTGTAGTACTTTGATGAAAATCTTTACAAAAAAATAATTTGGAAAGAAAGTTATCTAATTGAAATATACAAAACAAACAGTTTCATAGGTATCATGTTGACAAAACTTTATGTTTTGTTTCGATATAAAATATATTTTTTTCTATAGTTTACCGCAACATATACTAAGATATGTTGCCGATATTTTAGTAGTGGTCTGCAAGAAAAATATTTTTGTGATTCAAAAACGTACAAATACTTACGTCCAAACGCTGATACATATATTCAGTCTTTAAAGAAATTAGTAAAATATAAATATTAAAATACTACACACAGAACTCAGGGCAAATTTTACCAAAAGATAAAAAATCAAATCTTTAAAATAAATATTCGATTTGGGTGATAATATATGAACAATCTGTCAAAAACTTACGATATACGTTTACATGTTGTGTTTTCTTTTTTAGTGAAACCTGTCGTTAAGGTTAATAAATTGAGGTTAGGAACGAGTCTAAAACACAGACGGAATAGCAGAAAAATGCTTAAAATTCATCTTTGTTTCATTAATTATATTATTAGTAAAGAAAATTTCTACCATGCACCTTTGGTGCCCTTTTATTTGTAATATTCTTTAACTTTAGATGAGTGTTCCGGTTATATATTTCTATATCTTAGTTGTTTTATGCGTATGCGTACATCTGTCTCCTGACTTAATCCCTCAGGAGCATCAAGAGCTGCAAATTGCCCCCGTACCCGCAATACGGCAACTACACAGTCGTGAACAGGCCCGATGCTACGCCGGGCGAAGCTGTCGACTCTGCGCACTTGGATTATTCATGCCACCTCAATAAAAACATCGTTGGAACCAAAAGCATTTTCTGTGTGGATGGTGTGTGGTCTGACGAGATGCCCAAATGTATCAGTGAGTGTATATTTGATTTTATTGTATGTGGCAACAATTATGTATTTCAATTAGTACTTCTCTAGGAAATATAGTGGGGTTTTATTCGAATTTTCAAATTGTATCATTCTATGTAAATTAAATCTTTTAGACCTTTTAAATAAGCTTTTTGTGTATATAAGAAATGGAAAAAAAATACTTAATGCACAATCCAATTGTATTTATCAAATATCTTGTAGAGTGGCTGTCATATCAAATATCGGGAATAAGTATACACTGCATATTGTGGATAAATAACCACTTGTGGTATTTTTGTATTTCGGTCTCTCCGTACCGCCTTCGATGGCTATGTTCGCTATGCCCAGGCTGCGGTTCCGCCCCGTCATCACCGGAGACCGGCGTCAGCGAGGAGGCCACCCTCCGCCGGCGGCTGCCCTGGCACGCCAGCGTCTTCGCCAAGGACCGCGCACCCTACGAGCAGATATGCAGCGGCTCCATCATAGCGACTAACTTAATCATAACCGGTAAACGCTAATTATTAGTATAGCTATCGCTGCAGTTCGTCTGTGTCTGGGCTTCCATCACTTCGACTTCCAAATAATACTATAATTATGAGGATAATAAGACATAGGATAGTTAGAAATTTAGTTGTTTGTGTAAGTAGATTTGAATTATTGTAGCAATAAGTCAACAAAAGTACTGTAATTCAAGTTGACACGTACTTAACGCGCCTATTTTGTGACTCATACACTTCATTGCCGCCATTTGATTGCATCTTATCCCTAAGAAAAATGAACTCTTAAGTCCGTCCAATACGAACCTATTGCAGTTATCTTCTTGTTGTCTGAAGTAATGGAATCCATTATCAACCACTAGCTTCTGGGTTACTTAGAGGAGCATCACCACTTGGTTAATGACCGCAAGTAGGGTTTTTAAAGTGACCGCTGAGCTAGTGATGACCCTTTATTTACCCATCGTTTGGCGGACGCACTTGAGAGAAGAGGGAAAACTCCGGCTGTCGCTTTTGAACGTAGGAAGGCTTTTGATAGGGTTTGGCACAAAGCGCTTCTATTAAACCTTTCCCTTTCTGGGCTTTCCGAGATTAATTTTCTAAAAGCATTTTATAAATTGTTGAAAATACGTTTGAAATATATAAAATTTTATAATATACAACAAATTTATAACAAAGTTTAAAAACAATTTAACGCAGTATGACCACGAGGTAGTACTCTATTAGATGAAATCATGACATGTGCAACTAATCGCATAAACTTCTGTAATAAATCAGTGTGAATCCAAAAGGTTTAACAAAAGTAAATTAATTTTTATACATTATAAATTAGTATTTCACAGTTAATCTATAAAGTGATTTTTTATATATATAAAATATATAAAAATTCACTTTATATATATAATTAAGATAGTAAAAATATCAAACTTAGAATGGATTGACTTGTAATAGGGAGACATATGATATGGTGGGGTAACGAGACCTCTGCCATTGGTTTTAAAGAGTGAAAAGGTGATGTCTTTTTATGTAGTAAACAACTGTTTTGGAGAGAAGAAATTTTGCACTTTCGAGTATTTGCGGGTAATCAATGTGACAGTGAATTAATTTAAAAAGAAACAATGTTCCCTGAAAATACAATGCGCTATATATATTTATTATTTATATATAGTATTATGTAATTTTAAATAATTTTTAGTTATATATAGTACTACATAATTTTGATACATTACCAACAGTGTAAGCTAGGTGATAAAGCAAGTGTTTCGGAATTTATTCCAATCTCTTGATATAATTGTCAGAGCTAGGACTATATACAGAACTGCATTATTGCAAGATATAAGTTTATTTACTTATTAAATTTATAAAGAAACAATAAGATAATACTGCTTGCATCTTTGTTTTAAGGCAAGCAATACTATCTTATACTTTTATTTATGATTGCAATGACCGCATAGACCGCTATGCGGTCATTCTAAGCGTGGAACCTCGACGCAGTGCCTCGGCCGCGATCTGCCTTTAAGGTTGTGTTTCCTATCCGCAGTATTGGGCATTTTTCAATTTTACCTACAGAATGACAAGGTGGTTGCTTATTATATAAAAATATTAATAATCCTATACTAAAATTTTGACTTAAATCATATCCTGTGTCTTCGTTTTAGCAGCGCATGCGTTATTTTCCCATTTGGAGAACAGATACAACCTATGTGCCACTCCTAAGCACAAAAAAATCTGCAAATAACGTGCTCGGGAGGGTACTAACCTATCAGTGAAGACTTTCCTTTTCGGGGTTGAGGAGACGTATCCGAACGAGCCAAGTTGCGATGTCTCACGTGCGACCTTGATTCGTGTTGAATAAGTATATCTGTTTATTAGCACTGCAGGTTTCTTAAAGTTTTCTGAACAGTAGCATTAATGTGGAATCTAACAATAAGAGAGTTGGATATTTCAAACAAAGGATTTTTTGAATAAAATATATGAGTTTAGTTAGGTGTAGTTTTCTACTGAACTAATGTGAAAAGACTTACCCAAATTAAGAACTATGCCATTCATTATGCACCGGTCATGAATCCTGTTTACGTCAAATTGTAAAGTTCGTAAGTCTTCTGGGCTCTTGATAGCACGATGTATCTTAAAAGCATCGGCACACTTTCGTATATCGTATGCCGCATACTTTAGTAGGCCGATGGTCTTAAGATACATCGTGTTTCCAGCACTAATAGCAGCAGCAAATATATCAACTTAACCACAGCAAAGTTTTTATTATTATTTTATATTTATGTCTGTCACTACCTTCATTTCAGCGGCTCGCTGCTTCTGGAACAAGAGAGGCCTGCAGCCGGCCTCACGGTACGCCGTCGCCGCCGGCAAAGTCTACCGCTCTTGGGATGATCCCCGCGATGGTGCCGCACAAAAGAGTGACGTGAGCATGCAGTATCTTAATTTGAGATTGCAACAATCAGTCCTTACCGATTGTTGCAATTGCAACACCCGAAAAATTTTATCTTTACCACCACAAATTATAACGAATAACATACCTATAATGTTTTTCTTTTTCTTTTACTTTGGCGATGTTTTACCGATCTCTTTGTTCTTTTGCTTTTTTCTCACAGGTGAATGAAATCAGGGTATCGTCCAAGTTCCGCGGCTCCATGACCGCTTTCAAGGACGACGTCGCCGTGCTGGTCCTGCGCGTGCGCCTGCTCTATGACCACCTCGTGAGCCCTGTATGCTTGGACTTTGACGTGGGCTTTGACGAACGCCAATTGACACGTGGCAATTATGGAGAAGTGAGTTTTGCACATTTTTAATTATTTTTAATTGAAACTGGTTAATCAGAAATCAAAGAATAGAGACTGTTCAGTAATTTATTTAGCACATATTCTCTGTATATCGTTTCTTGTTCGCGTTGGTGAGCGTAAATTTAAATTTATCTATTATTGTCTTATTTTATGTTTTGAGATTGCTTCTATTACTACTTATGTAGTATTAATGTATTTTTAGGCTTCGGTAGATCTAAAGGAAAAAGAACCCTTCCAAGTTCACTTAAGAGTTCAGATAGAGCACTTTGTTGTCTGTCTATCAAACTATTTGTCTGTCGAGACTCCTTTTCTCAGGAACACGTGGAAATATCAAGTTAAAATTAAAACCAAATACTCTTGTATTTGGTATTAATTTCACCTTGATATTTCCATGCGTATACGTGTCGTTGCTTAATACTGTAAAAAATCAAGTTTTAATAATCAGAGAGTCAACTTAATTAACAAGCATGGCCAAAGTATGTTTAATTATGCATCATATTTGATATAACGCATAAATAACTTATATATCTATAAAATACGAGGGGCGTTCACTAAAAAAGGACATACTCTTTGGGACCAAAAGAAATAAATACTGTCTGGTAAAGCTGTAACATTGATTTGATTTCAAAAAAAGGAAATAAATTGAATATCTTTTGCTTTAAAAAAATTGAAATTTTTTATTTTGCAGTCTATCGTAACGTTTTTAAAAATAGAAAACTTTGAATTCTTAACGGTTATTCAATATCTATGCTTGAAAAATTTTACTTCAGGAGCATATGCTTCACCATATTCTATAGGTGCCTTTTGGGGCGCCGCGTTTAAAGGTGGAAGAAAATCCACCAAAGATGACCCTTGTTCGGATCGTCCAATGACAGTGACCGTAGAAAAGTTAAAAAATTCGAAAAACTGTTTTAGCAGATCGCCGTGTCGCGGTACGTTTTGTATCCGAAGAAGCAAAGATTTTGACTAATAGTGTACATAGTATTTTGCACGAACGTTTGTAGATGAAAAAGGTATCGACGCGCTGGGCCTCCAGAATGTTTACCGATGCACAGATACGAACCAGGCTGACCGTTTTTTGAATTTCTTTGAAAGTGTTACAATAAGATCGTGGTAGTTTTTTGACTGAATTTGCAACCATGGATGAAACGTGGCTTCTCCATTACTATCCAGAAACAAAATTACAGTTTATGAATCGGAAAATATGATCAAATTTAATCCCTATGAAAGGTGAGTTATTCTGCCGGAAATGTCACAAACTCTCTTTTCTGGGATAGTAAAGACGTGGTCACCATAAAATATATCGATCTTGGAGCTACTGTAACGGGTACTTTGTGCGCGCAAAAAATAAAAGAATTGTGAAACAAGATTTGTAAAAAACTGCAAAGCCAACTATATATAATTGTTTTGCTCCTTAAAGATAGTTAGTGTCTGGGCTCACAGGTTCGCCGTTGCAATGGCTGTAATTCGAGATGCTGGCTTCGAATACTTGAGCTTCCTACATAATCATTTCTATCCGTTTCCACGATTGAAGGAGTAATTGAAAGCACAGAGATTCGAAGATGATGAAGCAATAATTTAAATATTATGTATTGTAGTGATAATAATCACTATAATATCTAATATAAGTTACGATTAACTCACTCATTCTCATTTTTCATTCGACGCCTCTCGTATTTTCCATCGACTTGGTATCGTGAAAGTTATCAAGACGACAGGTATTACAGCGCTAGAACAGGAAAAATCCGAAAATCGATAACTTGTAGTTATATCATATTAAAAGATAATATTTTAAAAATACAAACTTACACTAGTAGTTGGAGTATGTTCAAAATGTAGATCAATATACGGGAGAGCATTTTTAAATTCGCGCCACCAAAAATTCGGATAAATTTATTAAAATTCGGTTTTTTTTTTTTATAAAAGCCAAAGATTCGATATTTAAGGCACCAATATCTCGCCAGAATTATAATAGTATCGCAAAACGGACGAAAACTTGCAGATACTACATGAACGAAATATCTACAAACATTAGTAAGTTTGTATTGAACCCTCAGGGTGTGATACATATTCGCACTTGCCCAGTTTTTTTGTACTAAACAAATCTGTCATGTTTTATTATTGTACATAGGACATATTAACTCACCTCTAAGCGAATTTGATTATAATCCAAAAGAAGTGTGTCAACAATAACATCACGTCGGTCCGAATGAATACTTTTTCCAAAATTAAGATTTGGTAGACCATAGGCGGTTCAAATACCTGTTTAGTAGAAGGGGATGTTGCATTTGTAGAGATTTGGTAAACTTTGCAGATAAGAATAACGAAATAAAACTGCATAGATGTCCTGTTCAAAATCATTGTTAAAGTACCATACAAGTATCACATATTAGACAAAAATGAATTTTGTCGACTCGTAAACAATCCGTATGTCATTAGTGACATCTTTTATTTTTATTTTATATAAGGTAATTTGTTTTCTGAAAAATCAACACTATAATTGTTTGACTTTCTACATCGATTCTTGAGTAATCGAATATGACATACAATGAAGGGAATTAGCAACAATTTCATTTTAAACTGCGAGTTGTAAAAGAAGTGGCGTCAAATTTAAAAACGCTGTACTCGTTTAGACTATAAAGATTTAACTATCAACATCGAATGAAGGACTTATGAGGAACTGTATTCAGATTGCAAGTTGGGGTCCGACCGGCGCGGGCGCAGACAACGAGTCTTCGACGTTGCGCATCGGCTGGATGCCTTACGTGGGCAGAGACGAATGCATCTCCGACGCGTCGCCAGATCTACGAGAGTACATCACCAGCGACAAGATATGCGCGGGAGATGGAGGTGAAACGAGTATAAATTATATTTTTGTTATCAAATTACAACAATAGTCGCTTAAAACAAAGATTAAAACAACTAATTCAAAGAGAGTCAGATAGTATCATATAATGAAACGACAATTATTATAAATTAATACTCTCACACATAATGTAAAATGCACGAAAAGTTAAATGAACCATGAAGAACACATTGCCTAGCACCTAATTAAAATTACAATATATCGGTGTCTTAATAACGCAAAAAGTGCATTCTGTACTATAAGCCATCATAAATATTATTGCGTATAAGTACTTTTAATATGCTTTCTAAGTTATGAGATTAATAATTTGGTAAGTATTTGTAAGCCCAGCTGATAATCTTAATAGTGATCACTCTTGTTTGGAACCACATTTCCGTTCGCATTTTTATATTTAAAAAAAGAAGTGCAAAAGAGAATGAAATAGATGTCAACAAGATGATGTAATAAATCGTCTGATCACAAATGATAGATGTTTTGATAAATATTTTTAGTCGGAGATATGTCGTAGCGAGGAAGCAAGACATCAATCTGATGGCACCGACTGCTAATATTTATCATATTTGATTGAATGATTTTTTGAATCGTCTTGTTTCTGTCTCTTTTCTCTTTTTTTTATGCAATACTTCTTATTATAACTTAATTTTTTATTGAATACTTTGTAATTTTAATAGGTACTTAACGATTTACCATATCGCTGTCTCCTCATTAGCGGCATGAACGTTTGGTTCCGTTGTAATAATCTTTATAAAAATATAAAAACTCCTATGTATACAAATCTTAGGTTGAGTAATTTTTAAAAGGAAAACATGACCTTGATTTTGACATCCTTGTTCACTCAGATATGTCACTCAATGTAATATTCAATATTATTCCTCTCTACCGCCATTTTGTATCTTTAGCCGTCATTTTGATTTCATAAAAATTTAATTTAGCCTGTTTGTTTTAGAATAATTTATAAATTCACACAGTTATTGGTATATTTCGAGCCTAGGGTATAAGGAATTCCGCATACATACATATCTAAATACGCGATTTACCTTTAGGCGGAGTTAGTTAAAAAAACTTCTTACCCTTTCTATTCTTTTGCGTCTTAAAATCGATTTTAGTTTAATATATTGAAACTCGTTCCCTGTTTACGTCATTAGAAAGTAATAAACGAAAAGTAAAGCATACTACGTTGTGCATAATAAAAACTGCGTGGTTATCTTTTTGATTTAGTACTTATTTTAACAAAATATTTCTGCTCAGTGGCATTTGGTAACACCACATCACATCACTACGACACGTCACCAGGTGTTCGACTCTGTGCGAGAGACGGCGGCGCCGGTCTGGTCTTTCAAATGCCGCACGAGGGGTTGTCTCACGGGAATTTCTACTTGCGAGGAATCGCCTCCGTGGCGGTCACCAGCAGCGACCTCTGCAACGCGCACACCGTCAACACCTTCACGCACGTGCTGCGGCACGAGGCCTTCTTGAAGGAGAGCCTCAGGAGTGCGCTCTGGTAGAAGACGGAAATTAACTGTACATCGAGTTCAGCTATACATTGCTATTTATATTCTTTTATATATATGACTATATGAAAAAATAAACTATTATTCCATCAATTAATTATCCTTGTATTTTGGAATTGTCATCGACATACTTTTAATGTTAACTCTTTGCTTTTCTTCCGCATAACAGTCTATGCTGTCTCACTGCAAGATGATTTAATTTCATTTATCTATTTATTTATACATATATTGCCTACATCCTAAAAAGGTAAGCAAAGGCTTTTCTAGGATCCATTTCTGTACATCTTTTTTGCTTCGCTAACATTTATTAATCTTTTCATGCAAGCTCGTCGGTCTCCGGCGCATAAAACTTGGCCCTTTTTTAATATGCCACCAATTTTGTTTGCATTGGATTTACCAGGGAAATCCTAGATTATAATATCATTACCATGTTATTAAAAAATTGGTAATCATAAAAATTTCCATCTTTCAATGTTTTCATCCAATTTTCAATTTTTAGTTTAGCCATTTATGTAACTTTGTCCGGTTATTTTAAGGTATTGCATGCTTAAAATTGTCTTAATTTATAGAAAACAATAAATTAATGTGTAATAAATGAAAAACAAATTATTATGCAGTGCACTGCATACGGTATTTTGAGAGTAGCGTGGACTTCCAAGCGATGTTTCATTCTTTGTAATTTTTCCTCAATACCCGAGAACCCGTTATCAAGGCCAGTACTGGTCGTGCAGTCGACCAGAGACGGCTGCTCACGTTCGTTGTTTATCGAAACATATATTTTGATAAGTGAAAAACATTGTTTGCTATATTTAACACACGACATAAATAATAATAAATAAAATAAAAAAAAAATGCAGACTATGAGGCGCGTGTATTTGGTTGTGCTTTTTATGATAATTGGTAATTCTTTTTCAATATGGTATTTATATGGTAGTTAATGAGTGTTAAACCTACAATTTATATTCCAGTAGGTTTTCATGACCCGGTGGTGACTGAAGTTCTAGACAGCTCGTATCTGCCATGGTTAGTACTTTGTCAATAATGCCAAGACATCTAAAAGTTATTAAGGGTATGGGTGTGATGAACCGGCCCCGAAATGACGTATAAGATACCTTAAGTACATGTCAGTACTGATAAAACACTAATAATATGTAAGTTACAGAAAAAAAAATTCGTAATTGAATTAGGGTGTGTGCGTGTGTATTCGAGGGTGTGTGTGGATGTGTGCTTTAAATATTAATTATCCTTCGAACAAGTAGATCAATAGAAATCGCGCTCGCGTCATTCGAAAGTATTTGACAGGACTTAGACTTCCTGAAAATTTAAAACCAATAGATTGCCCAAAATAATTTTTAAGCCATTACAGCGATAGATTCCAAAACCTGATCAGTTCTGTACCTAATGAAAGTACTCCTACTTTTGTAAACTTATTGAGAATAGGTTAATTTTTTCGAGAAATATCGTCAATGAAATTGTAGGTAACACTTCAAAATGAACATGGTGTTTGCTAGCAAATTTGAATTTCTGTCATAAAATGGTAATTTGATAGCAGCTGAAGGAGACATCGTAGTGTTATTGTGATGGTCCCATAATTCGTTTTGATTTAAAGAAAGATATTTTATTTGCATCTAAAATCGGATTCAATTGATGAATAATAAAAAAGAAGAAATTTAAAAGCATCTGTTTTGAATATCTATTTATAAATGTCATTGAATTCGTCATTAGATTGACCTGTCATCTGTCATTTGTGTCATATCGAAGATCACTTTTTCAAATACAAAACTCTGTGAATATTCAGTTTCTGATTGAAAAAGTGTCAGGAAAGGCATTGTAAAAAACACAATTCTTTCAAGGAAATTTTATAACTAGTCAATCTTCTTCTGTCTAGTATATTTTTTTATTATGGAATCATTTTAAGGAACTCTATGCTTTATTTTCACCCCTGCAAGAGTGGATGTCTGATATCTGGCTGCGCAGACGCCGGTTAGGAAGTGCACGGCGTTCCATTATTGAGACAGCCTTAGCCCGCAATATTTTTGCTAAGACAGATCTGCTTGCACTGTTGAGCACTACCGAATTTTCATCACAGATGAGAGTCCAAGGATAAATATAGGGGGGAAGTGAACCCAGTTCAACGTTCGAAATCAGGTTCCTCAATCTCTTTGTACAACGGTCATCATCTTTATCAGCTCTCCATGCAAAGAGGCTGTATCAAATTTATCTGAACATTTGATTGTGAACGTCATTAAGTTTGATAACATATTTTTTCTCGGTACTCGTTGTCTGGTAGCGCCCATTAAATACATTGTAATTATGTGTACAATGTATATCATATGTAATGTATATCATATCGATAAAACAGTTAGATATTTTGACCTAAGTTGAACCTTATTATATGTTATAGGTCATATATAAACAACCATACGCCCTGAACCTCATGTCTTCTTGAATATAAATTAAATATTCTGTATTGTATCTTTTAGCCTTTTTGTTACTTATATTAACGAATTCGCTAATGAAAAATATAGTATTACAAAATTCTTTCAGAAAAGTGCTTCATTTTCTTTTAAAATAAAATCTATTTTTAAGCTCAAAAAGAAGAGACATACTTTTATATTTTTACAATTTAATTCTTGTTTAATACTTTGTATCTATAAAGAATATATTTTATGTTGAAGACATAAATTTTTTTTGCAAAGAATAAATTAAAATATATAACATTTATTCTCAATTAGATTTATTAGTAAATATTATTTTATTACAAGAATGAATTATTAATATTTTTATACGTGTGCCATAAATGTGTTTAACGTTTACCGTATTAGCCTGGCCGCATACATACGTGAAGCGTATTCGTTTTCCGAATTCGTTTTCCGTATACGGACATCTGAATGCATGGAATCAGTAGAAAATACATTATTTGACGCACACGTTCGCTTTTTTTTCGAACGGAATAAGTTCCGCACGTACGTTTCGTTTGCAAGCCGGCGCTTTCGGAGAAACACACTCGAAAAAACCTAATGACGTCATGCGGAACGCAGCACTTGTATACATTTTGTTTGTGCCGGCGCACACGTTCGGAAATTTCTATTCAATATCGCGCCCGCACCGCGCGCATCGGACGTATCTATTGGTAAATTTGTAACACGATAATGTGTGAGGCAGAAACATTAATATTAGCGGTTGAAAAATACCCTTGCCTGTGGAATATTCATGACGACATACGGACTCTCATAGACTCTTCGAGTATTTAGTGGATGTATCCAATACCGACGACGTTTCTTTTTCTTATTTATTAATCACAGAAATGCGATTGCTAATAAGTCGTCGTCCTCCATCGTCGCGCGTTCGCCACGCTATCACTATCCGTACTGAAGTAGATACATTCCAAATGAAGAAAAACGAATGTTTGCGCTAGTCTCACGGAATTCCGATTCGAAATTACGCATTCGGAAAACGAATGCGTTTTGCGTATGTATGCGGCCAGCCTTAATGAAAAGCAGTAACGTTTTTTTTATTTATAGTTGATATTGGGAAAACTTTAACAAAATATTTTTTTAAGTATGACATAAAAATCTAAATTTATCCATTTTTTGTTTATTATTTGTTTTATGCTATTAATGAATCTAATAAATTTATACTAACGTAATGCTTGTTCACAAACATATTTCATTTTTATTTATTATTATTAAAACTACTAAGTTATAATTTATTTATAAGTACCAATTGTTTTACTCTGAGAAAAAATATTGTTCCTTATACGAAACATTTTTATTAGCAGCCACAAACTAAGTAAATATGCATTAAATTGATGAAATTAACGTACATCAGTTACGATGAAGCGCTTTAAGTAATCATTTACACAGAGGGTCACTTTAAACATATTGAGAGAGACGGGAAAGCTACGTAAGCGCGACACCAGACTTACGTGTGCCTAAAGTACGGCCGCGTTCCTTTCATTCCTTCAGCGCCAATACACTTCTATGTACGAATGTTCCACAAACGGAACGCGCCAGTCATTTACAGGAACAGAGTCGAGATACGCGGTAACAGCGGTGTCGGTTTATTCTCCTGATGGAGAACGGCGACCACGCAAAGGTTTCTTTTAACTCTTAAATCAACTAAAACTGGCACATTGTGAGGTCCGGTGAGTAAGGCGATGCTTTAAGACTACAATGTTATTTCCTTTCAAAGATCGTGAGCGCAGCGATATGAGAGGATGCGTTGTCATGGTGCAGCATTGAGCTTCTAGTTCTAAGAGCCTGAACAACTTCTGGCAGGCAGTGTTGTGTCTTAGGCCGCCGAGACAGTTTTCTGCTTTTTTTAATTTATTAGCTTTAATCGAACCTGTACTTCTGAAAAACACGGCATACATAACTTTTTTCATTGTAAGTACATTTTTCTAGATGGTCGGCATTGCACCAGCCTTACTTTTCTGATGTGTTGGCAAGTCATAAAAGGGAATGTACGTTTTATCATCTGTTACAACTTTATGTAATAATATCTATACTATTGTATAAACGGCGACCACCTTTAATCAATAACTTTAACAAGAATCAAACTTTTTCATTTTTAATTCATCATGTCAGATTTTATACACCGGTGCGGATCTAATCCCAAGACTATTCTGAATCATGTGGCAGGTGCATCGATTGCTGTCTTCTATCATTTTACGAACACGGGCGACATTATCTTGAGTGACTGTTGAAGCAGGCTTTCCCGCATGTTCTTCAATTTGAAGCGCACGGTACTAGAGAATCGAACCAACACGAAACACCCAACGGTGAAGAGTTATGTAGGCTGCCGGCGTACCCGCAAAACGGCAGCTACATCGTGGTCGCCGAGCCCGCCGCCAGGCCCCGGGGACGTCTTCGAGGACGTGTCCCTCGTGCAGTACGCTACGGCGGAAGACGGGGACGCCGTCGAAGTAAAGGCTCTGAGCTGCTCCCGCGGCAAGTGGTCGGAGAGTATCATACAGTACGAGACCGATAGGTTGTATTTCAACTCCAGCTGGTGTCCGTTGCTGTGCTCGCCTTCCGATCTATAAACGAAACAGGTGAACCGCAAACAAAAACAGTTATTTTGTTTTTCCATTATGAGTTTTCTTAGTCTCGGACGAGAAACGGCAGCTTTTTTCTTTGAGTTTACAATTTAGACGGGGAGTGAAATCGAGGTTAAAAAAGGTGAAGTAGTTATTATGTCGTTCCTAAGCGCAATACATTCGCTCATCTTATACCAAACGCGTGTATTTTACTTGCATTGCTGACTTGCTGATGTTCCATTTTTAGTGCAGAAAGTCAGGCTTTCAATGTAAATGGTGCTAAATTTAATCGCCATTGGACCAGTCGCTTAATCTGGAATTTTGGGATTTCTAAATTTTTATATGTAACATGATTCTTGTAATACATTTTATTGAACCACTATAAATAAATATAAATTAAGATGTACAGGTAGCTTCACTATCATAAAAGAGGCCTTTGTTTGCCACCTTTGCTTATTGTATATATTCTAAGATATTTCATATATTTGAGTTTAGTTTTTTCATATATTCTTAAAGAGCAAAGTCAAGTCGCGTGTCGGAGTCGACACGCACTATTTTTTTTATCAGAGACCATAACAATTGATATCGCACCTGTAAATGAATATTACAATATTGTGGTATTACATTAAATTGATTTAGAGAGTTCTGTGCACGAAATGGAAAATAGAACCCCTATAAAAAATAAATTTGAAGTTTAATTCTGTAAACTTAAAACCACTCAGTCCATGTCGTTATATCGTCAAAATTACGGAAAAGCTGATTGATGTAGAACTTACAGAATCGTCCTGCTGGTATGAAGAACTTCATACCCACATATGTCACTAGCCTAGCGTTAAAAAATATTTTGGTTAAATGGGACATAAATTTGATCTAAAGAGAAATTACGTTTTAGTTGATATATAGTACGCGTGGTATATTTAGGTAATTCTACTTCTGAGGGTAATGAGAATGTATTTTATATGATTCCTGATTTAGTTAAAATTACCATTACCTTAGATATCGTAAGTCTCTGAATCTCGAATTCCTAATATATATAAGATTGTTTGATTGAGTTCGTTCAGATTTCATTCAGACAGCGAACTTAGAAAAAACCTTTAAATCGGTCGGAGCATGGGTGCTGTTACGTTATCATCAGCGATGGCATACTGACTATCGCTTTTCAAAGCTGTGAGTCCTTCGACGAACAACCCCGTCGTGCCTTCGTCATGCCGTTTGTGTGTGTGTGAGTACTTTAGGAGCAAGTACGGGCTCATAATTAATAACGGTAGAACTACCGCACCTTGATTTGGTCTGCTGACTGCTCACAAGCGTAATCGTATCGAATCTTAATTGTGTGAGCACGACTTGATTTTGGCCGTTACTTTTACAAATGTGGTCTTCAAAAAAAAGTGAAAATATACTTTTTTTATAACGAGTAAAAAGAGACCGTAACTTTTGCAGACACACTTCAACATTTAAAACTGCTTCTTCATCTTTCTGAACTAACGTTATATCAGTAAGGCATTATCATTAAACATACACAGGGTGTTGTATCCATCACTAATATGGGTGGTTCCGAGTGCGTAGTATAAATACATGATAGGCGAGTTTAAATCTGAGTCAGTTGTGTAATACTGTTTCACTGAGTTACGGTCGGTGCGTATGCGCACAACTGAGACACAGTAGTATAGCAGAGAACACATGAGCTGATTTTTTATACTGCAGTTTCAGCTTCATCTACATCGTTGATGGGCACCTACAACGCTGTAAAACAAAATATGTGAGTGCCTTTGTTCTATATTACATGTCTATGGTGTTAATTAATTGTCCCGTCTCCCACAACACAATTAGCGAGTCTGAACTTGAAATATGTAGTACTAAGAATACGGCATGACTGATGAGAGAGCTCTCAATGAAAATATAAGTTGTTGGTTTTTACGAATTTATTCGGTTAACTTGATCTTGCCTGACATTGCAAATGACATGTTACAATTTTGCGGTATAAAAAAAAATAATTCAAGGGTAAGGTCATTAAAAGAAAAGGATATTACCAACGATTCGGGAAAATAAAAAGAAGAAGAAACTCTACTTTTTTAAAATAGTGCATAAATATAAAACAGCGAATTCAAAGTGTTACCATCGTTTATATACTTATCAACACTAAAATAAATTTTTCGTAATCTCAGGTTTAATTAATTTTATCCCATATGTTTCATATATATTAATAAAAGACATTTTATTTTAAGTATTTTTGTATCTTACTGGTTATTTAAAATAAAAAAAAATAGAAAACTATTTCTAGCATTCCTTGTTAAACGAGGACTCAACATTTTATCCTGAATGCAAAAAATTGATAACTAGGAACAATATCAAATGCCTGAACCCAATTTAGAATCATACTTGGACTCCAAAGAAAACCGAGTTATTGACTAAACAAAAACAGTTATCCTAAACACGTAATTGTAGCAGCTGTATCAACATCACACATGCCGTACCTCGATTGTGTGATCAGCGATCCTGCAATAAAATTATATTATCATAGTCATATAAGAACACCACGTGCACAATTTCCTGAGATGCGATGTGCCTTTCTTCTTACATCACATCAATACATTTACAGGAACAGAAAAAAACCCTGCATACTGCCTCCGTACCCCGCCCGCGGGACGTACCTGGTGATCGGTAAGCCGGGCGCCAGACCCGGCGACGCCTTCGAGCGGGCTGACCTTCACCAGTACGCGTTCGACGAGTCCAGCGGTCTCTACGAAGTGAAGGAGGTGACGTGCGCCTCGGGGATCTGGTACGCGACTCACCTAAAAACGAACAGCGACAGACTGAGGTTTTTTAAGAACGGATGTTCGTGGCTTTGTTCGTCTTTTTTCGCGAACGGCAGCTCAGGTGATTGTGGTTGTTCAGCCGCTCAAGTTAGTTATTGAAATTATATTTGCCTTATAGTTTACCTACTTATTTTTCTAGTTACAGGGGACTAAAGCGCTTATAATTATTTAGTGCGGGAAACATGGGAAAAGTGTAACGACGTAGTATTTTCATCTTTAGTGTATTTCTTTGCAAACACGTGGCTTCGGAACCTTATAATTAGCATGATGCGATATAATCTTGGCCAGTTTCTTTTTGTATGCGTTGATGTAACTTTAAATTGGAATAACCATTTTAACTATCCAAATTTCTGTGGCCATTCGATATACGGGAAGTTTTATTATTATACGTGTAAAAATATTTTAATCCAGACTTATTTATATTTGAAATGTGTCAAATTTTGAGACAGGATACGTTTTTCGTTTCAATGTTTCTAATCATAAAAATCGATGCTACGTAATATTTAAGTGAAACACTTACGTTAGGAGTAAAGTGAATTTCGCTGTATTTTCGGGGTGTCTCACTGAAGCTGTTCAATGTGTGAACATCTGATTTGACCTTATTGTAAACTACAATTCAATTCATTACGTGAGCGATAGTATCTGTAATATTTATGGCATCGATCCTTAGCAGAAAAATGAATTTCAAAGTTGGTTCTTTTCGAAAATATATCCTTTGTTTTCTCACATTTAATAGGCCAGTTACGTAAAGATCAGTTTAAACATTTTTACTGGAGGACTACCGTCAGAAAACCATTTTTGGCGATAAAATTTTGTACATAAAGATAGCGTAACTGTCGGAAAATAGTCATGTGTTTTGGTTTTGAATGTTCTATTAGTGCTTCACTCATCAACGGAACCCTTAACTCATATATATGTCGCGCTTAGAATCTAAGCGTCGAATTAAATGACAAGAAATAAATATATCACGAAGTTTATTAATTGAGCTTACAATAAATGCAGGCATTTGTATGAAATAATTAATAGAATTCAAGGTATTGTTTGTGACACTTATGATCTAGAAGTAGTCATACTGGCATGTATAAAGCCATATAAGACGTTTTCAAATAAATAAACCGAAGTTGTAGTCGATGGTCACCCTAGAAAATATTATGCAGTCCAAATTGCTGGCATATTAAAAGACTAAATTTAAGCATCAAAAATTGACGAGCTTCTGTGACAGGTTGAATGGACATCAGCGATTATGAAGCAAGAGAAGTATGTGAAGTTCGTACCATGCAGATGTCTGTTATCTTTTTTCACCCTTCCGGGCCTTAGTTGAGAGTGTGTATAAATTTAATAAGCTGTCATCATTTTTATTTTTTAGATTCTTTCACAAAACAGTCGACTTTCAACCTGACCACTACTGAAAATATCGAGTAAGTGTTTATTTTCTTTGATAAGTTAATTCTATCGTTATTCCTACGGTCCAGTAAATGTATAGTGTTTTTTTTTGTGCAGAAAGTCCAATAAATGTGTAATATTTTTTCTCTGTGCAGAAATATTTCTAATTTGGTATTCGTTATCTGATAAATTACTAAACAACCTTCATTACCCACCTTCATTGCCTACTTAGTGCAACAAAAGCAATTAAATATTTAGTTTGATTAATTTATCTACTGAATCTCTTGTGCGCGTAATTTCAGAAACCAAACAAGATGTGAGCTACCTCCTTATCCGCAAGACGGAAACAATACCGTAATGCACAAGCCCGCGGCTGCGCCCGGCGCCGTCTTGGGCGCCGTGCACTTGAGCTACTCGTGCTATCCGAACAGGAAGCTCGTCGGCAGCAAGAATGTTTACTGCATCGAAGGCGCCTGGTCCGACGACGCGCTCAGGTGCATCCGTAAGTACGACTTTGATTTTATTTTTATAAACAACATATACCAATAGTATTTTTGCATGCTTTATTACAGTTGTATCAAAGTATTTATATTATATGAAGATATACAGGGTGTCAATTAAGTCTCGGCACGGATGTATATTTTCTCAGGTAAATTATTTATGAAATAGTTTAAGTCGTTTACAAAATAACTTTCAACGAATAATCCAGTGGTAGCTTTCAATTTGACCTTAGATTTTTCTTCAAGGTTATTTGAAGGTCAATTTTTTTTAAAATGGTAGGTCCCATTTTTCACACCGGCAATTAATAAAGCTGAAAAGTGAGTGATCTAAAGTCAAGTCAAGGTAAATACTGGAAAATTTTCAAAGCAGTGTTGTTTTTAAACTTTAAAAGATTTATGAATGAACACATGTTTGAAAAATTTTGAGACCAATCACATTGCATTTATCATCTTGACTTTGAGATCAGTTATGAATATTATTTTAAATTTATAGTACTTTTTAAATTGACAACCTTACGATCGCCTTTATTCTTACTTTTAGCGTTACCCAGAAACAACTTTGAGGTAACTGATTAGCAAAGATCTCCTTACCTGTAACTATTGAGTTGCGCGAGATAATGGTTCATGGGTTTATGAGATCTACTAACTTCGAATCCAGCACACATAACACATAACAATCAATCACAAACACATGAATTTTGAACTCATAACCTTTAAACTTTAAATCAATCAATTTAACATCCATAAACCCTAAACATGTCCCACAAACCAACTCATTTTCTTTTTTAAACAACTTGTTTTATTGTATTTGTAGCTGGTAGTTCCCATTTTATAAATTATGTATAAATATATATTATGTTTTTATAGGTTTAAATCAACCACTACGTCTGATTCAAGTATGTATATGAATGTAAAATTTATAGCTCTATTGATTACCGGTGTGAAAAAGGGAAGTTTCCATTTAAATAAATCAAGTTCACCTTGAAATAACCTTAAGGTCAAGCCCATCGTCAAATTGAAGTTAACTACAGAGTTTATTGTTAAAAGTTATTTTAAAAATAACCTTGTCTCTTTGCAAATATACTTTATCTGAGAAAATGTCCATCGGTCCTTGAACTTAATTGTCACCCGGTATATCATTAGAGTTATATATTTGTCGAATTCTTTACGTCATGTACGTTTATAGAAATACCTACGAAAAAGTAATAAATTGTTGGAGAGTCTGATTGTCAATTTGTGGTGAAATAATAAGATCTAATTATAAAATAATTAGACCTCGTAAATGAGATGCGAGTTACGAGTTACGAGATACAACGTCGTCCGTACGTATCCTCTTGGAAGTAAGGATGTTGCTGTACCTCACAACGTACTTACTGGAGATCTGGTTATCTGAGACGGTAGTTGTGTGGCTTAATGACTGTATTGGTCACATTACGATTGCTATAATACAACAGATGAAGGAAATACCAATCACAAATACACTACTTGAAATCTCTGAAAACATTTACTTTGAAGGTAATCGAAAATATGGGGGTGAACCACATGTATTGGTGAACGTTTATTAGAACTTTCTACGTTAAGTAACTATATTAAAAAAAAATTGATATCGTAATTACCATCTACGTTAATTTACGGTTCGGGACTATGACAAAATACAAGGCGCATTAACCTTCCCCTAAAGACGACTCAGACTTCACGTCCTGTAGAATGTCACTATATGAGCTGTACGATTACGAACACGACACCAGCGTGGCGATCAGAAGGAATTTCAGGTTCTTATTTATTAGGAATATACATCCACCCATTCGGCAAAACCTTAGGTTCAGCAGTAATTTAGATATCTATTTTCAATGATGATGACGACTGTGCTGTTTCTTATTGCAGAGTGCGGCGCGATCAAGCCGTTGGTGTCTGAGAGCGTCAGCGCAGAAGAGGCAGTGCGCAGAGAGCTGCCGTGGCACGTCGCCATTTACGACAACACCAAGTCTTACGAACACATATGCAGCGGATCTATTCTAGCGACCAACTTAATTGTGACCGGTAAGAATTTTAAACTTTCGTTAAAAATTCAAATGTACATTACCTAGTTATTGGCATTGTAGATAAGAAATAGAAAGAGAAGGTATAAAGATACGTCATTCCTCAAAAAAAAATTGCACATTAATTTTATATAAAAATTTTTGACCTATATTGCATCCCTTTAATGGTTAAATTTGCTAAAATACGTATTTTCTTAACAGATGTCTACGTTATATAAGAAAAGTACCTGAAGAATTTTATTTACTAAAATCTTGTCGTTTCGTGGATTTTTTGTGATATGAAACTACTGCTATCGTAATATAAATAAATATACATATTATTTAGGGGTTACTAGAAATACGTTGGCTGCTAGAAAACTGGGCGCGAGTTCTTTATGCGTTGATTATTATGAGATCCAATATTATTATTAAACCAGTCATATACAAAGTAAATGATATTCTATAAAGTTCTTAAAATACCCATCTCATACAGATAAAACTTCCTATCACACACTAAGTCAAGATTTTTGCGAACGTTCACTTAAAAATATAACTTGATGCACAATCTTCCCTGCAAGTCAATATTATAACTTTATAATTTGACGTCTATCACGTTCTGTGATGATCTATGAAACTATTTTGAGATCAAGACAGTGCTGTACCAAATATCTCCTTACACTGTAGATACATCCTGTGACTCCCTTCCAATTTAGACTTCAAACATCTCGTAACATGGATCTTTTATCTAGTGTACTTAAGTGTACTAGTTTACTTCTATCTAGTGTGGGAACTAGATTCATTTATTAAATTAGATAATATTTCTATAAGTAAAGTATTTTCAATAAAAAGTCTTTTATTTTCAATAATGCTCTCTTCGAAGATTATTAAAATTAGCTATTAGTATTTCTTTACAAAATTTATCTAAATCCGATATGTTAGAGTAAGATAAACATGAGCGTTAGATAATAGGTTAAAGTGAAGTCAAATGTACATCTTTATGGCGTAGTCCATTACATGTCATCAAAGCTACTCCGAAACCATCCAGAACCAAAATATTAATGGAAGGGGTCTGTTGTTGTATGTCACCTGCAACCATTTATACGTAATTAACGAGTCTACTTGTCCCGGAGTTACTGTTCAAAGAGACACAAATGCGATAGCGATCACCACAATCTGTGTTCCCCCAGATTAGTGAATGGTTCTTACATCAGACAACAAAAACCACCTACGACCGACATTTTTTGCGGAATGCTAGGATTCCCTCATCTGTTGTTAGACTTTATATGCAGCATTTTCAGCTCTAAGAGAGGATATTATTGTTTCTGTAAGAAAGTTAAGGTTTGTTTTCTTCAAAGATACTATTAAAATAAGTAATTCAATTCCAGCTGCTCATTGTTTCTTTCGCGATGCCGAGGACTCGCGATTGGATTTACGCTTCGCAGTTGCAGCGGGCAAAGTGTACAGCGACTGGAACGGCTCCGACGATAAAGACACGCAGAGGAGCAACGTACGTATGGAACTTTATGACAATCGTAAACTAACGTGATAAGACGTCAGTATGGTTAATGATAATGGTAAACTAACGTAATAAGACACATTCGTGTTATACGATATATGATTGTTGTGCTGATATGTCATTAATTTGATTAACATAGCGATATCGATCTATGTGAGAATTTTTCCTTAAAGTTTTCACCTATACGAAGGTACAAAATATTTGGAGAGATTCTTGAAAACTTCATAACTTTAGAACTGTTGAACTTCTCCCGCGCAGGTCGTCGAAATCATAATCCATCTAAGATTTAGGTATTCAAAGAGCGACCTGGCTCTCGTGTTCCTGGACACGCCTCTGAACTACACCGACTATGTGATGTCCGTATGTCTAAATTTTGACCCAAAGTTAGACGAGAAGCAACAGAAAGATGTGAAAATTAGAAAAGTAAGTCATTCCTATCTTACTCTTTTTAACTATGTTTAAATATAGAATCGCCGGCGCTTTAGCTTTGATCGTGAAAGAGTGCTTACAGATTATGTGTGTAAACATAGAACAGTGCATATGCAAACAGGATTTCAAGACGTTATCGGTGCTAGCTCATCCTTATTTATTTAAAAACAACCTGAGCCTGAAAAAAAAAAATAAAACTTGGAATACGGGTTTACATTATAACTATTAATTAAAATTATAAAGCATGCTGTGGATCAAGTATTCAATGGAAATAAATTACACATTTTGTATTTTTTTTTTAATTTAGCGCATAAAGCGCATTAAAACATAGATAAATAAGTTATTTAAATTTTTTGTGGCTGAGTGATGCACGACTCACAAAGCGCTGCGTGTGAGTGTGCCTACTCTCAATATGTGAGCATACTTCAGTTTTGCTACATAAGATGGTTCTTATGCTATAATCTATACTCCAGCCAAACTCAAGAAAGAATGTTTATTAACAAAGCGTTGCCTAGCAACCACTGACAGTTATATACGAATAACCTTTTTCTATCAGGCTTGTTACTATAAATTAAATAATTTTAATTTAAACATTTACCTTTTAATTTTGGTGTGTTACCTATCTACCTAAAGAGTATATAAAAATATCTAGGTACCTGCATACGTGCCTAGACTGTTTTTAATATCGTGCGGATTTTATCACGAACATGAGAAAATGTATTCCGATTCAAGAAAGACTGGCTGTAACTCTCAGGTTTCTTGCGACGGGTGATAAATTTAGCAGCCTGGCCTACCTATTTAAGTTTTTAAAATCTACAATAGCTACATGCATAATGGAAGTTTGCCAGGCTTTGATTCAAGAGTTGCGAGAAGAAGTCAAGGTGAGCGTAAATAATTTATTCAGATTTTTCAAATATCTTAGAAACTGCATCTGCATAAAATTGATCAATTGATTGCTCTTTAGAAAGAGACTCAAACCCAGGAAATGGTTGAGAATGAGAATACTCTTCCATATCAGAAGATTGTTGCGAATTTGAGTGAGGAGATGGCTGAAAGTCTGCAGATACTTGAGAATGTGACTGTAGAGACGGGTGGAAGTCTGTAGATACTTGAGAATGTGACTGTGGAGACGGCTGGAAGTCTGCAGATTCTTGAGAATGTGACTGTGGAGACGGATGGAAGTCTGCAGATTCTTGAGAATGTGACTGTGGGGACGGCTGGAAGTATGCAGATTCTTGAGAATGTGACTGTGGAGACGGCTGGAAGTATGCAGATTCTTGAGAATGTGACTGTGGAGACGGCTGGAAGTCTGCAGATTGTTGAGAATGAGACTGTGGAGATGGCTGAAAGATTGGTCGCCATTGAGAATGAGACTGTGAAGATGGCTGATAGTTTGCTCGCCGTTGAGAATGAGACTGTGGAGTTGGCTGAAAGTTTGTTTTGTGTTGAGAATGGGACCGTGGCGATGGCTGATAAGATGACGTTTGATAACCAACTGAAGATTGCATGTTTTGATAATAACTAGAAGATATTGGATTTTGAGGCAAGTGAAGTCCTGCATATGGTTGATTAGGGGGATTCTGAAATCGTGGAAATGCTTGCTGTTGTTTTAGGCGAAACATTACATTATCAATCTCATGCATGGCGATGTCACGAGTCAACATGTCCATGAATTTTAACTTTGCACATAATAATTTTGTGTATAAAGTGCATTCGTCTTCAACCGGTTCTGGCTCTGCACTTATTTTTTTAAGGACATCGTACGCTTGTTCCATTTGATGTTCATTTTTCCGCTTTCGGTTTACTTCCTTTTTATTGCTTTCATTAGTTGACTTTTTGAAAATAACTGAATTCATTGTGTCTGTATTAGTAGAAGATTCGTTTTTTCGATCAACTACATTATCTTCGTGACCTTCATGAATAACTACTTCGTCTTCGTTTAGTTCAACGTCAGGATCAACGGTGTCCTGAAAAAGTAAATTTGACATTAATATAATATTTCAAAATTTATTACAGTTGCCTCGAACTGCAGATGAATGGTTAAAAATAGAAGCGGAATTTGACAAAAAGTGGAATTTTCTACATTGCATTGGTGCGCTTGATGGAAAACACATATTAATTCAGAGCCCCACTCACAGCGGTACAGAATACTTCAATTTCCACGGAACATTTAGTGTGGTGCTATTAGCATTAGTAGTTGCAAACTATAACCTTACATATGTAGACATAGGGTGTCAAGGAAGAATTAGTGATGGTGGAGTCTAGCGAAACTCCAGCATGTACCAAAAAATTGAAGAACATGCACTAAATTTTCCCCCGGATAAACCTCTCCCACTTAAAAATGATCCTCTGCCCTACGTAATAGTATCAGATAGTGCATTTGCATTGACGGAAAACATGATGAAACCATACCCCGGGATTCATGATAAAGGGACAAAGGAGAGAGTATTCAACTACCGTCTATCACGCGCCCGCAGAATCGTCGAAAATGTGTTTGGAATAATGTCTGCTGTATTTCGCATACTTAGGTCTCCAATTTTACTGGCACCAGAAAAAGTGTCAGTTATCGTTATGACGTGTGTTTTGCTACATAACTTTTTGAGGAGGAGTAAGAATTCAAAACAGAATTATACGCCGCATGTAACTTTCGATACCGAAATTGACGGTGAGGTTCAACCTGGTGTGTGGCGAAATGATCAAAACGGAATCACATCACTA
This sequence comes from Eumeta japonica, assembly GCA_005406025.1. Taxonomy (NCBI): domain Eukaryota; kingdom Metazoa; phylum Arthropoda; class Insecta; order Lepidoptera; family Psychidae; genus Eumeta; species Eumeta japonica. Next base: position 154,947 of record BGZK01000235.1, read on the forward strand.
TTACCGATTAGGAGAATACCTAGAAGAGCAACCTTAGCGCCTAAAACTGTACGAGATAAATTTGCTGAATACTTCACAACAAATGGCGCAGTAAGCTGGTAAAATAAATATTAAATTGATCTTGCTTTTTTACTCATATTTTACAATACAATACAAATACTCTTTATTGTACACCTCAAAAGAAAACAGTACAGGGATAAAAACAGTACAGAGGAGGCCTTGTTAAGTCGAAATTCGCTTGTGTACCTGTACATGCACACTGCATATCGATATTTGTCATTCTATGCTTCCACCCGCCGCTGTACTAGTTAGTTGCAATAAATAGTCATAAGAGTAAATACCTGTTTTAATTTCTTACGATACCTGTACTCCAAAATGAACCTTAAAGGCGAGAATAGGCCTACAGCAGGCGGTCTTATCGCTAAAGAGCGATCTCTTCCAGACAACCTTAATAGTAAAAACCTTAGTAGTTAGTTTTATTTTAATAGTAAAAACTAGAGATGCACCGAATATTCAGTTACTATCCGGTATCCGGCCTATCCGGCCCTTAACGGGACATAAAAAAATAAAATAAAGATTAAAAAGAGTTTCTCACCTCTGAACTTATCGTTGTTGTTGGTTTGTATACACCATGTAGAAACTTGGCCATTTGTTCGTAAAATGGCCAATTAGGTTTAAACACTTCATTCGTACCACTGCCGCTTGTTGCACTCGACTTCACTTTCGCATTTAATTTTCTGTAAGTGGCCATTAAATTATCCTTCTTTTTCTTTAATTCTTCCACTGATATACGTCCCTCATAGAACTTAGTTTTTATTCTTGTCCAAGCATCGTGCACATTGTTGCGACTTTTGTGACCTGGATCTTTCGGGTTCCATATCGCTGGTTCCTCTTCATACAGTTCAATGAAGAGTTGAACCTTTTCATTGCTCCACTCCATCTCGTACAAACCCAATTCCTAAATTAAAAACGTCGCTAAAAACAAAATGGGTCTTCCTTCGTCGCGCGCTCTGTGCCATCTGTTTAGAAGCCGAGCCGCAGATGGCGCGCGCGCCTTTGATCTGTGTCGTAAAAACCGACAAGTGATGGATCGCGCGAACTTTGCCGAGCCGCGCCGAGCGCAGTTGTTTACACAGAGCGTGGCGCGTTGAACCACGAGCGGAGCCAGAGCCAGGCTCGGCTCGCGTGTACGCGTGCCGTTTAAACGCCGCTTTATTGCCACGCGTGCGTGTCACTCGTGAATGTCCTTTTCATAAGAGTATTTATTTGTAATGCGTTGACTAAAAACGCAGGACGCGGGGTGATATACTGAGCCAAAGCACCGCGTGCGTGGCAATCCCGCGTTCATGATGAAATCGGCATGGTTAGTTAAACATCCCTAATAAACTATAATATTTAAGCTTGATGATCCCAAAAAAAAACCACTTATTTATTTTGAAGATATTTATTAATTTTAAAACAACAATAATTGAATTTTGTTGATAAATTCCTTTTAGTATCTGCTTCATTAATACTCTTAAATACTAAGATACTAAGAGAAACATTTACATATTTATCAAAGTAAATACTAAATCATCTATTGTAAGCATTTGGGATAAAGGTATATTGTGAGAAATAAGAAATTAATAATATTTTATAATTATGATGAAAATGATCTTGGTTATTTCATTTACAAGGTGACAATTTCGTAGATGAAATAATTAAGATTTTTTTTTCAACATTATTAAATATTATTAATTTCTTATAAAACCCGTTTAATGATAATATTTTTTATATTTAATCATCATAACTGCTGCTGGCAGAACTTGATGAACTATCTGCAGTGACTTATATTATAAGATTGTCTATTACATTATCTGTAATGCCATCAAGTTCTGCCATACGTTTCTCCTCTTTAATAACATGATTTACACATTTATGCCATTCTGTGGCAATAACTAAATTAATGGATTCTTCTAGAATTACTTTTAATTCTGCCATTTTCAAAGTTTTATTTTTTACTGCCACATGGCCCTTAACTTGTGCTCATACCATATCTATGGGATTCAGTTCTCAATGTTATGAAGGCAATCTTAAAACGTCAACACTTTTTTGTTTGGCCATTGTGTCACAAACATAGGCCATATATTTTTCTTTCTCGGGCTTTACTAAGTCTATTAGTTGTTTTTTTTATCATATTCTCCTGGAACGGTATACCTTTTTCTGTTAACCAACTTTGTATGTTTTTCTTAACCCATTGCATTGTTGGCACCCGTTCCAGGCGACGGGAGTTATAAGCCTCATTGTCCATTACTAACACAGAGTTAGGCTCCAATTTTTCTAATATTTCAGCTGACCACTTCTCAAATATAGCTGAATTCATTTCGTGATCATAGTCCTATCTCCTTTTTTGCTCTCAAAAATGAGCTGACCATCTTCTACAAATCCATCTTCATTTCCTATAAAAATAAAAAATCGTTTTGTAACAAAATAATCATGAAAATCCACTGTAACCTAAATAACATTGAACATCAAGCGAGTATTGTTTATAAATAAATATCATACAACATCACATACATTGATGTGATCCGAGATAAGTAGCTAAAGCACTTGTATTAATAGATACAAGTTGAACACAAATGTTTGTCTTGGTTGGTGATCAAAACCGCAACTCTTGACTCATAGGACAGGGTCACTACTGAATGCGCCATCGAGCCACTCAAAATAAAAAGTTTAGAAAACTTTGAATATTTTGAAATATTTATCAAAAGCAATCAATATTTTTATAACATTTCTGGGCTCTTAGTGTGAATTAAAATACAAAATAAGTGATATATACCAATGTGCAATATGATTAAACGTTTGTCTTTGCCTGAAAGTGCTTGCAGCCCTTCTGGTGTGCATGTCGTGCTGACTCAATGGAGAAGTCTTGCCATATCTTACTTTTAGTGTGGCCTATGACAAAAGTTTATTTATGAATAAAACAAGGAAATTTGTTAAAGCCGTTGTGTTATATGTTTAAATATACATTTTATTTTACCTTCATTGAACCTAGTCTCATGTATATAATAAATTTTACGACCCTCTTCTCTGTATTTCGACATACTTTATAAATAGTCGAATTTCCACCTTACAATTTCCTCTTTTTCAATAAGAGTGCTCCTTCGTGATCTCTTCACATATTTAATATTCAACTTTTCAAAACTTTTTCGAAAAGTACCACGTTTGAAATTTGATAGAGAATCATCTTCATTTACCACCTGCAAAACTTTATCTACAGTGGGTGGTTCATTATTGAAAAAAAAAACTAGTGTAGTATTCTGCGAATACCACTAAGTTCCAATTTATCAACAGTTGTAAGTCTCTTCGGCGCGGGTGTTGGTGAACGAACTTGTTTGGTCGTTACTTGTTTCCTCAGAACTTTGTACACTGTACTGACGTGAACTCCAGAAGTTTCGGCAGTTTTATTAGCAATATCATTTTTATACAAGAATTGGTCTTTTGGCCACATTTCTTCTACAAGTTTATAAATGTTGCATATAACAGTTTTTTCCGATGCACTCAGCGGTGATTTCCTCACACGTTTCTTCATTGGAGAAGAAAATTTCTGCAGACCACTAAGGCTAGGGTGTCGGAACGCTCATTTCCGATAAAAAATAAAAGTAACAGCAAAAACTCAACAACGGACTACGATTAAATGACAAAAAACTTAACAAAAAGCAACTAAAACAGGGATCGCAAAGAAATTAACGCACACAAACTCAAAAGCAAGGAGGTTATTACAGACATTTTGTAAACAGCTTTATCCGACCAAATTGTATATCCACGATCCGTTTTTCGTTTTAGTGATACAATTTTTAGTAACGAAAAGACCTATTTATTGCATTTTTAATAAAAAATATTTTAAATTTTACATGAACTTATCATTTATTAATAATGCAATAATTTTCAATTATGTGATTATGATTAAAACCTCTGTAGTATTTAAATAAAAAAAAAAAATTGTACTATGAAACAATGAAACGAAACGTAAGACTTTTGAACGTGGTTGGATTACAATGCAATAATTACGCGGCCGATTTTAAAAGTCGTTAAAGTAAAGGAATATGTATATAAGTGATAATCAACTTTATTTGGAAAATTTGTTTGAAATTGTGAAAATGTTTGCTATAACTGAATATTACCAATGTCATGTACAATATAGGGCTATGAAATAAAAGTAATCATTTTTCATTAGATAAAAATGATTTAACGGCAAAACTATTGGAATTTTACGACTTTTTTGCAGATATATGGCAATAAAATATTTTTTAAATAAATAATAACTAAATAATGTGCGGTAAGTTGGCCTGAAATACAAGATCCAAAAAACTATTTCTAACATGAGTTGTAATGACCCTAATTTGGTTTGTTTACATTTATTATTTATCGAGTTTGGCTGGAGTATAGACGTTAAATTCACTTTATTATTAATGTTTAAATAACTAGAGACATTAAGTTATAACAATATTTTATTTTCTAATTGTCTTACGTTAGATTATATAATAAAAAATTGTAATTGTAAAATATATGTATCGCCGTCCGTTGGTCTGTGCGTAGGTGGGTCTTCACGGTTTACAGAAATATAAACAATGCATTGAGATAAATTGTACTAAATAAGTTTCCATATACTCTAAGGAGGATACCTATTGATTATTGTTATTGAGCTCGCAACCGTTTAATAATTATTAATGGAAGTCGTACAAGTTTACTACATTTTCTTTTGTAAAAATTGTTGTCACTATTTTCATCTCTTTCTTATTACATGCACATGCGTATACTTCTTTCTCTTTTTTCTTATTACGCATCGACTGTTGTTTTTTTATAAATTCTTTACACCTACAGGTGGCGTCACTATACGAAAAAAAAGAACTATGCTAAGTGAAACAGTTAATAGCATTTAAAATAAATAAAAACATTAAACGTGTGGCACTCGGGGACTGTCGCGGTAAAGCTATTGCATAGCATTTTTTATCAACTTATGCAATTTTAATTATTTATTTATTTATGCAGTATTTTCTTTTATTTGATATTAATTCATGGTTTTCACCACTTTCTCCATTAATAAATTCACTTTGTTTATTCATATTTAAAATACTTTATATACAAATTTTACGCGTGTAGCTATTCACCAGCAACTGCTATTCACTGTTGTACATAGGTACACCTATGTATACATATATACCTACACCTATACTTACGGGACACATGCAGTGAGTGTGGCATTATAAAGATATGATAGATACCTATACACCTATATACTTTCTCACAAACAGCTGCTTACGTATTCGTCCGATTTCGGAGCAGCTCGTCTCGAAACGTGCAAACTTCGTTTCGTACCATATACATACACGTTAAACGAACGCTCGGCCAAGCTACATGTTAGGCGAAGTGGGGAGTGTTAGGTTTTATTTTCGTTACAAAATTTCTTGATTTGGAAGCCCGCGATAAAAGCTATGAAATAGCTTAAAAAAGGAAAATTGAAAAAAAGAAAATTAATAAAAAAATATTTTTTTTACAATAATAATAGATAAAATAATACATTATTTTTTATTTATATCACGTCTTATTTATCAATAATACAACGTAACAATTATTTGTGGTGCCAAGTGTGGCGCAACGCGCAGGGCGCCGGCACCGACGGCCTTAATACATCGAAGTTTATGAAAGACGCATTTGAGAACTTTTTCTTCATCCCGGAATCCCATTTCTAATTTGCTTCTCTCTTCAGCGGTCTTTTACGAGATGTCGCCTTCTAATCATTGCATTAGTATGCAACGAAATATTCTTACAGATCCACCCCACGCCCTCTCAAGCGAGGTCGAAAGGTTCATTGACATTAATAAATAAGAACAAAATTTATTAATGAATAAGACACTATTCTATTAAGATCTAACAAGATCTAAATAACTCATATCTCATCACATTTCGGGCCGCCCTCGTGTCGTCAACAGCCGATGGGCTCTGAAATCGGCTGAGCCCGTGTTGGTGTTTCAATGATTTCTCATACCGTGATGGTTCCCTTAAGGAATCGCTTATAGGGCAATTCATACACCATCAGCGTCCCCGTAAGCTGTCCGGGCGCGTCCGCTGAATCTGTCACAGACTCACAGTCAGTGTAATAGTCGACCCAGCTACTTCTTCAGTGGTGTTATTATAGTGGGTTTCAGCCCCGAACTCAACGCGAGAACAAGAACTAACAAACAGTTGCCTTTGTATCAACGTTGTTCATTGTGTAGCGATACCTACAGCTTACCTATTTAAAATATATCTTTAATTTTACACGTCTATGGTTTGAGCATTCAAAATACTTTTCATTTCGAACTTTATGTATTTATTAGTGAATGACATGTAAACTTGAGATTACATAAGTTAAAATAATTTTCAATTTTCTTTTTAAAACATAAATTTTTGAAAACAATAGTCAAAAGTAGATGGTGCTGATTGAAAAGTAAGAGATCAAACTTCAATAGTTTCATACATGACATAGTTTTATGTTAAGAATTTGTTATAGAATTGTATGCAAATATTTTTTTTTTTTGGTTAACAGATTTTTGTTTTATTTTTATTGTCTGTATATTAAATATTTCAAATTTTTCTCAAACAAAATAACCTTTTACCATAGTGTCTTATTAGAACTAGTCACCCTGACCGTAAATAGTATAAAGGAATTGTAAAAATTTATATTAATTCGAATAATAACATGAAACAAAATCTGTTTCTTGCATCTCAAAGCTTTTTTGAAATGAGTGTGTGAATAAAGATAATTGTTATTACTTTAATTGTTTAAAAGTAAGTTCGTCGGACTTCTGTCTTACGATTTGTTTAAAAAAACCTGATACAATTCTATTTCGAGGCTTATTCAAGTCAGTTACCACGTTACACTTCTGTGCCGGTACGACCTTCTGCAAGGGAGACAACGACGCGGGCCTCGCGTTTGCAAGAGAGGAGGGGAAGCTCCAGCGACATTACCTGAGAAGCCTCCTTTTGTTATGAAATATAATCCCAGAACTATAGATCTTAGCAGAGGTGTAAATTGCAAGCGTAATTATTGTAGTTCCGAGTCCTTCCAGACCCAACCACTACAATAATACTCATATTCTTGCAACTGGCATTTTTAGCATGCGATTGAGTTGAAGAGTTTATTTCTGGAATTCTTCCGTGGTTACTGACTATCCACATTTCTCTCTCGACCGTGAGATCTACAGCAAAGACAAAACAAAAAATTGAAGCCAGCAAAGACATTAAAAATGTTTTGAACAACTATTTATTCAAATGTTAGATAGATATATCGAATATACGATCGATCAATAAATCAAAAATATACGAAAGCTTTGAAATTCAATTAGCGAATACTTGGACAAAAGTAAAAAATTATCTTCAGAGAATCAATAAACATTTTAGAAAGCTCTCAAGCGTAATTACTGACACGTCAAACAAAACCCAAGTACAAAATATTTTTGTAAGTGTCTCAAGAAACGAGTAAGTCAGAAACTCTACGCAGTACAAAAAAATACATTGAAGAAAACAAAAAATAAACTTTACGACAGCAGGAGTAAAATGTGAAGAGCTGACTTTTGCTTGCAGCAGGTAGTAACGCGCAATATTCAGTTCGTCGTTGACACCCGAATTTGCTCTAAGAAACCCCATCCAACAATTATAGTCGAAGAACGGTTAGGCAATACAAAATTAAAACTGACGTAAGCTAAAACAGGGTGAGCTCTATCCCAACGACTAGTAAACTACAAGCTAACATCTGGCTATTATCGAAAACGTTTATGACTAGACAGTTGCGCAAACGTCTTTGTCACATGCGATGGAAAAATCTATGAACGTATAACGTTGCAAATATTGCAATCGGAACATCCAAAGATAATTTCTCTATCAACTCAGGCAAAGAAGAAGCACAATTAATCTTCTAGAATATACAACGTATAGATAACAAATAAAATGGGTAAAAGACAACATTATTGATGTAAATCGGAAAGTTTACATCGACACATTGTAAAACTCAGCGTCTCTTTGTCTGTTCGTTTATGCCCTTTTCAAGCAAGAATCCCTTATCCAATTTACATGGTTTTATTTTTAATTCTGTTATCTGGCTATGTTTTAGGGTATGTTCTTTATATAAAGTAACTTATGAAATGAGCAGTGACGGTAATGGCGAATCAAGTTGGAGAAAAGACACTTTAGGGGCACTCAAATGGCTTACACCGAATAAAGCATAAGAGACATATCAAATTCGTAATTTTAGATCTTAAAAAGATTTGTAAAAAAGTTTAACAATACAGCATATGTCTATCTTTTAAAGATGATCCACAATAAGCTCTTTGTCTTTTAAATAATACCCAGTTGTCGACGGCGAGGAACCAACTTGCGCCCATTAAAGAAACGAGCAACGCTATATACGCAGATGTCTTGATATAAGTTAAATATATTTTTATCAAGAAACGTTATAGTATACGGAATATCTAAAATATCTAAAAGGACTCCTAATTAACTTCAAGTCAAATTCTACTTTATTTACTAAAAAAAAACCTAAATAACAGTTCTGTAGTCCGCGCCAGCGCAGCCGTGAGCATAGTTAGTCACTAATACATTTGGAGTACATTTTACGATGGTTGCTTTTTTTCGTATCATACGATCTATATCATGAGACAGATTTTATTAAATATTTTGCAATTAAAATTTAAGACCAACCATCCTAAAATTGAACAATGTTGCATATTTTTGAATTATAAATTGATTCTAAATAGATTGGGCAGTGGTAAAAAGAGTACCGTATAGAAATCACATTTTATATTTTCATTGTTTTAAAAATAATTGTAACCCATAAAGCCTCAACGTGACCATCCAATGTACAAGTTGGTGAGAGTCGGGTACTGCGTTTACGCCGTGTTGTGGTCAACTCGGCGCAGCACGAAGATGAGCCGACTCGACCGGTGGAGTACCACACTCTCAGAGTGCGGACGTAAAGTAGCAACTTCCACTGGTGCGTTTCGTCCAGTGAGTAAGAGTTTACGTGTCCCATTCCCTATTTTTGTTTTTATCAACCTGATCATCTTCCATCAGCCTGATTTCCTCCATTAGACATCCCCTCATCTTCCAAGAGGTTGGAAATGCACTGGTAGCTCCTTTAGGTTGCAAGTGTTCATGGGCGGCGGAGACGGTGTACACTTTAATGGCTCTCCTGCCTCTCAAATATGTCAAAAAATATAAGAAATTAGTTAAATAACCACTAAATTTATATTATTATGTCACAGCAAAAATTATTCTATGTTAGACAGTAAGTTTTGATTATAGTAGTAGCCATGCATTTATCTAGTAACGCGATTATTGATGGCGTCTAAGTTTTGGGCTTGGTATATTTATCTAACTTCGTTTAGAATTATGAAATATATGGTAGATGAAAGACATGAACATTGTGATGCAAAGCGAAAGAAACGCGTAAGAGATACTTTTACCCTTAGAAATTAAGTTCACCTGTACATTTCTCTTCCACAAATAAAAGTTCGAACAAGACATGATCATTTGCAAGTACTCGTGAAACTAGTTTATACGCCTGTGCACAGTGCGCCGGCGTCACCGCCCAGTAACTTGCACGTAGAACGACGTACTGTCATTTATGGGATAAGTATAATGTATTACCTGCGGCTTACATGTAATAACATTGAATTTTTAAAAATCTAGGACAAATAAAAGTAGAAGACAAATAATGTTTGCATGACGATAAAAGCATAATTTTTTACCAAATATTTGCAATTGCAAAAAGGACTTTATGTTTTTGATATCTTTTATTTGATTCATAGACTCAGAGAATAGGAAAACTTGACGTCGACGCATCGCGATGACCTACGCCGCGTCACTCGTTCTAACGATCCCAACACAATGCAATAACCGCACGCGCCGGGTGTGCGGGTGCTGACATAAGGAAAGAGCAGGGTGCTTGAAATAAAACTGACGAATGTATCCATGATTTACATGATGTTGACTAAATAAAATATTTTTACCACAAATACTTTATTACATATGTTGCCATTGTTTTTACGAAGACACAAAAGTAGGTATATCCTTTGTTAGAGTCTAACATACGGAATTGTACTGGCACATTAATCATTTTATTGTTGAGAATGCGTATTTGAATACCTTAGTCAAACTAAAATTATTTCCTTCCTTATTCTGCCTCAACACGCTATGTGCATTTCCTCCAATATTTGTATGTAACTACAAATCTATATTGGTCACTAAAAATACAGTTACATAATACAAAAGTATGTTTCATCGAAGTTGTTAAGTTCGTCAATTTACAGTTATGTAATTATAAAATCATAAATAGATATCACTTTCATATATTTGTATAAATAATTACTTTAAATTTTAACACTTTCCAGTACTGAAATATTTCAAGAGTTTCATTTAATATTTTAGGGAAAAATTATAAACAAATACAATAAAATAAATTAACAAACTTTGAAAGAAAGAACTGGAAAATACAAAAAAGAGAATGAAAGAATGGTCATATTATATTGCGATAAAAACAAAAATCCATATTTCATAATTTACCATAAAAAGACATATAACACCAAAACAAAAGCCCACATCACATGTTGTTCCCAGGTGGTCATCCATTCTAGTACCTACCGCGCCCAAAGCTGCTTAAATTTGCACTGATCAACGATGAGGAGACACAAAAGAAGTTCTTTTGCGCTTCCTCATCATCATCATCATCATCAGATAACTAAAAACGGGAATAGACAGTCCTTCTAATTTATTTACATTCGATCTGTTTGAAGTTAAACTTAATGGCTTCCACGTAAGGATTCATTATAAACTACTAGTCAAGTCGCTAACGAACCTAAACTCATCTGAGCACGCACACCTGTCGTGTTGTCTCTACAATTATGTACTTAACTACAATTCGGGAATTGACGACGTCGGTGTTCGGACGAAAACCGGCGTGTTCGGCGGGCGTGGCTAACAGATTTATAAAAGTCACGACTGCGAGGGGCTTGTGGAGTGTCAACTAAACTACCGGCGGTCAGCACTTCCGTTGCGGTTACACCTTTTCTCGTGTCGCTCCCACCCGCCGAGCGCCTGAGTCTAACGTGCGATGAGGAACATCGTTCTAAAACCGTATTAAAATTGTCTAGAAAATATTAAAACATGTCGACTTCTATTGAAGGGTAAACAGAATTTCTGTTTATTACGATGTAGTTCTCTGACGCAATCTAGATATTTTTTTGGTTTTAATGTCGGTCAGTCAAAATGGATTGTTTTGTTAAAAAACAAACAACGTATCGTTTCGCTTTGACAAAAACTTCGTGACAATTTAGTAACGCCATCTCCTCAAAACTAGCCATCTCAATAACGTTTAAACGTTTATGGTATATGTAGGGCCAATATATATATATTGGCCATAATCGATAAGAAGCACCTATTAACACTATAAAACATTTCTCACACTCAAGACTCGAAAAGCACGCGAAATCATAATTTCTACTTCATGGTCCGCTCGCCGCACGTCTACCGCCTGTTAATACAAACTGAACGCGGACATTTTCGTGAATATCGTTTATAAAAAGTGAGCGAAATTATTTGACATTTTGTGTAGTTTTTTGGTCTTCGGCTTCGAGAATAGGACTGAGGCATCGAGATGGGTATAGCAATGTAAAAGCTTCTCCGAGAGTAAATTTATTGTTGCGAGTGTCTTTTTACGGAAAACAGATTTATTTATAATGGTATTACTTAAAATTAGTTCTATAAAAGATTAAATGTTTAAATAACAGCTGCTTACAAAATTTTGTAATTATACCAGTAGCACCCGCTTAGATAACGCTGTGTTGTGAACCATTCTCATCACGGAAAATAGATTATATTTGCCATATAATTGGACCACATAACTCTATACTACTACATAAATCTGTAATGTCTGTCTGTACGTATATTTTTTGTTAAATTTTGTGATTAACTTATGTTTTATGACTCACTGGGCCCGATCCTGTCATTTTAAAACTTATATCATTCTGATTGTCTGTCCGTGTGTACGAATGTCTTTCTATAATTTAAGAACGGTTTGACCGATCAAGCCGAAAATTGGTATATACTAAGGAATATGATAAAGCATGTTATAGACTATATTATATGACTCCGATAAGGGTATGTCTGTTTGTATGAGATAATTTCCGACACGGCTGAATAGGTTTTAATCAAATTTTGATTATAAGTAGCGTTACTACTTTTAATCAGATTTCGAATAGAGTAACAAATAGCACAATTTTATTTATTTTTCTATACTAATATCTAAAACTGTAGATATGATTTTAAGTGAAATTCTGTCATAAATCTATATTCCATGACGCATTCTAACACGTGTTTATTTCATTGTAGCAATGCGAAGCACGCATACGTTTTTAGGAGAAAAGTCGTGTAATGCTTATGTATGTAGGTCACATTTTTGTATTGAGTTTATTTATCATTCAATTCTGCCTGGTAAATGGTAACATACATATGCGTATACAACGTACGTCCCTGTACCCTATCGCTGCACTCTGGTGGTGCCGGAAAACATTGTGGTTTCGCGCAGACGGATTCTTATCGGAAATAATTATTTATACTCGTAGTCGCCGTAAACACTATTGTTTGGACCGCAGCACGCTGCGATAACATTGTTGGGTCTGAATGCGCGAGTTAATTATTACTGCGTCACGTCATCTTACTGTCGACCTCGTCGTTGGACAGGTTGCCGGCCAAGGGCGAAGCCGGGGCCTTTTAAGAGAGCGCCCGGCGAAGGAGAGCCTCCAGGAGACGAGCGCCGGCACCTAAAGGGGAGGTGCCCCGCCCCCGAACCCGCCCGCTACGTCCTTGTCGCTGGAGCCCGTCTATCTGCAGCAAGAGCGAGTCGCGGAATCTGGCTTAGACATCCTTCGCGTGGAATTATTTCGATCGCCAATGACAGCCGTCGTTCAGAAAATAATTTAAAATTTAAGGAGATAATTTACATTGTGGTCCTCTGGTACAGGTCCCTTTGTTCTTATTATGAGTCATTTTAATCGATTATATATTTAGCATTAAATGATATAATTGAAATGAACGAAATAAATGACAAAATGTCCGTCGCCGTAATTAAATTTGTCATAATTCAATAGATGACAAAATTATATATTTTTCATTATTTTCTTTTGTACGTTAATAATCATATAATTTTAATCTAGAATTAGGTGTAAATTGTACTATATTTTAATTTCAAATAACCGAAAGAAAAATTTCTTTTCCAACATCATATCATTATTGCTCTTTAAAATAAAAACGTGGTCACAATTAAAAATTACAATTATATCGTAATTGTTTGTTAAGGCTGGTCGCATACATTCTTTTTCCGTATAGGGCTTCTCAAACGCTTCAAGTCTATACAAAATGTATCAATTTTTCGAAGGTAAAATTGGCCTAAAACTATTCGCTTGTCCACATCCACCCCCCGCCGATCAGCCCCCTCGCGCTCTTGCGCCTGACCCGTGATAGTGTGTGTGGTTGTCGCGCGTACGCGAGCACACAACCATCGCTATCAAAGTACAATCGCGCATGACATTCGTCTGTACTAAGCAGGTTTTTGTTATTGAATTCTCGTGTCATGTACTTTTTGATTTCTGTTGCTGTTACTTTGTATGTATATTGTTATTTTGTTGTTATTCTTGGTGTTGCATTTTCTTTTAAGTATTTGAGAAATTATAAATGCCAAGAAGAAATCAAATCTTACGCACAAAATTGGTAACATTAATTTAAAATTTATTACAGTTTAAGAATATAATTAACTACATAAATTGAGTGAATGCAATTTAAATTTCTAACTGAATAGTTACATGTCGGTGGAAGGCTTTCATTATTGCTTTTCACAACAAGCATTCAAAAAACTTAACAAAATAACGGACGTAAATTTGTTGAATTAAATGAAACGAGTGTGTACTTTAGTTTACTTATAATTAATACTTTGAATAGGATACATTAAGAGAAGCGAACGCGAACAGAGTGAGTGAGTACACAGTGTTGCAACTTAGCATTAGTGAGAAGGCGGAAATTTAAATACATTTGACACACCCACCAAATTAAAGCCTTCTTATTTTATAACTAACATAGAAGTTTACAAATATGACACATCATACAGATGAATTGGTATGCTGATATGTTATTCAACTATAATGATGAAAGAAACTACTTATTTACTTATTTAAGGTTATACCAATTTTATCTCTAAGATATTGAAATCTCACACGAGCAAGAGCTTTTGTAAATATATCAGCACACTGTTCTGTAGTACATAGGTACTTTACACATATTTCTTTTCTTGACATTTTTCTTGAATAAACTTATATTTAACATCAATGTGCTTACACCTTTATGAAAGTCCATATTTTTAATCACTGATATTGCACTTTGATTGTCTATATTTAAACTGATACTGTCTTGATTATATGCACTAATATCAAGTAGTAGTCTTTTGATCCACAATGCCTCTTTGCAGCGGAACATGCAGCCATGAATTCTGCTTCTGTTGTAGACAGGGCTATGCTTTGCTGTCGCTGAGTTGCCCATGTTATAGCTGCAGCATTCTTGGTAAACACATACCCAGTTGTAGATCTTCTTGTGTCACTATCAGCTGCATAATCAGAGTCACTGTAGCCTTCTACAGTATTATTCTTCACTTTTGAATATAATATGCCCATCTCTTTGGTTTCTTTTAAATACTTTAATATCTTCTTAACAACAGCCCAGTGAGTACTATCATAACAGTTTAGATAACGACTTACTAAGCTCACTCCAAACATAATATCTGGTCTACTTACTATTGCAAGATGCATGAGTGAACCCACTGCTTCTTTGTATGGTATTTTCACTTCAGATACTATATTTTTCTTCTCCAGTTTGGTGTGGGGTCTATTGGAATACTATTTCCATTTGCATTAACCATATTAAAATTTCGTAGTAATCTTTCAATATACTGTTGCTGATGAATAAATATATTACCATTTGATCTTTCTATCTGTAATCCCACATAATTTGTAGGCTCCATGGTTTTTATTTCAAAGTATTGTTTAAGGTTATCTATAACTTTGTTAATAGCATCATCATCTTTACATATTATCAACCCATCATCCACATACAATAGGAGATATATTTTTATTTTGTTTATATGACCAGTAAACACACATTGATCAGAGTGGCTATTAACAAAACCAAATTTATGTAATACAGATTTGAATTTATCATTCCAACACCTTGGGGCTTGTTTTAAGCCATATAATGATCTGTTCAATTTACATACAAAGTTTGGTGGAGATTCTATTCCTTCAGGAGGATTCATATAAATATTTTCTTTAATATCTCCATAGAGAAAAGCTGTTTTAACATCAAATTGTACAATTTTTAGATCATATTGACATGCTTCTGAGAGCAATATTCGCACTGAGTCATATCTCACTGTTGGAGAGAATGTTTCGGTGTAATCTATCTGATAATGCTGGGAACACCCTTTAGCACAAAGTCTGGATTTGTATATTATACCAGAAGGATCATTTTTAATACGGAACACCCACCTGCATCCAATTGTCTTTACTCCAGGGGGTTTTTCCACCAGGGTCCATGTTTCATTGTTCTCATGTGCTTTTAGTTCCTCCATTATAGATTGTTTCCACTTTTTTTCATTCGGTGATGATATGGCTTCACTGTAGGTCTGTGGCACATCTGTTTCTGAAATTCCTTTACATAGATAAGTATTATTATCTTGTTTCTTTGCCTTAGATCTAGTTTTAATATTGCTGTCATGTTCTATGTTAATTTTAGTTTTAGGTATATACAGAGAGTCATCATTTGATTGATATGATTCATCATTTGAATGAAATGAGTCATCATTGCTGGAGCTTTCAGAAACTTTTGATTCAGAACTGTCATTGGAATTTTCTTGTAATTCAGGACTAAGCATTATGTGTTTATTTTTATTAACCTCATTTTCATCTGTAGTTAGGGGCACAACTACATGGTTTTGGGTTAATGAACTTTCCATAAAAACAACATCTCTACTTATTACTCCTTTCTTTGTCTTTGGATCAATGAACTTATAGCCTTTGTAGTATCACTATAGCCAATAAAAATCATTTTGCTTGCCTTAGAATCCAGTTTTCGAAGCTTCTCTTTGGTATTTTGACCATAGCTTCACAGCCAAAGATTTTCAGGTGACTTACATCAGGTTTCTTCCCTGACCACATTTCCTCAGGTGTAGCATATGACAGTGCACGGGTAGGGCAGCGGTTGGTAATGTAAGCTGCTGTGGATACTGCTTCAGCCCAATAACTTTTCTGTAAATCAGAGTTAATTAGCATACAGCGTGCCCTTTCCATAAGTGTGCGATTCATACGCTCAGCTAATCCATTTTGTTGAGGCGTATATGAATTAGAAGTCTGATGGATAATGCCTGATTTCTTTAAGTAATTGGAGAAATCATTACTAAGGTACTCTCTACCATTATCAGAACGTAGACATTTTATTTTAAAATTTAGTTGATTCTCTACTAAGGCTTTGTATTCTTTGAATTTTAAAATACTTCTGATTTATTATGCAAGAAATATACATATACTTTCCTTGTATAATCGTCAATGAATGTGAGAAAATACCTGGCTCCTCCAAGTGATTTTACCTCCATGGGTCCACAGACATCAGAATGTATCAACTCAGAGGATTCAGTGCTCTGGAACCTTCAGAAGGAAATGGTAACCTGGATTGTTTTCCTTTTTGACACAGCTCACAGACCATTTGATTTTTGTTTTGAATCAATTTCACTCCATCTGTACAATTACTTAGTTTATTTAAATCATTAAAATTTAAATGTGCCATCCTCTTGTGCCACAGTAAGAAATCAGTCTCATTCATTTTACAACTGTATGCTGTGACAGTGTCAGTATTCAGCCTGTACATGTTATTGATGAGATTTTCCGCTGCTACTTCTGTATTCATCTTATTGAATATTTTACAGCCCTGTTTTGTGAACTGTATGGAGCATCCATTCTTCATAATTTGGCTTACAGACAATAAATTGGTTGTCAATTCAGGTACATACAGTACATGTGTAATCTGGATAGTTTGTTTAACATTATTTGAACCAATTACATTCAAGTCTATCTTGCCACAACTTTTCACCGGAAGCATTTTACTATTTGCTATCTTTATACTTGTGATCGGAGGGGGTACTTCATCATAAAGCCAGTCTTGTCTCATGGTAAGATGCATTGAAGCACCTGAATCTATGTAGAACCCATCATCATACTTAGTTGCAGCAGAGAACACAGCTACATAGCTTGTGTCTTTATTTTTATTTTGTATTGCTTTCTTTGACTTACAATTTTTGCTTATATGTCCATATTTGTTACAAATAAAACATCTTGGACCTTTCTTTGGGTTGTTCTGAGGATCCTTTACATTATTGTGCTTTGTATAAAGTACTGTAGTGTCTGAATCAATTGATTTTACTTCTTGAAGTAATTTTGTTTTGATTAAGTCAGCACTAATCTTTACTCCAGAGCTCTCTATGCCCATAATCATTGGCTTGTAAGAATCCGGCAAACCGGCCAACATCAAAGTTCCCAGCCACTCATCATCAACATTGAAGTTGATGTTCCTCAATTTGTGAGCGGAAGACATTATTTTATTTACATAAGATTCTACACTTTCGCTCGTCTCCAATGTAGTATTAATTAAATCCTTTAATAAGCCAACTTTTCTAGTTAATCCTCTGTCTTCAAATGCTTTGGTAAGATTATCCCATAATTGTTTGGCATTTTCTGCTTGTTGGATGTGTACATACAGGATTGGATCAACCAATAATATTAATTTGGACTTAGCTTTGACGTCATCCTTCACTGCTTTTGGATCATTGGGGTTTGGTTCTGCCGATATGCAATTATGCAAGTCTTCGTGCTGTAGGTATGCTTTTACAGCAAAACTCCACGTAGACCAATTTTCCCGTCCCGTCAGTTTGGGAATTGACATAGTTATGTTATTCATTTTGCAAAGAAATCTGAAATAGCTGAAGTACAGAAAGAACTCGCGAGCCGGTAACTTTGAGGGTATGCACGCGTGAGCACTTTACGTTATCACTATTTTACGTTAATCACTTTATTGTAATACTGTTAACTTATGCAAAAAAAAAAAAACGTTAGAGCTATCTGGGCCCATAACCTGTTGAATTAAATGAAACGAGTGTGTACTTTAGTTTACTTATAATTAATACTTTGAATAGGATACATTAAGAGAAGCGAACGCGAACAGAGTGAGTGAGTACACAGTGTTGCAACTTAGCATTAGTGAGAAGGCGGAAATTTAAATACATTTGACAAAATTGTTATAATTTATTCACAACTGCAATTAAGGGTAAAGGCATCACGTCGATTTCATCCAAATTTATTTCATCGTGCGTTTCGATTCTATAATAGAAATAAATCTATAATAAAAAAAAAATGATCGAAAAATGTGAATTTCGTTACGTGATTTCGGAGAAAAAAGACCATTTATTTATTTTGATACATAATTTTAAAAATTAATGAAAAAACCGACATTATTTACGACCGTGTGAGTGCACACAGAAATGAATATCTTGTGTTTATTAATACATGTATGCAACAGGATATTATAACATATTTATCGAATTTGAAAGGTGTCACATCATCATAGAGTATATGGTTTGTAAATATTTCTTCGACATATTTACAAACAAAGAGTGAAAGGAATAACTGATGTGATAATTACATAGGTGTGAAAGAGACGTCCGCAATCACAACAGCTCCCGTATCATTTGACCTAGCGCTGCCGCTTTGGGCTTTTCCAATCGTACGAGCTAGACGAAGAGAGGACGCGTCGTTATCTGTTCACACATTTTTTCTTTCAAATTTTGCAGACAATTTAAAATCTATTAAAAATTTACAATAATATATTTTCAGGATGATCTTTAAGAGGTTAAAACTAATTGTGGTTTTATTCTTCATGAGGCGTAAGGAAATTATTTATTACCTACTTAAAGTCCGTTTTCAATGTAATTCTTGTCCTATAAATATATAAGAGATTAATTGGGGTATGTTGTACATTGTGTGCGGTAGAAAATTAAAAACGTAAGCAATATTTTCAAATTCAAAAATTATTCCCTGTTTATACTTCAGAATGCATTATCAAACCAAAGCTAATACTTAAAACCAATAAGCAGATATATTAGTTAATTCATTTTTATTATGTAAATTTAGTTTTATATTTTTCGCATTGGGAAATAAATCTTTATATTACATATTTTAGTGCGACTTTGTTTGAACACCTTCGTGTTGCTATTCTTTTATGTTTTTCATAACTAGTTCTGATTTTCACAGAAAAAATATTTCACATTTATGATGAGATGATAGAATGTGTTTCTCATTTTTTATTTTAATTTTATTAAAATCGGTTAAATTATAAAGGTCTTCAGTATCTCTGACACGACTATAAAAATGTATCCAATATCCCTTTACTGGTTTTTCAATTGTTTTTCATTCTTAATTTTATTAAATTCTATTAAATTATAAGGGGTCTCTGTAACCTAATGGAACCTAATTAAGGATGGATTTTATATATTGGCTTTCAATAATATTTATAGTAAGACTTATTAAAATCGTCTTAATTAAGGAGTTCCTGGAAATTCTCATGGATCGCTAAAAATGTATCGAATATCCATTCACTGGTTTTCAATTATCGTCATTTTCCATAACCATACTATTTTTTTTTAATTGGTTAAACCTTAATTGTTTTTTAGTAATCATCATCTAACCCTAAAGAAGAGTCAAACCCTTGATATTTTTTTTTGTGGTTAACTTTCGTCTGTTGCTGAACCAAACGGCTGAATCCGTGTGGATATAGGACGATTGGATTACAATTGGACCTTTGATTTAATTGCAATAAAATTATTTCATTTTGAAATTTCCTATAATATCGCGTGAGGACCTTAAATGTGTATTATTGTTATATTTTATTGAAAAGTCACAAAAATATTCTTCGATGTGTGATAATTGAAGAATCATCGAACAATATCCTTTTCATATATTATTTGACTATATTCACAAATAAATATAAAATTTTCGGCCGACTGGCTATGCAATACCCTGGTGAAATATTTTTATTAAAGAATTTGTCGTAACCTAAAAGTGTGTGGCCTATTCGTAAAGCCACTCCTTTCTAATAATCCGTCAATTGTAATAGTCACGGATATGTGTGTATTTCTTTTTAATGACACAAACCCAAAAGATTTAAAAGGTAAGTAAAATTTTGCCGTATTATTTTAATTATTTCATAATTTTGGAATAAATTTTGTTCATATTTGTAAAAATTAGAAATAGTTTTCCGTGAAATTGAATTTCCTTGACCGCAAATTGGAATTTAGAACAAAATTTAACATTTTTCTGTAATATAGCCAAACAGCGCCACCTCTCAACAATTCAGCTTTTTGTAATCGTTTCGAATCAACTTAAGACCGGTGCAGTCTTTGCCCTTAGAACTGATTACAGCAGGATTATACTGTATTCCAGCGGGTAGAATGGACACTTACAATAAGAGAGTGGATGAATCGCCGATTATTAAATGTTTGCATGTTTGGTCTTCATGCAATCAAATTACTAATGAAATCCGGGTACAGGCACGACACTGGCGATGACGACCTGGCCGAGCATTTACTAAGATTGTGTCTATATTGTTTTATACTATTTATGAAAATATTTTCAGTCATAATATATTTTTGTAATAGTTACCTTGGCTCCTAAATGAAGAAGATTATAAATATTTGAGAAAAGACGCATAATCTATTCCATCATGTATAAATGGGATAGAGGTCGTAAGAGGAAAAAATAGTTTTTGTCCTCCGAGAGCAGTACGTCGGTTCTCGGTTAGATTTGCCCTATTTTAGAATCGTTATGTATTACAATTTTACACGATGAGGCAGAGAAATGTATCGCCGTTTTTTATACAGTTTTTATATACAATGAAATATTCTCTTTACTTGAAATAATATCTTTTGTTTTTATTTTAATTCAATAGCCACAAATATGCCCGGGGTAGTCGACGGCGTGTACTGAAACTTCGTTAAGCAAGGGTATACGTGTACTATACTATTACTAATTTTTACAGTATTTGAGGGGACTAATAAGAATGCAAGCCACCAAAGTTACTACTCTGTGATCAGTGTCGCCTATGGACACTCGTAACGACATAAATTTTCGTTGCCTGTCTGTTGTAAGAATAGAACATTTAAAAGAAGGAAATATCAAAACGCGCTTTTCGTGAGACGCTTTTACTATTCCCATAGCCCCATACTATTCCCATTTCCCGCATTCACTCTCTTTTCGATATCTCTGTCCATTTATATTACACAATACAATGAATCTTAGTTCTATGAGCAACTGCTGCTCGCTTGAACCTGTGGGATCTGGTATAGTGCAGAGTGTTACGGGCAGATACAACAAAGAGAATACTCAATTCCTTTAATTAAGTTCATTAAACAAACAGGGTTTTGTCGGCAATAATGAATTTACACAATTATTTTCAAATAACTTTAACAATAATGGTAAGATAACAAAGAATGGGTCAAGCATTATACCGCATAAAATTAGTGCAATATATACAAACGTAAATTTAAATAGCGTATTTAAAATCAATAATACAGCTCAATGTATTCTCAACCTGATGCATCAAAATATTTAAAGTATGCAGAACAAGGAGCTGGAGATTGAACTATTTGTGAGCTATGCTAATATCGATATTTTGTGTTACGGAACATTGGCTCAGGGACTACCAGATCCAGATTAGTTTTGTCAATCACCAGGTTTCTAGCTCCTTCAGCATAGAAAGATCAATACGTGACGAATCTTTAATATTAATAAGAAATAATTTAAAGTTTAAGGAAAGAATCGATATTGCGAGCCTTTCCGTTGAGCGGGTTATAAAAATAGCCTGTAGGAGCTCAAACAACTAGTTGTAATGAGGGTATACAGACGCCCTACTTACTCCTATAAATTATTTGAGTCTGTAATGGATCAAGCCTTATCAAAAATTAGTGTCAAAAGTAAAAACATAGCAATATGTGGAGACTTTAATATAAATTTATTGGATGCCAATAATCGCGGCGGTGAGATTTTGGAGTTTTTACTTGTTATAATCTGTCTAATCTCTTCTTCATTCCGACGAGGACATCTTCTACCTGTGAAACTTGTATCGACAACATCTATACAAATATTGAACAACAGGAGAAATCTACAATACATAGGTTAAAATCAGACCACAGCGGTCAATTTGCGTCTTTTAGAATATAGCTTAATAAAAGTCTAAAAAAAATATAATTTGTGTACAGGTGAACGAAAAACGCTTAGTTAAATTTAGAAAAAAATATCATACAGAAACTTCCGGAATTTCAGTGCAGTGATGAGGTATTGAGGTGTATAATTTAATGGTTTACGTGATAAAATCAGAATATGATAATGTATTTAAGGCAAAAAATGTTAAAATTAAAGGAAATATTATCATTTAGCGATTGGGCAACAGTGGAAATTCATAAAAGTAGAAGGATACTATATGAGCTTCTTGAAGAAAGGGCTTTTAATGATAGTGAGAGCTTTGCTAAATATATAACAAAATATTCAAAAATGTTTAAACGTGCTTGCGTCGCGGCTAAAGTTAAACATGTAACTAATAAATAGAAAATAGCAATCATGTTATGAAAACGACTTGGGGTGTCATAAAGAACGAGACTGAAAAAATTAAGAGCCTAGTTATTGACTCTAAACTTAAGTTAGATGACAAAATCTTGAATGAAGACTCAGAGGTTGCTAAGGCCTTCGAAACATTCTTTACTGGCATTCCTGTTTTTGACACTCTTGCCGAATCATTACTGAAGAAAAATAGTCAGATTTGTAATATTAATTTGGAATTTAAATTTAAACATGAAACTTCTGAAGAAGTTATCAAAACATTTAAATCAGACATAAAGACATAAAGAGAACTGCTGACATTCATGGACTTTCTGTTGTAATTGCAATTTCCATTATAGATTATATTGCTCCGCATTTGGCGTTTATCTTCAATAAATGTTTATATGAAGGCGTGTTTCCCGATTTGATGAAAAAAAGTAAAGTAATTTCATTATTTAAAGGCGGTAGTACATCAAATCCCAATAACTTTAGACCCATATCTATACTACCGTCACTTAGCAAAATATTCGAAAAATTAGTGCTTAATCAGTTGTTAGTACATTTTTATACAAATAAATTAATGTCTAATAAACAGTTTGGTTTTACTCGTAGTCGCTCGACAAACGATGCTGACGCTGAGTTTGTCCAATGTATTTTTGGAGCCTGGGTGGATTTGCTAGATACAATTGGCGTATTTCGCGATTTCTCCAAAGTATTTGATTGTGTTTATCATGAAACTCTAATCGGGTAACTACGTGACTATGGAGTAACAAGACGGGCTTTCGATATTCTAAAGTCGTATGTGAGTAATAAGTTTCAGAGAGTTAACGTCAATGGCATGAGATCGTCTGAATCTTTAGTCCACGTGGGTGTACCACGGGGATCATTATTGGTCCCTTTCTTTTTTTAAACTACATAAATGATTTAAGATAGTACTGTTATCAGATTATACTTCTTTATTATTCAAAGTTAAGAGACTACAGCCTGCTTATGACGATGTGAGCAATGCTATCTCTAAGGTAAAGAAATGATTTACTACAAATAATCTACTTCTTAAAGAAATGAAAACAAGATGTATTAAATTCTCATTATTTCGGTACATAACAAAGAATTGGAGTTTATTAATGCTACCGTGCTCCTGGGAATTACTTTAGATAACAGGCTTCAATAGGGTCCTCATATAAGTAAGTTGGCGAAAAGGCTTAACTCTGCCATAAGCAGCAGTCAAAAAAATAGGAAATTTATCAGACGTCGAAACTACTAGATTAGTTTGTTTTGGTTGTTTTCATAGTTTGATGTCATATGGCATCTTGCTGTGGGGAAACGCCGCGGATATTCATAGAATTTTGGTGCTACAGAAGCGAGCCGTTCATAAATAAGTTTAAGGAAATTGGAATCAAACCTCTTAAACAACTTAAAAAAAATAGGAGTCGACATACCTAAACCTAATACCAGAAATAAAAATAAAATGAGTTCACATGTTAGTCGACTGTACGAAACCACGAATTCATTAAGAGAGCTTTGTGTGCGCATATTCTATAAGGTCCCTGTGGATATATAAGATATACATTTGTTTTGGCTATGTATGAGCAAATTAGAAAAAGAGCTACCCTTAAGTTTCTTGCTCGTTTTTCTTGAGAGAAAACTGCCTTCCGAACGAGCGATAAAGTGTAAATTCGGAAAAAATTATGACGTATTTCAAGTGTTATTTTGTAACCAACGAAATAAAGATATTTTGAATTTTAGTTTGAAATTTAAAAGCTTAAAATAGCACTTCGCGCGGTAAACGAAAATTTCGCAGGTAACTGCAATTTTGGCCGTGAGATACAAATATATCTATTTTTATTTTCACTTAATATTTAATTAAAATTTTAAAAAAATTATGATATTATCTAGACATATCAACAAAAAAATAATAGCCCATTTTTTTTTTTACTTATAATTAAGAGGGTCCATCTAAGTATGTAGTTATTTACGAGTTTCATTTTACATTCCACATCGTAAATTGTTTAAATGTATTCTTAAAATTTATATCACTTTTTTAGGGAACTATATCAAATAAGATTTCAACATGGCGTTATTTACAAAAAATTTACCGATAACAAACCGTAACGACACCTGTTACGGAACCCACGATGCGCGAATGCGAGTTCTGTCTTGGCCGCTTTATTTTTAATGCTGTCGCTTTGCGTATAAATCGCATCAGAGCGTAATAGGCATTCGATTAAACGAGACGTGTGACAATAAAGGGAATATTCTGTTGGAATATGGTAAATTGAACAAAATGTGCAAAATTTTCATCTTCAACCAGGGTGAGTGATATGAAATGGATACGGTGATATTGTGTATTTTTTTTATATTTTTATACATTTTATACTTGTATGTGTTCTTTCAGTGAAGACAGCTCACATCACTTTGTTGATAATCTTTCTATTTGGGTATACTGCGCATGCGTCTCAGGGTTCAACAGATTTAGTGAAATGGTCGTAAGTTTATTATATCTATTTAAAATTAAAAAATTTAGGGATTCTCCATCGAGAGAACTTTCATCAAAATTAGGTAAACTGTAGGGCATTTTAGCAGCGCGAGCGCAAATCAAAATAAGTTCCTCGCACATTTTGTAAGATCATCAAATTTCGTTAACCGAACAGACCGCAAAACTAAATTTACAATATTCTTTTAACTAGGTCTGCTTTAAATAAATTATTATTAAATGCATTCAGTACGCATAGGGAAAAAGCCGATCAAAGCAAATAAAACGTATAAAGTAGGTACGAAAGCATTTTTAGAAGCAGCCTTGAGCATGCGCACAAACCGGCCGGTATTTTATGACAACTCGACATACTGATATCAAATTATTTTTCAATTTTAATCTTTAATAAATTGCAATGTAATCCAATTTTTTCTGTACGAATCGTAATGCGAAAGTATTTTATTATAATAATCTTCGATACCGCCGACTTATCGAGTCGTAAGTTAAAACTTGAAAATATAATTATTTTATCTTTGAAATAATTTTATCAACTCCACAGATTTTCGTTTGTGACTTCAAATTTGTGGATTAAAATGAATAATTAGAATTTACAATCAAATTTATATCTTTGATTTAATCAAAATAATAGTTTTAAGTCTTTTCAACACTTTTTTTTTTAATAGTACATTTACATTACGAATGTGTATATATTTCTCAACAATAAAATATCCTGAATTGTTCATCTATGGAGCTAAACATTTTTAGAAACTCTATATTCTATATATATACTAGTTGTCCTGCTCGCTTCGCTGGGTAATATTCATTTGTAAATAAAATGGCAAAGGATTTACGGAATTCGAAAAATGAGTAGCCTAGAACCATCTACAAATCATCCCGCATCGAATGGCCCCAGTCCCATGTCTATACGTTTAGTAGTTCTTACGTGATTGGCGAACAAAGACAACCTATTTTCATTATATATGTACAGATATATCCTACATGTATATTTACTGTTTGATTATACGTTCGTGCTTTTCGCGTCATCGTTTAGTTAATTACTTTAATAAAGTTATGAACCACAGAACAGTCTGGATAAAACCTAGATTCACAATCTGAACCTACTTGCGTGCTCTTCATGCTCTACGAAAAATTGAGGTGATTGCTCTCTCTTCTATCGCTTGCACCGTCAGGGTGTTTCCACACTCGCTCGGACTGTTATGTGTTTAGAGCGCCACAGTCTAGCTCTGTTTCGTTTTGACTCTGGGGTTCGGGCGACAAATTTTTGCGCAGCCAAAGTAAATTGCGTTATTTGTGTAGAGTGGAGCTCTCCAACCCGTATCACGTAAAGTGTAAATTGTAAAGAGCAAAAAAATTAAATATATGTATATATGCTCTAGGCCAATTATATAAAAAAGGAAAAAGTTAATTTTGTGAATATTCTCGAGTTTAGGTCACATTGATACTGTCTGTATAAAATTTAGTCGTATACTTGGCACTTCTCAACTATCGCTACCTCAGAATACACGTCTTTAGCTATAGAGCTATCGACGTAGAAGCTCAGTATGAGACTATTTGTATTATAGTCACTATATCATCAAAGTATCAGTCGGTATTAACTCAGATCTCAAATGACACAAATAATATCAAATAAAATATCAATCTCAATAAAATCAATCAAACCTACGATTAAATTTCCTAAGTGCGCTAGAATACTCCGATCTGTTTATACACATATTAAAAGGCTAATTACATAAATTACTTCAAATAAATAAACTTCAAGTAATTACACCTTGAAATTAAATGCGATTGGAAAATAAGACATTTTACACAATACTCAGAGAAATAAAATAATAAACATAAAAATAAATTAAAGAAAGCAAATATAATTAAATTAAATGTGAGCAGTAAAATTTTGTAGTTAAACATTTAAAACATCATTATCTTGATGTGAAAGATTTCCTATACTTAAACTATACTTATTTCCGCAAATTATTTAATTACAATGTTTAACTTTTATATACCACAACCACCTCTAGAGATAGTTTAATTTACAATAGGGCCCCACTTGGAGTCCATGTAATCCTCGCCGAACAGTTCTGATGCGTATCAGACCTGCCCACCTACCTCCGATACCTTTAAATAGGACATCACCGCGTTATAGTCATTGTGAAAGGGGAAATTTAATAACACAGTTAATAAACTTTATTTCAAAATTAGAGACAGTTTCTGGGAGGTAGCGCTCATTCAGACAAATGAACTGCCAGCCTGAAATGTGACTATTTATTAGAGAAACTGCGCACGCGAAAGAAATATAAACATACTAAGTATGTAATAAAATAGTATTTCTTTCGTGGCGGCCACCGTCCGTGGCGTCTTCGAGAATTGCTGAGGCCGCTTCACTGAAACCGGTACTCACGTGGACATACAACCAGGACCAGCTCCCAAAACCTTGATTTACCGGTAACCTCATCGATTCTCCCTCGAGATCCCACTGCTATTTTATTTGTGTCCCAGAATCGACCATCGGTCGACGTATTGTCTTCCCTTCAATTGTTTTCATAAAGAAAAGTGCCGTTTTCTGTCTTTATTTTTTGCTTAGAGACACTGAAGTAAAAAGTGCGCACATTGCCATTTGTTGTTACATTCATATAAAGAGATATATACGAGGACTTTAATTAAAACTTACAAAAGAAATATAAGGATAATAGTATCCTAATTCACATCGTGAAATGAAATATTCAATTTTAATAAAATAAACAAATTAAATCAAATCATCTACCAATGAATATCAATTGATTAATAAAATAATACAACCATTAAACCTAATCACCCAAATGAAGCGATATCTCATATCTCACCTAACTAATTATAAATAAACCTATCATGAACTCATACCTAACCAGTTAAATCATCGATACTTCACCTAATCATCTAAATCAAAGTACACAAATATCACACCTAATTCAATTCATACGGTCAATCACAATTATATCCAATAATATAACTCATGATATTAACAATAAATTGTCCATCGAGATGTGAACAAAATATGATAACACAATACGTAGTGAAATTTATACAAACTTATAATAAAATTTCAAATTTAATATTTTTGGACAGCCAGATCAGGTCTTCTTATGATATAAGCGTACTGTGTACGTTCCCTTTTTTTTACGAATGGTAAAGCGTGCCTTTAAACAACGACCCGTGTCAATGACAATTTTTGTGGACCAAAACCCGTCTTTTTTAGAATGATTTTTTTTCTTTATTTACCTTTTCTTATTGAAAACGCGTTAGTTAAATTAAAGACATCCGAAACAAATACTGTTTCCTATTATAATTATTTTCAAAAACACAAGCTCAGAAGTTATATTTATTTTCAATTATAATTATTTATTATAATTATTTTCAAAGAACGACTTACACTGCGTTTCTATAAATTCTAAATACATTTTAGTATTTTTTTGCGGACCCAATAACCCGTTTCAATATATATATATAATAAAAAGTCGAAACTAAAACAAATTAAGTAATAATTTTACTATGCGATTATAATTAAATGCTTTTTAATAATCTTCATAATGATCCTCAAAGTAAACTTATAAAGGATGGTTGACAGTCGGTATTGTATTTTTTTTTTTATATGATAGATTTTAGATTTTATCACTGTTTATTTCTTTATTGATAGTAAAACGCAAGCGATTTTCAGCCAATCAGATTTCCAAAAACGATGCGAGTCCAATTCCCCGAATAAAAATCTCTGCCAGCTGCCGCCGCTGCCGCGCTACGGCGGCTACATGGCAGTGAACCGGCCTGGAGGCAAGCCCGGAGACGTCTTCGAAAATGTGACCCTGATAAGTTTCATCACGGACGAAAACAGCGAGCTCGCCGCAGTGACCCGGCACGCCTGCTCCTCCGGCGCGTGGGCACACAAGTCGATCAGCGACAGCGGAGGTGAGTGTGATGCGGATTTAGTGGCCCATGTTTGTAGGGAGAAAATTATATGAGAGACATTTAAAAGTATATTACACAAACTCAAGAACGCGAATACTATGTGATTAAAATGAGACAAAACTCTAAATTTTTATTGAATTTCTGTTGCAATTTATTCCCACACCGTCACCCTGATCAGTATTTTATTCTTCTTGAGCTCGAAAGTGTATTTTTAGATTACCACGCAGTATTGAAATTTGATTGGGCAATCTATTTTGTTTTCTGTTTCGTCTGATAGATATTATGTTAAAATCTGCTTTTTCTATATAACTCCTAATTATTAAGCAAGTAATGCATTGTTTATTAATTCCGTAGTATTATATAAGTGACACGCAAACTACTTGAAGTTAAAGGAGATTATATACAATAAAACCAGCAAGTGTGGGGGCAAACATCCGCATCTGGACCGCTCGCTCCTCGCCCCGGAAATCACGTTAACCCATTAGTCCCTGAGTTGTCTTGGGGTTGATGGTAACAGTCGTTAGTAACCATCATTCGAACGGAGTTTCGTGGAAGGACTTTAGTGCCGCGCCCCTAAATCTAAAATAAAAGGATTGAGATTGATGCATCAACAGTGACATGATTAAAATTTGGCAAAATAATAGAAATAGACATCATCACTGCATGTGAATTTGATAAATTCAGTTTCAAAATAATACGACCCCAATCTTTAAAAATAAAAACGAAAAATTCTACAAAATATTGTCATTTGTAAGAGCATTACATGAGAACGGATTGATCAATTTCGTTAACTCTTCTTTTCAAATGATAGCAATAGTCCTAGTAGGATTTTTAGGAAAAAAAGTGGAAGAATTACCCGGAAAACTAGAAATTTGAGAAAAATCCAAAATTTTTTTCTAAGAGATTTTTGTACGAACTCATGACCGTAACCCACGATCCGAACGAGGGATATAAGTAATTCTTTATTGTTTGGAATCAAAAGCGAGACCGAAATCGTGCCTAAACGATTGAGCTAATGACAATGTCACTTAGGTGATACGGTGTCCGTACACCCGGGAATATTTCTAAAAAAATCAAGTATTTTTTCTCTGAATAATCCGCGTATTTGAACTGTACGAAATTAAATTTTCTCCTGGCTTTTTCATTTCAATCAATGTGACTGGTAGAGGAATCGTAATTAATAGTGGGTCGGATATCAGAATCGAAAACAGGACCAGGATCACAAAGGAAATGAAAACACAAGACAGGTTACAAGAGCGGGACCGGGACCGAATTCGAGAACGGGACTGGTGTGGCAAACAAGTGTGGAGAAGTGATCAGAATCACAAGTGTGACCACAAACGTGATCGAAAGCAAGACCAGGATTGAGACTGACATCGGTCGATACAAAGAAGAAGGAATTCATTATCTGTCTACACTGGCGGAGATACGTGTATTAAATAGAGGCAAGCTTCTTGTAGGTAAGAAAGGGCAGAACAATATCTGCTGGGCCAATTAGTTACAAATAAATAAGGGCGCAATCATTACTATGTTTAAATAGTGACAGGTACCTATCGTACTAAGATCCGTCACGCAGTAGACCGCTGGAGGCAGCCACGGCACGTCACACTTGTGGCTGCGCACCTGGCCGCCACGAGTTGAGGTATATCGTATATTATTTGTGGTGACAACCCAAGCTGGTCATTCGAATGGCCGTGTCTAAGCGAAAAACTGCGAGAGCCATTAGCGCTTACTACTCTTGGTTGCGTTTGATGTTTGATATGTATTTTGTTTCAGCCTGTTCGCCGTTGTATTCCGAGAAAGGCATTAAGTCAGAGAATGAATATAAGTAAGTATTTTGTAGAATAAAAGCAAGTAAATGATAATATTTCTTCTAAACTTCTTTCTACCATCTAGTATAGTCCATGATGTTGTGAACAAAAAAAATGTCTAAAGATATCTAGAGTGGAGCGGGGATCGGTATCAAGATTAAATTAATAAATTTGATCTTCGTTCACACAGGCAGTGCTGTGATCAAGAAGCTAGTGAATTTTCTTCTGTATGGATAAAGGAATTTTAACCTACGAACCCTCAGAGCCTATGCACTGAGGGCAATCTTTTCCGTATGAATTTGACGTATGTAACTTTTGTATGTAAGAAGTGTAATAATCATAACGTTATCGCCAGTAAAAGATTAAGTTATTAAATAACGTAACTTTAAATAATAAAAGTACTTAAATTATTATAAGTCATGATTCAGTCAATACGTGCCTACTGTCAATTTGATTACAAATCCATGCTCTGTACTGTATGAAATGATATATCCTCGTTCTATCACTATAATAGATATTATATATTTCTTGTATATTGAATTCCTTTGATTATTAACAGTTTGAGGTATACACCCAATTTTGCCATATTAGTAACTTTAAATTATATAATTATTAAGGGATATTCTGTAAGGACCAAGTGCTTACAAACACATTTTGTAGCTATGATACATGTTTAAAAATAAACCTAGAGAAATATGATTGTCACATAGTTTGATAAGCAAATCCATCATCAGACCCTGAAAGCCAATAATGGTCAAAGTCCATTTAAAAAATTCCATTAAGCCCAAATACGGCTAGACTACGTTATTCTATTATGGAGTGCTAGTGCTTACCTTCCGTCAGACCCTGAAAAATACTCATGGCGAGAGTACATCTCAAGACAACCTGACAAGCTCAAACATAACTAGGATATGTTATTCCATTATGGAATTCGTGTGCCTACCTTCTGGCTCCATCGTCAGATCAGTCCAATTATACCATATCATTGTAATGTCTTAGGTCCTCGATAAATGTGCAAAGATTTTATTTCATCTAACAATTTACATAAAAAAAAATACATTCACTTTTTACGAAATACGAATGACGGAAAATCGATTGTAAATCGCTTGAGAATCGTTGAAGACCAGTCTTCGGTTTGAGAGCGTGATTTTCTAATAATTGCGAAATCGCGATTCCTAAGGGTCTTTGATTTCAAATATGCGATTAAATTTCATATTGATAATTTAGTGATTTAATTGTAGAGGCAACCCTGTTAATAGAAAGACAATTAGCATTTCGAAATATCAACTTGGGAATTAGTGAAATAATTTAAAATCATGCGAAATCAGAAATCGATTTCTCTTAGGTAATAAGGCCGCCGAACGCGCCCATATCGTGGTATACAACAAAACAGCTTAACAGTATTAGCGTACGTTTAATTTTCATGCCTAAAATTATACACATAGGTAATAAAATAGTTTGTACATAATTTCAATGGCTCGTGATGCTAGGAAGCGAAAATCACTTTGAATTTAAAGTAAAAGAATTTAATTTGTTTTAGTTCGTCGCTGTATTTGTGAGTACTTTCTTCTAAAAATTAACGTTTATATGTTATTTTGGTGTTTTGTGTAGATTTAATGTAACCTTTAAATAAAGTGGAAATATAGTGAAATGTAAATAAAAAAACATGTAAAAAGGTCTCGATTGAATTCTAGTGCTTGTTGGGAACTTTTTTGAAAACTGGATAATGAAAAAAAAAACGAAATGCAACAGTTGCGATGAATTTTATAACTTCAAAACTTCAACTGCAAATTCGAAAACACATTTTAAGCGAAAACAGCTCCGCGAGTATACATGCGTTTGTACTGCGCAATCAGCGGCAAGGACCCCAGAACAAAGTCATGGCAGAAACCCACAGGCGATGTCCAACCTCAACCCTCGTCACCCAGCTTCGATGCTGCGTCAGTGTTTAGATCCACTGTTGCAAGTACCATAACCATATACTGCGCTGCGCAACAGCGCATTGATAGCTACGTAATTGTCAAAAAAGTAACACTCATTAAAAAAGACAAATAATGACCTTGCCGGTTTATTTATAGATAGTTATCACCCTTTTTCTTTTTGATAGAAGGAAGTGCTTTTAAAAAATTTGCCCCACACATACCTGGATACGACTTAACATCGCGAAAAACTGTCTCTAAATTTTTATTCCCACGACCAAACAGTTCTACGAAAAAAAGAAGAATTAAACGATAAAGAATTTCTATCTCTAACGATAGTCTTATGGGCGTCTCGGGTCAATGATGCTTACATTGCTGTTACAGAGCACTATATAACAAAAGATATTGTTCTTATAACATTTTTACTAAAATGTGCAGAGTTTAAAGATACGCACAGCAGTGCGAATATTCAAGCTGCATTGACCAACGAGTGGAGAGTAACAAATAAAATAAATTTTATTGTTGGTGACAACGCAGACAACGTCAAAAGCCATAGGTGATATAGGGTGGAAGCATTACGGATGCTATGGCCACACATTGAACTTAATAGTGCAAGATGCCCTGAATTTAGTACAAACTTTTGGATAAAATTAAAACTATCGTCTGACATTTTAAGACAAGTATAGCAGCGCGAGAAAATTATTAAAAACACAATCACAGGAAAAGCCGGACGTGACACTAAAGCGCTTGATATAGGAAGTACCAACCAGGTGGAACTCTACGTTTGCTATTTCACAACGATTTGTTTAACTAGAAAATCAAATATGTGCACTGTTGCAATTTATTAAAAAGATTTACCAATCTTAACTGTCAAGGAATGAACAACGTTTTACGAACTATACAAGGTTTTAAACCCTTTCGACGAAGCTACGAAAGTTATGAGTAGTGAAGATTATATGACAGCCAGTACCATCAACTGTGATGGTCATGATATGACTGTATGACACGCTGACATACAGTCAAAATCTTGTGACCAAGTGCTTCTGGAAGGATTTACTGTTATAACAAATAATGTAATTACAGCGCTTCGGACAAGCTTAGATAAAAAACTAGGTGTTGAAAAAAATAACACGTTCTCGATATTTACAATTTTAGACCCAAGGTATAAAATGAATGTATTTTTTAACACAAATAAGGTACCAAAAGCAAAGAAAATTCTGGAAGAGATATTTGCACCTGTTATTAGACGACGACAACATAGAGAAAAACAACCGTAAGAATCCACTTCAACCTCAGCTTCCATTCTGGTACGAGATAAATTTTCACCTTGGTCCATTTTAAACAGTATTGTCGTGACGCAGCAGCAACAAGTAGGTATGCCTTTA
This sequence comes from Eumeta japonica, assembly GCA_005406025.1. Lineage (NCBI taxonomy): Eukaryota > Metazoa > Arthropoda > Insecta > Lepidoptera > Psychidae > Eumeta > Eumeta japonica. Next base: position 189,243 of record BGZK01000235.1, read on the forward strand.
TCGTGTGCCGTCAAGGAAAGTAAACTCTTATATAAAAGACAACATTCTACCTATGTGTATTGACAGTGGGAAATTTAAACGTCCATTGCAATGGTGGCAACTTAACCGCCACGTTTATCCCAACTTTGGCATACTTCTGTGCAAGTATGGCAACATAATAGCAACTTCAGTTCCGTGCGAGAGAGCAGCAAGACGGGGCTCACGATTAATAGCCGCCGCACACAATTGAAGACACACAAAGTTGCCCAATTGACGTATTTAAATGTTAACTTTGATCGTTTTGTGAGTAACTGTCCAGTTGGTGTAGGTATTTATGCAAACAGTCACAGTATCCGAATAAAAATAGCTAGTTACGAAAATCATTAGTTTCGTGACAGGTGATGCGGACGAAGTCAATGGTTTCGAAACATAATTTATAAAAGTAGTACGCCCTTTTCTTAAAGATTCTCTATTCAAAGTCCGTTGGAAGTACAGGTCAAGGGAAAGTAATTCAAAGCCCCAGCGTTCATGGTATAAAATTGAGCATGAAGCGTGAGGTAGCAGAACGCTCGCCATTAAGATTAGCCGGGCATGGCGTAAGTGGTAATTCCGGTGAATGGAAATATGACGAAAATTAGCGACAGAAATGAGATGGAATAGCTTTACTTAGCATTCCCCACAGTATACACAATAGAGCATGTGATGCTACACCTCTTCGCAAAGACAAAAAGTAGAGTTGGCCGAATTCTATAGGGTCAGGGACGTTTCGAAATGCTATACGTTGGATGCGGTCTAGAGACACAAGTAGCCTATAGGTCATAACATTGCTCTTTACTAATTATAACCTGCGTTTCATAAAGTAACAAGCGATGATCTGGATATAATTATGGCGCTCTAATGAGCATCAAGAGCTTTTTTAGAAGATAGTTTCATTTTTCATTCAAGATGATCGTGAAACTGAACCGTGATCGATACGTTGATAATAAGGATCTCAGTACCGAAGAGAAGAGATGGGACAAAAAGAAATGTTCTAACAGTAAATATGCAAAGCTTTGATTCGACAAGTTCAGTTTACTCCAAAGAAATACTTCCTGTAAAACTGTTTCGATTTGAAGGTGGTTTCTTGACACTCGTTAACACGATCCCAGGAATATTAGTGTGGCGGAAATACAGAGTTAACTATTGAAACAATTAATAATACTGAGATTTAGTTAATCATTGATATAATTAATGAACAATAGGGGAAAGTACATAAACTTGAGAGACACGGGCATTCGCGGTCTTGGGATCTAAACATATACTGTCGATTGAGATCTTAATGTTTTGTTCTGTGAGAAACTTGTTCATCTAAGCCCATAAGGAGAAAGTTTTGAGAGAAGCACTTCGTGTCAGATCCCGTCAAAAGCCTTCGTTAGATCCAAACTAAAAAGCCAAAGCCTCTTTATTTCTGTGATGCCAATTTAGGAGCCAATATTTTAAGAACAATGGGAAGTATTGCATCAGGATAACTAAGTTTATGGATGTCAAGGGAAAAACTGCCCGACATACGGATAATTGTGTAAAGCGAATGTCCGCCATAGAGTTCTGTGGACTGAGGTCTGTGGTTCTGCGCCTTTATTGTCAAGAGTTGAGTTTAAAGCAAGAAAAAAGCCTAATAGATGAGGTCATCAAAAAGAAGCTTCTTTTTCGCAATGTGGGCCAATCATTCGTTTTCTGTAGGATTCAAAACGACGGTTGGCAAAAATAATTTTGGACAGCGTTAGCAAGGGACCAAAATACATGAGATTACGCAGCATAACACGCCAGCTTTTCGTTAGTTCTGCTAACGTGCTCGGATTTCTCAAACTTACTACCTTTTATGGATCCAAGAGGCAGATTTGCGCCTCTTTTGAGTATGTTGGCATTTGTTCCACCATTAACAATACAATTCGCCCAGGCTCGGTAACATTCCACTTAAGGGTGAGATGCTGTTTTAAAATGCTTATCAAACCAAGGCTGTTATTTTCCACTTGACGACAATATAGAAATTCGTGACGTAGACACAATATAAACATGTATGACGACAATATAGAATATTGACATTGGACGAATTGACCACAGTGGTCGTGTGAGAGACACTTTACACCTAACCAGACAGTGATCTGACGGTCTTAGCGGAGGGTTACGAAGAATTTGTAATTGTTGAAGAACAAGATCAGCAGAAGATTCATTGAGGATGAGGTATAGCTCCCTACGTCCAGTACTCATATGGTTGACGATACCAATTGTGTCAGGTCATGGATCAAGGCAAAGTTGTGCACAGATCTCCCTAGAATTCTTAAAAATAGCGTTTTATATTGACGTATTAAGGCTAGAGTCATGGCATTTCCAACTTTATTATTATTATTTCTATTATAAACGCTCGCCTATTTTCCATAAGTATAAGCAGAGACCATAAATTACCACATAGTTCTACCTTTCCATACTGCTCTTGCTTCCCTGAAATTCATCATGCGTTTTAAACAATCGAGTCGGAATTGGGTGCTTAAGATTTTGGTCCATTTTATGACTAGAATTATCATAACAAAATTTTATCATTTTGATATGCCAATTTAAGGTGTTTTTTTGCAGATTCTCACCTTCTACGAAAAAAAGGTGTGTCCTGTCTGAATACCCAGAAAATGGTAGTTACATCGTCATTAACGACATAGAAGCCGGGCCCGGTGACGCTTTCGACGACATCTCGCTCATACTGTACACTAGCGATGAGTATTTTGCACTCGAAATAGTGTACCTCGCTTGTGCTCGCGGCGCGTGGAGTCGAGAGATCCTCAAACGCGTTCGTAAGTGTATTTTTTTTTAAATTTATATAGTACTTTCGTTTTTAGTAAATACAATTTAGAAATCGGTCTGATTAACACTAGACGCTTGCCTGCAACATGCAATAACATGCAGCATGCTATCCACCACCGTTCCTCAAATCTGCTCTTCCACTACGAATAGTAATCCTTATACAATGAATTGAATATTTATTTAATTCAATATTAAATTTATTTCGTTTTTTAAAGTTGTTGAGTCAGCGATGGGTTTCATGCTGCATATAAATGTATGCTGCAGACAAGCGTATAATTATGAATTTAAGCAGCTTAATATATTAGACAATAGACCATCGTCCATTTCCAATACAGTCCCTTTGAAAACTTATAGTGTACAAAGCATTTCAATCATCAATGATATAAAACACAGTGGTCTAACATTACTGAGTTAAGAATCAACGAAATTCGAAAACAATGTATAACAAGATGTAATCAAATTTAGTCAGGTCAGGACCTCGTTCGCGGTTAGTTAATGTTCATTCTCTGATCCTTCAAGTTCAACGCAATCCGACGGCTGAAGAATTGAAAACATGTTACTTTTTATCGTATACCAAAACATGTCCAAGAAAAGAAACAGTTAATTTTATTGATTAAAGACAAATATGTTTACTGCAACCCCGATTTATCGCTAAATTGTCAAACGAACGTTTTCACAATTATTTCGCTATTTTGTTAAAATTCTAGACAAATAAAGGAAGTAATAAAATACATGTGCCGATAGAACTCGAGGGAATATTTTAAATATTACTTTTAAGGAGCATTATGTAAATGGTGTTGTTCTAAAATTTTCTCAAACCATATCTTACCTTCATTTCAGCACGCCCCATAGGGCCCTGGAGTCGTTTGATAAACCAAGAGGCAAACCCAAACTCAAAGTAAGTGACATATATCAGGCATAAGCGCACTGTGCGCCTTTGTGCTTGATAGAAATTTGAATTTTGCCTTGAGGAAAATACGCATGTTACAGCGGCTACAAAGCATCTCTGCGTGTAAAGTTAACCATGGTGAAGTAAAATTATGGATTTGGGACATATGAATGTTTTATGCAATCGAGTCAGTATTACCCAAGTATCAATTTGTAGCTTTGCAAATATCAGTTTGTAGCTTTGAAAGTTGGTAAGGCAGTAAAAACGCGATACTCAAAAGACATTGTCTATATATCAGCAATTGACAAATTTAATAAGCCTGTTCAATAAATTTTTACTTCTTTTTTGTATAGATATCGCCTGAATTAAAGCGATATTCAAATCTATTACATGGATAACCCAAATACAAACTTTATAGAAACATTTATATAGATTGCTATTATTTTCTAAGTGATATAGAAGGTATTTGTGAGAGTTTAAACCATTTTTCGGTGGCAGAAAATTCATTTATGATATCAGTTTTTGAGAGCCTCACAAAAATACACAAAACAGCCTATATCTTTACTTCGAGTTATTACAATACTATGCACATTATCACTGTAAATTTGAAGGTTGTCCGAGTTTTTAATGATCTTTTTGTTTTATCTGAGTATAGTCACTTACACTGTCAATCATTGTGAAATCGTGAAAAATCAGAAAAAGATTTGAGGCAATTTAAAAAAGTATTAAAATAATACAATAGCATTATTAGTTTGAGCACTCATTACGAAGCAATTAAGGAAAAAGGACCTAATAATGTGAATGACGAAAAGTCAGATACTCAAAGTCATTATATTCTCTTTACAAATACCTGATCCAAACTCTGTTCTAATTTCACAGAAAAAGAGGTTTACAGAAACAGAAATTTCAAGCAAAGATTAAAACCATAGTCCTACCGAATTTATGAAAATTTTTATTTTTCGTGATAAAATTAGGGAATGGATTATCTAAAGAAATATTCCTCATGTAGCATTGAAACATTGAGCAATGATTGTGAAAAATAGATGTTCCGAAATTTTACGTGACAACACGAAGGTTATCTTAGGTGCAGTTAGAAAATTCACATGAAATCTATGAAAAACGGGGAATATTGGCACAACAGTCTAATTAGTCCACTTACTAAATCATTAGTAACTGGTGCAGTGCTCCTGTGTTGAAAGAATTTAAGTGTTGAAGGAATAACAAATTATAATACTAATCGCTAGATTATAAAATATTCGCTTGCCTTTAGGTTTTCGTAAAGAATTCAAAAATATTGCGCTAGCAGTACTAATTTGATGTTAAAACAAATATTTTAACAAAAAAAAAACCGGCTTCAAAACAAAAACTATTCCAAATCAAATTAATATGCACTAGAAAGTAAAGAAATAATTGCGTATTCTTCTACAACTTAATATTCAATTTACTTTTTCTACTCATCAATATGCAGATACGATATATGTGTTTACCACGCAAGACGGTAGGTAGGTATCTTCCCACTTCAAATTTAACTCAACACATACTTATGAATAACAAACGATATCAAAATATTCTTAGAGTTCTTTAGAGAATCAAATTATTACGACAATATAATGCAGTTACAATTATTGTTATTTTTGGAGTCGGTGTCTATTGCTAGGTATTATGTAGTGTTTCCGTGGCTGAACGTGGATCAATAACAGTACAAAAATGTTTAAGTGCCGTTTAAAAACGACCGCACATTTTAAAGTGTACTTCATTATTTGTGGTCCGTGTGAAAAAAAAATGATGTGAATAAATATACCTATTCACAGTAAGCTGATGTTGACAATCGAATTTGATTAGAGATCGATAAACTTGGATACCACTAACTAATATTATTCCTGTCATTAAACTGTCACTTTGTATACTTCTTTTATTAAAATAAAATTGTCTATTGCAATGAAAATTAACATTAGTTCCGTCTGTCTCTTACACACTTTGATTATCCTTTTAAACAGTCTTTGTTAAACTTTCAGTTCTATAAAAACTGCACAGGAAAGATATTCTACGACACAATCTTTACAATCTTTACAAGTCAATAATATAGATTTACTAAACAGCCGTATTAAAACTAAATGTAGCCTAATTAGGTTCTCACTTTCTTTTACAAAAGCTGAAAAAACGTTTATACAGCATACATATTGCTTATTTATGAAAATAGAAATTCGTTTAATATTTTCTCCAGCTTTTATGCAGCGATTTCGAGCTACTTGAATGGGTGCTTAAAATTTTGGTCCATTTTATGACTTCAATTATCATATCAAAATTTTATCATTTTAGTATACCAACTTACGGTAGTTTTTTGCAGATTCTCATCGTCGACGATAAAAAGTTGTGTCCTGCCTAAATATCCAGAAAATGGTAGTTACATCGTCATTAACGACACGGAAGCCGGCCCCGGTGACGCTTTCGACGACCTCTCGCTCATAATGTACACTAGCGATGAGTACTTTGCACTCGAAGTAGTGTACCTCGCTTGTGCTCGCGGCGCCTGGAATCGAGAGATCATCAAACACGTTCGTAAGTATAATTTTTTTTTAATTTATACAGTAATTTCGTTATTAGCAAATATACTTAAACTTAAGAAATCGGTTTGAAAAACACTAGATGCTTGTCTGCAACAAGCAATAACATGCAGCATACAATCCACCGCTGTCTCTCAAATCTGCTCTCCTACTACGAGTAGTAATCCTTATCCAATTTCAGCGAAATCGATTTCACGAATTCTTTCGCTATTTTGTTAAAATTCTGGGCAAATGAAGGAAGTCATGGCGTCTATGACGAGAGATGAAGTATCGCTTATACAACTCGAGGGATTATTTTAAATACTACTTCTAATTGGCATTACATAAATGGTGTTTTAAAATTTTCTCAAACTGTAACTTACCTTCATTTCAGCACGACCCATTGGGCTCAGGAATGATTTGACAAACCAAGAGGCAAATCCAAACACAAAGTAAGTGACCTATATCATAAACTTAGCTCGAGCTTTTAATAAAAATTAATTCGTGTCTAATTCCTAAATTCATTATGTTTTGATCTGGGTAAATCTCATCCATGATGTTAAATAACTAAATAAATGATATCGGAAACTTGGAAAAATGAGTAGATGTTATGTATTCAAAGGAGTTCAACGTTTTGCGGGTTCATTTCCAACTTTATCAGGAAATTTTGGAAAGCATAGTTACAAATAGCTAGATAATCGTGACATGTAAATAAAAGAATTATAATTTTCATACGAAAACAATTTTCTGCTGGGTAGGTAAAAACTGGTATTAAAGTTGTCCAAGAAATCTTGGCACTCGCTTGTTCACCTCATGCAGCTTATTTTCTTCACCCTTAGTAAACGGAATTCATTCAAATTTGTGCTGAAGGCTTTGTGTGTCCTTGTGCTTGACGGAGAATTTAATTTTACCTCGAGTCAATTACGCATGTTACAGCGGCTACACAGAATCTTTCTCTGTACGACACTAAAAGTTAACCATGGTGAACTATTTAAAATTATCGATTTGGTACGTATAAAATTGTGAAAATCCAAATAAATTTTTTGGCATAGCTTAATATTCTGAAATAGAGTTTTGGATTACAATGATTTAAAAAAATACCAAAATATTTTATTTATAGGCAGATCTTCTAATTTACCCAATAAGTCCTTCTTAAAAATCCAAAATTTTGATACCTACGGATGCATATAATGCTTTTTATTTTCAAAATTCAGAATATGAAAATTAAAACATATTACAAGTCTTCAATTCCCATGTCCAAGGTAATAAAAAAATATATTTCCTTTTTATATAAAATAGCTTAGTTATATTAGAATAAGATAAAAAAAAAACATAAAAAATAAGTAGACCGCCTCTATTTTTTTATGGGGGGGTCACCTGCAGGTGAAACTGGGCATTGTAGTAAAGTTAAAACTGTGAAGGACACACGTGATTTTACCACTCTTAGGAATAAAGCATCAGTTTTATAATAATATTTATTACATATATGAAAAAATATAACAATTATTTATTGTGAAAGCTGTACCAACACTTAAGATGCAAACCAATATTGCATTTGGTACACATTTTTCTAATGCGTCGGTGACAATATCCGCATCTTCATTGAGAGCAGTCGACTTCTGTGTGCAATTAGTAAAAGAAGTATTTGTGACATTGCTATACAATTTTTTTATAGTATTGTCTTTTATCTTTTTTTTCTTCGGTGCAGGCACGTTGATTTCTTCTTCTTCTTTCATGTCATCCATGCAATTTTCTCCAGAAGTGGAAGGTCTATTTTGTAGCTCTACTTGAGGTCGAAGCATACGACTGGCAATATGAAGAATATTAGCTTCGTTTCCGTCTCCACTGTCTTCATTCACCACACCATCATCAGTAGAAAATAAAATAATATCACCTGGGTCTTCCTCAGCCAGCAACTCTGCAATCTCATCTAACATCAAACTGTAATACGTAAACAAGGTCTAAAATAACATCACCATAAAGCGATAAGACTAAATGTAAACAAATATTTTGTTATAACTAAGAATAAACTCAGAGTAGTAGAATTATTATATTGTCCAGTGTCAGCCACGGGTGCCACGGTATGTTTCCAAGGTTTTAACAATGATGTTATGTAAAATTGTAAAATATTCTTATTGTAAAATACATTTGCATTAAATCTTATATATTCATTTATTAGATGTAATGGGGAATAATTTCCAATAGGGAAAAAAGTCTAAGCTATAACTTTAAAGTTATTGACAGTAACATGATTATGACATTGAAACCTCTTAGATTATTTTATATTCTGTGCATAAGAGACTTCAGTAAAATTTAGATAAATTGTGTTATTTTTACTTTTTATGGATTTACGGAAATAGCACGAGTTATCCCTAATGCTCGCCACATACTGCGATGAGGGTCTGTTGTCATATTGCTGCAGAAGTGACGATCCCCATAATCGTTTTATTTAAAGCTAAATGGTTTGGGCCTCACCTGTCCGTGTCGGCCCAGCCCTGGGCACTGATGACGTCAGCGATCACTAATAAGTTACAACGCACGCGGCCGACAGTTTAGCGTGCCCTCCGAGGCGCAGAGGGGTTGGTTTGATACAAAAAAATAGTAAAATTGATTTTATTCAATATGAGAATGAGAACCATATTATATAAAATAATATGAGATTGCTAACAGTGAAGGAATACAAAAGGGAAAAGAACAAACCCAAAACTATTCAACCACATCTATTAATTCCTTAAAAATTATAGTACCCATAAAAATGCCCTCATAAGTATTATGAGCATAAATTTCCTAGAAAATTAGATTTTGTTTTATTGCATTTTTGAAAGGCGAACGGGCAGGTTAGCCGCCAGAGATTAAGTGATCACCGCCTCCAGTGGGCACTTGCAATCGCACAGACGTCACGAGTGCGTTGGGTAAAAATAAGATATATGATGGAAGGAGGTGCGAGATGATGGACAGGAGAGTAAGCAACCGGAACTCGCAATCACTGAACGGTAGACAATAGCGCATTACTTCACGTCTGTATTTTGTGAATGTGCTATGTCACCGCTTGAGCTGGTCCACTGCCCGGCTCTAACCTGAACTAGTTATTGTTAGTATATTCCCAAAGTATTGTTGTGCAATTGATTAAGTCAAAAGTTATTTGTTCATTCATCTATGGTCGGAGTTTCATCCGGATACCTTCTGTTGGACAAAAAATGCGAAGTTCCTTAATATGCATTTCTCATTACACTAAAGAGATATTTTTTACATGTTTTACAATAGCAATAATTATTTAATTAAAGACATTAAAGATAAGACTATTTTTTAGCATTGATCAACACTTGACATCCACTACGTAACTTTATACCTCTATTGACGCACTATCAACATTTGTATCAGTACAAGAATAAATCTGGACTATTGCAAGCTGCCTCCGTACCCCGAGCACGGGCTGTACGTGGTCGCCGGCGACGCCAGTGCCAAGCCGGGTGACGAGCGCGCGTCGGCGAGCCTGGAGTACGCGTGCCGCGGGGGCTACAGCCTCGTCGGAAAGTGGCGCGTGCGCTGCGAGAACGGCACGTGGCACGACGACGCGCCACAGTGTTTAAGTGAGCATGGATTATTCTCGTTTCTCATTCTGATCCAACCAGGTATTCCAGAGTAGATACATCGTGAGGCTTGTGATATTGGATCTTGTTAGTTGTGTTTGCAACCACAAGAGCTGGTGTAAAATTCTTTAATGAGACTTTTTTACTAAGCAGGAAAAAGCACTTCGTTATATGTTGAGAAATCCTAAATATACAACATTTTCATCATAAAATAAATAATGCAAATCTATGTCAATATTATTTTTTCACGTATTTACTCCGTCTGTCCACAGATACTACCGAAACTCCTGGAAGTACTGCCAAGACGCGGTCGCCGTAAGTCAAACTAATCAATGATGTATTACTTACTTGAATTGCTTTTATAATGAATGAAAAAAAGAAAAAATGTTTTATTCGGCACCAGATCAATGTGGGAGTAAAAAACCACAAAGTCACATGATTAATGAAATCTAGAATGCCGAATCGGTTCAAGCTCTACATAATAACACCACCTGGGCTTTGGTGCTGATTTTCAGCTGGAGCCGGTTAGGATTTAGGCTTTTCCTTATACTAATTAACATTACTAAAAACGGTTTGGAATATTAAAAGTCAACTAAACTAATATAATGAAAGACAAAGAATATTTATAAGGAGGAGCGGTACTATTAAATTAATAATTGCAAATGTTGCCAATAATTCAGTACCGTTATCGAAATAATTATTTGTAATTGATTACGTTAGCATTAGTTGCGTCGTTGTGTAGTGAAGAAAATATCTTTCATTTCTATCAGAAAATTGCATGTAATTAATAGATTACGCAGAGGAGAAGGAATATTATTCAGCAGTTTATTTAAAATTTCCCTTAAACGTAGAGGTTTTATGTGGATTGATAATAATAAATTGAATGACACAGATTCGGCCAGAAAATGTAAGTTTTCTGTATAGGTAGAGATGCTTACAATTCTTAATGATGTCAAAGAGAAGAGTGGTAGAATGAGAACTTTTAGTAGACATACTCAAAATACGGGTCTGACTAATAAAAGGTGACCTTGAAGTCTGGGTGAGATTTCGAGCACAAGCATTTTTACATGTTGTACTAAGATATTTATTTTAGATAATAGTCTAGGTCCATATGCCGTATCTGGATAGTTAAATTTTAATAGAATAAAAGAATTAACGAGTTTTATTTGAAAGTTGAGACAAAAACTATCGAAATCTGCTCGAAACTATTTTCTATTGCCAAAAGTGATGTAAAATCTCATTTAGGCGATAAAAACAGTTTCACACCAATTCTTGAACATGTTTTACAAATCTAAATTCAGAATTACCAATCGAATAGACAACAGGTTGCGTTTTGTAGACATAATATAATCTATCTCGTTGCTATTGTATTACTGTCTGGAGAGACCCATGTCTGTCTGTTAGTATTTTTTAGTTTGAAGTTAGTATTAATTATTTACAAATTGTATTGACAAACGTATTGGATAAGTCTTTCACCATGATCGGTTCTGTTCCCAGAGCCGTATGCTTTGGCCACTGAGCGTTCATATTTTTGAGTATCCCAATACGTGCATTGAAATCTCCCACAAATATAATGAAATTTGTTGACACAGTGTCGTGTCAACATAAATTTTCCCTTGTGATGCTCTCTCTGAGCATCTGATGAGCTCATCAGAGCTCTCTGTAGGTGGATATGCCTGTAAAGGCTTTGATTTGTTATTTACGTTTCTTTTTGACTAGAAATCCACGCCATAGAGTCCATTGGTTTCGCCGATATAGTACATGATGTTGTCGTCATCCTCAATGACGTCTTCGACTAGCCGACGGACTTCACACAATCCTACTAAGTCGTGTTTCATGTTTTGAAGCACTGTTTTTATCTCGATATTTTTTCTGCTGACGATAATGATTTAATGTTTAGAATACAAATATGAACATTGTTTTTCTTTGCTATAGTTAAGTGTTTATTAATATAATGGTTATATGCGTGTAGCTGATTTGTTTTCTTGGAGGGTCGTAGACTAGTACTCCCGCGGTGACAAGCCGTGTCGGGAGATGACAGGAGGCTGCTTGCGGTTGCTATTCGGTTTTATTTAATTGCTTTGGTTTTATTGATAATTATTTTCTGGGTTATAGACAAGTTTCGGTTTTTGAATTACATAATTTTTCATGTTTACGGTTTTATTATTTTTTTTTTACATAGGTTGTTTTTTATTGTAATCACTTGGCTTACAACTTACTGTTATTTCTAGATACTCAGACAGGTTCCTTTTCTTATTTTTGTTGTCCAGTACAATCAATTTATTGCATTTAATATATGCCTTTTTACCTAATTCAACTTCAAGTTTCAATTGGGCTTGTAACTTAACGGAGTGTTGTGCCAAAATTTAAGAACAGGATTTTGGCACAACACTTCGTGTAGTCTCGGTATAATATAGCACGATAACACTTTTTCACGTAAACTTGAGTTGAATTATGCAGTAATTATATTTTTAAATACGAAAAAACCTAGAGACGATGCTGACAAACACACAGTTACGACATTAACGCCTCGATATCTACTGCCAATTTTAGATTATCAGGGCAACAAAAAAAATAAAGATACAAGTCATCAGCATACAAATGAAAGGCACATATTTTTATGCAGTTTATGATGTCCGGATTAGAAGAGTTTAGTAGAGTTTGTGTCTTTAAGGAGGGGCCGAACAATAACAGTTTTCTATGGATCAGGAAAAGACCATATTACAATTGACGGTTAATAATTAACGTTATAGCATCCAGAGAGTCAGGCAATGTGTGCAAATGCATATAAAGAGATGTGGCGACTACGCCCTGTACGCCGATTTAAGAGATGTAATTATATCAGAATATTTCATTGTTGCACACAATTGAAACTAAAAGTGTGGGAACTGTACCTATGGGTTTAATAATATGTTATATATGAACACTATTAGTTCGCGGAAAATCGAGAAAGGGAATTTAAGTATCTCCTGCAGAACAGAGACTGTCGGGAAAAAAATTATCAGTTATAGGTTAAGCATTGAATTTAAGGCTCTTCCAATCAGCTTTAGGATCTTTACTGTGTCTGTTAATGTCATTTTTAAAGTAAGCACATGTTTCATTGAAAAAAAAACGAATTTATAAGGTTTTTTAACTGTAAGTAATAACCCTTGTGAGATTCTTTCTTAGTAGAAAAATACCTCATATGTGCCTTATCCTCAATATCATCATATTCAAATTCAAACTCAAATCTAAAATATCTTTATTTCATAGATTATAATGTAACACATCAAATGCGTCATAACGTTTAAGGAATTTAGAGTCTTTTAATAACTCCTTTTTTTTTAATTACCACTCGTTTGTAAGGCAGTTAACCCTCAAGAAGAACAAGCAAGAGACTCGAGGATAGCTCTTTTCAAACCAATTATATAGAAATACAATCATATATAAAACTATTGCAGGAAAAAAAACTTGTAGGAAGTCGAGCTCATTATGTCCATTTATCCTCTAAATATTCAGAGATTGTATAATACCCTTTTCTGCAAAATGTTTGCTTAATAAATACTAAAAATTTGTATAAGCGTAAATTTTGTATATCCACAAGAATCTTATTAAACATGCATATACCAGCCTTTAAACGAATTCGTGACTCTATGCAGTCGACTAACATGTAAACACAGATCATTTTTATTTCTAGTATTAAAATTATGTCTATAACTATTTTCATTAAAAAGTTCTAAATTTTTTTAACATATACTAAATTTTGATAAATAATGCCCCTTGCAATTTCGTTAAACTTTTTTAAGAGAAATACGAGGTTCCAGCTCGTAAATTGCGTGAATGGCCCACTTTAGCAAAACGAAAATTCTGTGAACATCCGCAGCATGTCCCCAGAGTAGAATGCCATATGACATCAAGCTATGGAAATAGCCAAAATAAACCAATCTCGCGGTTTTGATATCGGACACACTTCTTATTTTTTTAAGTGCAAATGCAGCAGATCTAATCCTTTTCACCAATTCACCGATATGAGGACCCCACTGAAGCTTAGTATCTAAAATAAGACCTAATAATACAGTAGTACCAATAGGCTCTAATTCCTCGTTTATTACTAAAATAGAACTAGATCCATTTTTTACATTCGGAAGTAAGAATTTCATACATTTTGTTTTCTTCCTATTAAGAAGTAAGTTATTTAGAGTAGACCATGTTTCAATTTTGAAGATAGCAATATTCACATCGTCATAATTAAGTGGATGTCTTTTATCTTTGAATAACAAAGAGGTATCATCTGCAAACAGTACTATCTCATGAATATCCTTTACCTAATTAATATCCTATCCTTAACCTAATAATTTTGATATCTTCAGTTATCCAGGTAGTTAACTAATAAATACAACGCAGAGTGTTGTAATGTGTACTATTTTATGTAAATAGCAGCAACTTGAAACTCTGTACCATGGAATAGATTTAAGGTCGTTACCGATATGGGTGTGGATAATGTCCTTTAATGAACTAAAACTTATTACTTTTTATAGAGACTGTTGGTTTATTGAAGTGAAATTCATAAACCGCAAATGCACGGTTATTTTGTTTACTGCCTATAATATCGATCACGGCGCTGGGAATACAAATATCCGAACATACCACATTTATTAGTGATTTACTGCGATCGGTACGTGATGAATACATAAACAGTTGTTTCATATTTAAAATGCGAGTAAAATTTAATAATTTAGATAAATTGATATTATCGAAGTATATTGCATCAACGTTAAGGCCAGTAAGTATGATTCTGTTATCATTATTACCTAAAACATTTGAAGAGCGAGGGAGAGCATCAAAAAATGTGTGCGTACTAAGACACAGAGAACGGTCAGCCATTCTTATGGTAATGTTGTTGCTCTTAATATTCATCGTCAACCACATTTGTTTGACAGGCACAGTGGATGTTCACATATCCTAAATCTGATATTCCTTCTAACATGAACACGACTCCGTCGTCGTGGCCACAGCATACAATTTATATACAGTATACATACAGATCTCGGACCATTGTGGGGCGTAAACTCGGGCAGATATGGGGCTTTACCTTCTTCATGTTTCATTTTTTGCTAATATATCCAGTGTGTATTGATTCTCTGCCAATATAAGCTCGGTGCCAAATAAAAGTTTTTGGGGTTAGGATTCCGGGTCATAAAGACCAACTTTTAAGTACTGGTCATATAACACAAGAAATGATGTGGCACGAAAGCGTAAATTTTCACATGGGTGGCATAAAGAGTTTAAAGACATATATATAGTTAGTACCGAAAAATAATAAAGTGACGAAAACATAAATTACATTGGCCAGTTGGACAATAAAATTATGCAGATCAAAGAGAATTCTTTTTCTTATACAATTGTAGGAATAAGGTGAAGGTATTGAATTCAGGTTCCTTAAACATAATGATGCAAGGGTATAACGATAAAAGGGTGCAATGATGGGTAATTTAATGAATAGTTTGAATTGTTAGAATTGCATTGTGAGATAAGTAGCAGGCGCGAAAAATAAAGAAAATTTAGATTATAATACCCAAAGGGCAATAGTAAAGTAGAGATAATAAAGAATTTAGAAAATAAGCTAAAAGAGACTGAAATAACGTATTAACTGGGTAGAAAAAGAAATAAAAAGTTAAAAGGAAGAGAAAATGATATTAAAGTATAATGACATAAAACATGAAAGGACATAAACCGAATTTTTTGGGATAATCTTACGGAAAACACAAACTTTTATGGAACGATATCGGAAATAGTTGTAATTAGAGACGATTTGAGATAAATGATTACTGAATAAAATCATATGAAACAGTTGGAAGAATCATAGACTGGGATGTAAAAGTGCTACTTCAGAAAGGATGTAAAGTATTTTTTTTTGTGCAGACTATATTTTTTTATAAGGAACCGGTGTCCTGTATTTTTGTAGACGAGGTATGATGAACTGGATAAAAATGAACATTGATTTTTTTATATATTATTAGTAAAGGATAAAGGCACAGTAATTTCTGTGCCAAGTCTTCAAAACATACCTTAAAATAAATGAGATATAATACACTAGCTGCTTGTACATTCACCGAAATAATAGGCATAGTTGTTTATCGTACTCAAGGATTTTAACATATTTATGATTTGAAACTCTATGAACGGATTGTCTATCTCTTAGTTATATTTTGCACGCACGACTATCAGGTAACACTTGCGCTGTCAATGTGAGAGTTGCAGAAGATGGGATGACAAAATGAATGATTTTCTTTTGAAAACTAATGAGAAATCAAGGTCACGGTGTTTGAACAAAGTAAAAGCATCACAGAATTAAATCCATGTGGTTAGGAAATGCAAAAGTTAAACACGTGAAAAGCTTATTTATGTATATGGGCTACAAATTTCAATATTTAAGAACTATATTACAACATTGGTAATATTAATAATACAATGTTGTCTTACAGAATGCAAAACGTACCTGATATATGTGAGTTACCAATGTCCCCGGAACATGGTGAATACTATGTCTTCAATAAGTCCCATGTCGGTCCCGGTGACAATTACACTTTCCTCCACTTGTTATACCAATGCGAATATGGCTACGGTATTGTTGGAGACGACAAAATCAATTGCTCACATGGAGTGTGGTCGGATGTACTGCCTACGTGCATCAGTAAATATGTTTTAAAATTATTATTTCATTAATCCATTATTTAGTTTTGGTATTTATTGTAATCAGTCGAGAAACCTAATATTGATACTCATTGCTGAGATTTGGAGACGCGAGCTTACTTCTAGGGATGTGGTTTTCCAAGAGTTAAAATTAATTATAGTTATCTCTTGATTTAATCCGTTAATTGAAAAAAGAATTTCTATGCTAGCAAAACTTTTGAGAAACATATTTTAAATTACTAACGTTCGTTGGGCTAGCAGACTTTATTATTACTTATAATCTAAAGCGTTTGTTTGGAATATGTATATGTAACCTTGAGTTCTTTAAAGCTAAATTTTGATATCGTGGTCACCGTATTTTATTTATTTTATGTTTAAATTGGTGTTTAAGGAACATCGTGTATAATTTTTAGGTGGTTGTCGCTTGAATTATGACGCTGATGTCCATTATTTATGCAAGAAATGGCGTTCAGAAGAGTTTTCAGAAGAGTTTTGTAACGTTTATATACCGAACGGTGAAGAAGTGTTACCTGTTTGCGATACTCCCTATTACCGCTCTGACAAGGATCTACCTCCTATGAAATGTGTCGATGGTAATTGGAACTACACACCTGCGTGTTTACCAGGTCAGGTTAATTAATGTAATTACAACGTTAACCTAATAATTACTTCTACTAGAAAATATAATTATAATGAGTATCACTAAGTTTATGCAAGTCTCGTAAAACGCATAGCATATTTTTGTACCTTTAAAACATGATCTGATGGATAAGGAAGTTTCATTTCGTTACATTTTTTCACAGTTAAACGTGCATATGTACAATAAAAAAAGCTGATTCTAATTTCATAAAAATTCGTTTAAGAATCAATTGGAACTCTTACTTGTGAATTTTTCGCATACAATATTACACATATTTCATTATATAAGATTTACTCTAGAAATAGATCCCTAGCTTACGGTTTACAGCGATAACGAATATCTGTAAAACAAAATATTTAAATTCTAAATCTAAACGTGAA
The DNA here is from genome assembly GCA_005406025.1 of Eumeta japonica. Lineage (NCBI taxonomy): Eukaryota > Metazoa > Arthropoda > Insecta > Lepidoptera > Psychidae > Eumeta > Eumeta japonica. The sequence goes on from BGZK01000235.1 coordinate 206,768, forward strand.
ATATGGATCGGGAACTATTTTATTGCTGCTGCGAAATGACCCGATCGATGGTACTGTATCTGTGTCTGATCCCTGTTCAGAATTAGTTGTCACAGATTGGTTTCTCCCGATACCTCATTCATTGTTCATATGGTATAATCATATGGTTCTATTTATTTTTACAGAATGCGGCGTAAATATTTCTAAAAAAAAAATTCCTAAACATCTATGGGTTGACCTACTTGCACCAGATGGCAGGGTATCGAGAGGCAGGTCAGCACGAAGCAAAGAGTTACCATGGCACGTCGGCATCTATTACAAAATGTACAAGCCTTACAAGCAAATATGCGGCGGCACTATTATTTCTGCGGAAGTAGTGGTAACAGGTTGGTGTGGTGACACGCATTGTAATTTAAAATCTTTCAATTGTTAGCATTTATTATGTACAAGTATTCTTTCGAAAAACAAATCAATTTATTCTACTATTATTCAGAATATATTTTATAAAATAGTTTTACTATATACCATTAATAATAATATTTATCAATTTAATTTGAGCGCATACCATACAGAAATCCTTTTGTCCAATCTAGGAATGAGTAATCAATGGCCATGCTAAGATTCCCCAAGAAAAGGCCAAGCTAAGTCGTTATCTTCGTACAAATAATTTCAATAAAAGAAGAGTCATTAATCACAGACTTAGGGATGATAATTTATTCGAAATTTAGTTAAAATATTCTCATTGTTTCTATCTGCGAGAAGTCATTTCAAGTGCTGTGGTATCTTATTCGTCATTGCAAGGATTACACAAATCCTCGAGTTAAAATAATGCTGTAAGCGCTTTAGTCCCGAGTAGAGAGGATTGCTGCAACGTGGTCTGGAATCTTTATCATGAAGTCTGTAAATAATGTTTGGAAAGTGTGCAAAAACGGTATTTTGCGTGTACATGTTTTTTTTCCAAAATAAAAGCACCTAAATATGGGGACCGTCTTACATATATTTAATATCGTTACTTAATGACCCTATCGAGAGTTCAAGGATTAAGATCAGATGAAAGAAAACACGTAGAAAAATAGGAGGCATATATTCAGAAACACAAAATCACAATATATCGCTATGGAACCACTTGAACACTTGTAATTGATCGCACTTGACTTGTGAACTCACTTATCGCAGAAACATAACTCTTGTCTGCGTCTGCACTTCCCTATGTACACTTGTTGAATAGCCATTTTCTAATATAAACAAATCAGTAAATTATCTATAACTAATACTTTGTGAATATGTTTCATCTGAAAATAACATTAAGATTTATTGTGTCTCAAAAGTTTCATCCCAAAAAATTAATTCACTTATAAATTATAACAGCGCCGACATAGGGAAGGAGGGTCGAACAAGACGGAATCAATGTGATATTCTATTCTCGTATAATTTTTCTTACATAAATTATTTAGCATGTTTAATTTACTTTTAGCTTGCAAGCGCAGTAGTTTGCAATAATATGCAAACTTTATCCAGCAGAAAATAAATGTTTGTCTTTTCTGCTATAAATAAGGGAGAGGTATTTTAGACGTTCCTGATTTTTTATCTGTGTAAAATTATTAGTTCTGTGTAGACTGCCTAGACCGGGAAATTTAAATCGATTTCATCTTAATTACTCTAGAACAAATGCAGGTTTATTTAATTCACAAATAAACAGAATGGCATCGTTTATTTACAACTTACTGACAAAACGCTGCATGTTTTCCACCACAATTACTTTTCATTTGGGAAAACCAAAAATGTGTTCAGTGTGAGAAGCTAATATCCATATGAATATTAGTTTTAGTTATTAATTTTCATGTTTTATTTTAATTACATACAAAATGTAATTGAGTGTAGTTGCTGTCTGTGATTGCCGTGATCACTTGTAAATGAGACAGCAATGATTTTTATGTTTAAACTTAGTTATTAAATTTAAAACCTTTTCGGTGATCGAATTTTTTTATATCTATATAGCAAATATTACATTTCGAAGTTTTGTGTCATGGGTAATATGTCACATCTGTGTACTCATAAGATATTTAAAACGGTACTGCCATTTGATTAAAAGGATATCAGTATCAGTTATTAATAGCATTTTACACAACAATACTTCTATTCATTACTAGTTCTAGGGAATTGCTGTCAAGCTTCTATCATCATGACAAGAACAAAAAACGTTACTGGAGCTAGACTCAACTATATATTGACCCATGTCTTAAATATTTTGGATGGTTTAAAACCACTTGCTGTATTTCATTTAAGTTGTTGTATGCGCGACCTAGAATAAGAATTCTAGGTCATGCATAATGAAGAAAACCAAAAAAGTACCTATTTAGAGGATCATGTCCCATGAATACTTTTCAGTCGCTTAACATTATTTTAATTAAAAGAATTTGTAGGCATTTTTTGATCGGCACCTCATTAAAAGTGCAAAGTACCATTTTAGCAGCGTGATCTTAGACTATTACTGTTTTTTTCATCAAAATACCTGGTAGATATCACAAATGTTTCACTTTTCCCACATGACCTAAAACAACAAAAAAATTACTGAATAAATTCATAGAATAGAGACTTATTGAAATATAATCTAGAGGCGTACCAATAATATTAGACGTTTAATTTAAGAATCACACGAACTCCGTCCCCACTGAAGTTTTTTATAAGAAAATATTAGATTTGTTTTCTATGATAGTTTAACTTATGGTCTGTTCAAAAGATACTTTAAAAACATAAACCATACTTTTACTTGTTGACCCAAAACAAAAGATGCCACTGACAAATCCATCTACTAACATCATTCGCACTCACTACATTTGTATGATTGTGGAAGCAGGATAGAGGAATTGCTAAGAAAGAGAAGAATAGATAAGGAGAAAACAAAGAATGTTTATCTTAAAATAACATGTCACAAATAATTGTCAAGTTTTCAATAATAAATATTGCATCGAGCGAAATGAAGATGTGCCTTTAAAGTTAGAGTTATAGAATTTAAGCTATTGGACAGAGGATTTATTACAGCACTGGTGACCACACACACGTCGACAGATACTAATCTGCCGTCCTGTTCAGGATATACTACGAATAGTAAAGCCAATGCTGATCACATTGCGGTCTTTCAGCGGCCCATTGCTTCTGGAAAGACGTGGAAGGCCTGGAGCCCAGTCGGCGGTTCGCCGTCGCCGCGGGCAAGCTGTACCGGCGGTGGACCGCGCCCTCTGACTCCAAAGCACAGTTAAGAGATGTTAGAATGTTCATCTTGTTTTGAAACTGATTATTATAAAGTTTTAAGCGGTTAAATATTACAACTAAAGAGAAAAAATGACTGCGTATCGGTATAAATGTCATTTAGCGATAGTAGCAAGCTCAATAATGAAATTTCACAACGACTTGGAGGCTAAGTACTTAATGCTAATTTCCACTCATTGTCAGTATGAATCGGTCTGTATGTTATTGAAGTATTAAATGCATTTTTATTTGCGTTTGCCACGACTTTTCTTGATTTAGTTACAAAGATCATTCGAGTATTAGGTTTACTTTTTATTCACGTTTGTTTAGAAATACGAAAAAAGTTGGTCGACATTATATGAATTAGTTATTTTTAAAAAGCAATTTAAAATATACGAATTTAATATAAAAACTGAGAGAAAGCAATATTAACTCATGTAGCCGTATATTAATTATAATTTTGATGTCTTGAGTTCAAAAGTACTCCAAGTCAACAGCCACATGCAACGCATGCAATAATTTTAGACAAATGAAAAGCAAGGCCTGAATGTGAGATAGGAACATTTGATAACGACAAATTGAACGCTGCTTTGGGTTAAACAGGCGGCGGCTATTTATTTAAACATTAAACATAACCTTAGGCTTGTGCATTCTGAAAGGCATGAAAAATGACAACGGTTACATAAAATATAATAAAAAAAATATCTTAAACAACAACCTGATTGATCAAATATATAAATATGAACTATTGACTTGGTTTACATAAACGGACCTTGCAAATATAGTGGTACCATAAAAGCCTAATAAAGATTATATCTCTGAACTCAGCACAGCACATGTATTGAGTATTAAAATAGTGTCGTGTTAATTTTGCATTTTCAACGCTTCTCACCTTTCTCGCATCCGTTTTAAATTTTTTTAGAACAATAAAAGAAATTTTTATATTTTTTAATTATATAAATTCTTGTTTAGCAAACGAATGTTCATGACAAGAAAAATTGCACTAAAAATATGAAAATGAATCTCCATATTGATTTTCTATTACTGATAGTATGTAAAAAAGCTATTCAAGGTATACTATAAACAAAAAGACTCGAATTCAAGAAAAATTAAATTTAAAGTGGACACATGTGGTGTTGTTGCACGTTCACATCGAGTATTACAAGCTTCACAAAAGATTGCATTGACTCAATGCCGTCGCATTGCTTGAAAATCAGATGTTTAAACAGACGTAATGTGGTTTATTAATAAAAGGAAGTTTTCGTCTTACACTGTTTTTTAGTACAGACGCGATCGACATTCAAATGCACAGACGTCCATACTTAGTTTACTAGTTAACAATCACGTCGACCACGTCTTTAGTTATGGTTCCTAGGTTATATAGTTCCGTTTTGTCTTTCAGGTAAACAAAATCGTGATCCCCAAAAGATTTCGAGGAGGACTGACCAACTTCCAGGACGACATCGCTATAGTGTACTTGTCAAAGCCTTTATCCTTCAACGAGTATGTGTGGCCCGTTTGCTTTGATTTCGATTGGAAATTGGACCAGTCACAGCTAACAGCCGGCAATTTGGGTAAAGTGAGTAATTAAAGATGAACCTAGAACAAAAATATGATGAATCACCGATAAGAGTTTAATACATTTTGTGACACACCGCGCGCACGCGTACACAACGCTTAACAGTCCGTTTTTGGTTTTGCTGATCACTTGACTATTTCGCAGAAGCGTCGCCTCGTCAACTTAGGATGTCGAAATGATACCTCTGTACACTAGGTGTCTAGAGAGGTGCAGAGCTTCACTTCTAATATACCGACACGTATGCTATGTACTATAGTGGACTGTAGACTGTAGGCAGTGCTGTAGTGGTGCAGCCTTAACGCAGCATGCAGCTGCATTCTAAAACCATTTTTCGCTATTCTCGGATTCGTCCTTCAGAGTGTAACCAATTAAATGGTTCGAATTTAGACGAATTAAATTGAAGCGGCCGGGATCTCAAAATCTGTCCTCGATCGGAAGCCGCACCGTCGGGACAGCTATATTATTTTCTGACTTCGATCGCGGGCCGTACCTATCTGGCGCTCGTAAACATTCGTTCGTGGGTCATCCGCGACCTCAATGGTCGCAGGTACGGGACGAAGGACTTACTCTTGCCTCATGCGTCGTCTCATCGGGGATGCGACTCCAACGGATCCAAGTAGGTAGCGACCCTTAGAGGAGTCCGTTTCGTAGGGTCCCATCTTTCGTCAGTCCAGCTGATCAGGCTTTACCCTTTGGTTAGGAGGGAAGGTCTTGAGGAGTTCTCTTGGAAGGGGTCTGCCGCTTGGAAACCTCTTGTGCATTGGTATAATATTCCGAAGGGATTCATGGGGGTCCTGACGTGCGATGTCATACATCCGCCGAGCAATGTACCGGATGAATTCCTCTATGGTTTCAATACAGAGATCGTGAGCTATTTCATCATTTAAGATATACCGTCCTGCTCCCACGATCATCCGTAGGGCGATGTTTGGCTGGGCTTAGATCCTCTTCCTATGTGATATGGAGCAAAGTACGTACTATGTTGGTGCTGTGTACGCAAGCCGTGAACGGATGTAGTCCTTATACAGAGTAACTTTGGCTCGGAGCGGTAAATGCGATCGGAGAACTAGGCACAGCATGATCCGCGCGGCTCTGCTCAGGTGGGTGACATGCTCCACCTGAGCGGCCATGCGCATGGAGCAATCAATCTGTACGCCGAGATATGGCACCCTGGTTTGCCATTCCACTTCCAGTCCTCGGAGTCTCTGCTTCGGTGGCATGATACGCTGTTGGCCGGTCAATAAGGCGGCCGTCTTCGTCACGTTTACTGCGACTCGGCATTTGTCCATCCAATCTAACAGTAGGTCGAGGACCCTTTGAAGCTTGGCCACTGCAAGATCAGCCCGACAAGGTGATGCTAAATAATCACTGTCGTCTGCATATAATGCGAGCACGACGTCCTCTTCCCAGTCCCAATAATTGGCCTGCGAGCTTGGGGAAGTCATCCGTAAATACTGCATACAGAGACGGCGATGGGCAGCTGCCTTGCGGTACTCCGGCGCGCATGGGTCGCGGGTTCGAAATAGCTTCCTCGACTGCAGTGAAGAAGTCCCGAACCTCCAGGAACGAAGCTACTTTCCGTACGAGCACAGGCAGGATCTGGGTGTTCGCTAGTAATATGTGCAACAATCCGGAGTTCCACGCTCGGTCGAACGCCTTCTCGAAATCGAAAAAAGATTTGTACGGTGCGGCGATCCCGATTGTGCTCGGCGGCCATGTAGTGCAGAACTCGTGCCAGCTAGAGCGTTGTTGAGTGTCCAGTGCGAAACACAAACTGCTGCTGTCTAATTGTCAGGTGGCGGTACAGGCGTCAGCGATACGCTCGAACAGCATGGCGATGTGGGACAGCAGCGTAATTGGGCATTGACTAGACGCGAGTCGGGGTTCTTTGCCCGCCTTCGGGATGGCAATGCTCCGTCCGGAGTATCCTATTGAAGAGCTTGGTCACCGCCACCATGGCTTTTCTAGACAGCTGCTTTATGGCTACTGTCGGAATTCCATCAGACTCCGGATCTTTCCGCTTGGGCAATCGGAAGATCGCCTTAGCTGTCTCCTCTGATTGCGAGGTTGCGTAAGCAAGTGTTATTTATTTTTATAATTATCATGCCATTTGGCATGAAACGTACGTAGAATTAACAATATAAAGATTGGCGGATTAAGATAATTATAAAAATAAATAACAGTTGCTTAGGTGTTCGATATCTGTCAATCCTCTCGAATCAATATTCAATCCTTTGAATAAAATATTCGTAGTGGAGATGCAGATTCGAGGGTCAGCGGTGGGTTTCATGCGGCATGTTAATGCATGTTGCAGGCAAGCGTCTAGTATCACAGTAACTCGATATGTGAAACATCGGGGTGAGACCAAATCGCGGCGGTACACGAAGAAATTAGGCAGCCGGAGCTCCTGTCTTGGTCGATGTTTGGTCTCGCCCAGGGGAACAATGTGTATGTCCGGCGACTGGATGAGGATCCGTAAGTCCTGTGTTTTTCGCAAGATACCACCAGCGTTCCAGTACACTACTCATAAGTCGGACGATGCGCGCCGGGGACGTGGAGTAAGCTTGTAGCACTGCTAGAACTGGATCCTGGTCAGCCATGATAGCACGGATGACCCCCATCAGTTGCTCTTACAGCTATTTGTGCGGCTCCAGCGGCTGGGAGGCCTGTGTCGACGAAATCGGGGGCTGCGTTTGGATCTATGGAACTGCCGGAGGTATCCCGCGTAGTAGCAAAACTCTCTGCGGTGCTATCAACGGCAGCATTGTCGCAGGTTGCGGCCCTTAGGTAGGTAGTCCTTTTGAATGCAATGTTCTGGGTGCCATTTTTGGTTCCGGAGTGGCTCGAACGGGCGGGACTGTCGGAAGATCGGAAAATTGCTCTGAAGGGGACAGAAGTGGGAGGCGCGCTTTTCTACTTCGCTTTGTAAGCCTTTTTCTTCACCTTATCTCCACAGTGGACTCCTCCATTGTGTGAAGAGGCTCCATCGCTACTGTTGAAGGGTCTGGTTTTATTCGTGGGGCTGTCGTTATCAAGGATGCCATCAGGACGGTGGCCGCATTTCTGCGGCGACTCGCTCCCCTGCTCTGGCTTTGATGATATTGCCGATGTTCGGTGGGAGGGTCTTGGGTTATCAGTAGGGGGGAAAAGGATTGTGTTCCCTCATTGACGAGCCTCCCTGCGAAAAGCCGGACAGTAAGCGTAAGCTTTCTCTATAAACAAGGTATTAGCCTATAGTTGCAAGCCTAATCCTTGCGAGAGACTACATGTGTAGACAGATTCCAGTAAATCTTTTGCGACATATTATTTGTAAAAGCTTCAGACAGTTTCTGCTAGCATGTATAGGTTGGTCTAGTAACACTTGCTTTGCCTTAAATTTCCGTTTGTCATAAGCTGTATTGCGTTATATAAAATGTAATATAGCGAGTGCGACTTGACAACAGAAAAAAAATGTATATTTTTTCGAATTTAAAAACGAAATATTTACCAAATTCTGTAGATGTTTTCGAAAATTCTAGAAAGCTTTTGTCATTAAAAACTGAGACCCTAGAAAACTAGGTGTTTCATCTACAGGTAATGAGGCATATTTTTTTACTACAATAACGTTTGATTTATTTTTTTTTATTTGAAAATATCATTATGCAATGATAATTTGATAAATCCGTTGTTACTAGACGGATCAAATTAAGCTTAATCATACCATTCACAGTGTTATTATGTCAACCTTTTAGGTTGCTGGATGGGGCCTCATTGACGAAGATGGTCACAGATCGCCAGAACTCCAAGTTGCATATTTACCTTATGTGGAGATCGATCAGTGCATATCTGATGCCTCTCTAGATTTTCGCGCTTATATCACCAGTGATAAGATTTGTGCAGGATATACTAATGGTAAGCATATTTTATATTGACTTCAAGTTTTGCTATTCATAGTCTTAGTATTAGTCTAAGCGTCCGACAAGTAAGATGCTCACAACCACCATAGTTTCTCCCAAAAACCCATATTTTATAAGAACCCGACCCTTAAACTAATTTTCTATGATTTTTCTTTGTTTGACATATTCTTTAGTTTTGCAGCTTTATATGTGCCTTTAGACTCTTTCAACTTAACTTTTAAACTACAACTACATACTCTATCTCATCTTTCACAATGAAGTCCTGGAGTTTATTATGCTTTATTCGTAATAACCAATTTTGCATGGTGTTTCCAACGTAATTGTGAAACTTTAATTCAGCTTACACCTAAAAAGGATCTCTCCCGACATAAACGACAGAGTGCACTCTCTTATCCATAACTTTTCTTTCAACTAATCTCCCATCATTATAAAAGCTATCATATTGTTATATTTTCTTCTGTACCCAGTATATTCTACTGTGATCAATCATATTGTTCGTCACATATGAGTTAAACTCGTGACATAGTAGGTGAAGGCAATCGACATTCTCATTCATTCTTTCACCTCCACTTTTTCAGAGCTATTCTTTATACATCCACTAAGCCAATACCTAATATGACTATTTTTAATTGCTATAGCATTTCGTTAGTATATAGCATACAACCACCAAATCTCGTTCCGCTCCTAGATAGGCTTGAAAATGTATGGGACATACGCGCCTAGAATAAAAGATTTTTTATTATAAAGATAATTTAATTTTAACAAGGAGCAAAAAAAGCCATTGGTTCATATATTCGTAATAACTCATCATACTCAATTTTTTTTCAGATAGGATAAAGTCAATACCGCAGCGTCCTCTTTAGGGCTGATCAATGCCAGACAAAAGCCTTGTTTGATGACCCCATCACTACCTCTCTTTTAAACTCATTCATGCACAGAATATTGGGTCACTTATTTTTCATCTATTGTAAAACATCTAACCTATAATAGATTTTTCTAAATGCACCAAAAGTATCGAAGCGCATCTCTCGCAGCCGTGTTCCGCCTCTTCGGGAAACTAAGAGTGACGAGTGGCGAACCTTGTCTTGAGTACTTGAGACCATGGCTTCAATTCGCTAGGACGGAAGTTTGCCTCAAAATGGAGTGGGACTGATTGGCACAAACTAGGGAAGGGGGGATTTTCTGATGGACAATACTTCAGGGTCCCTCTGAATTATTAATTTTTGGCAAAGAAATTTTAGGAATGATGTAGGTTAGAAAATTTTGTTAGTGATGAAGAAAAGACCCTTAGTTTTAGTATTAAAGGAATAGGTTAGAAAGTGCTGGCCAATCCACTGCGCTTTTGTGGCAACCGAAATCTTCTAGCACCTTTTGAAGATTTGACGAGTCCAACAATGTTAACAAGATTCTTGGTAACTTGGTGTGTATGTAATTCGAGTAGTCGCCGGTTTTGACGGATATATCCCATGGCTATACATCGTTGTGTAGTCCCTCCAAAGTAAATTGCAAAATCATTTAAATTTAATTAAATCTACAAGTTAATACCAGTTGAGTTTTAGATAAGTTCAACTTCGTTTTTTGCAAAGTGAAGCCCCGTTCAAGTTATTGTGTTGAAACAGTAAAATCATTGTTAATCTAGTTGCTGACGCATTCATCGTACCTATTTATTTCTGTCGATTTATTTACAAATAAAGCGACTAAATTTTGATTTAAGGGCTTGCACGAATTAGTTAACGAACTTCTGGCTTGTATCAGGTACGGCGCTGTGCAAGGGAGACAGCGGCGGAGGACTCGTGTTCGTCAAAGAGGAGGGACAACTACAACGACATTACCTAAGAGGCATCTCTTCGACCGCGCCCAACAACAACAAGCTGTGCAACACGCACGCAATACCGACGTTTACCACATACTGGCGCATGAGCGTTTCATTAAAGATCAATTAAATTTTACTACTGTGTAGATAACACTTTTATACTATCTTATAATTTTTTATTATTACCTATATCATAAAGCAAAACACAAAATAATTTTCTGTAATTTTTCATAATTTTTTCTTTTGCTATTATGTTTAATAATTTACATTAGCATTTTATTAGTACTTATCATTGTGATGATTATTAAAAAATATTCTTAATACAGAGTTAATACAACAAAATTAGTACGTTTTATTTATCATATTGTGAAATCTACTGAATCGCTAATGAGTATACTCGTTTAGAAATTTGAAGTATCTTTACTTTCGTTATAACTCCTGACAATTCCTATACAATATTGTAGCAATATTCCCTAATTTAATCATTTAAAAAAAAATTATCACATAAAACTTCAAACTAGCTTCAATTTTCTATATAAAGGGCGCAGTCGTGTCGTCTACATGCTTGTATACGTGATTAGTTCTGTGACATAATAAGACACACATTATAATTACACAACTTACAAAAAAACTAAATGTACTTTATCCCATATTTCATTTTCATTTGTTATGATCATATATTATCTTATTCTAAAACCTTTTCAAGCGAAATATGTGTAATGGGGTATCTTGTGATCGTGAATCAAATCGTTCGATCTTAAGTATGATATTCGATAATTGTAATTTAGTATGGGCCTACATGCCGACTCATCACCTTTAATGCTTTTTTTTACAGCTGCCCTTTTACGTATAGTTGTATCATTTATCTCTCATAAAATTTTGCGCGATTCTTACTCCATATTTCTTACATCCTTACGAAACACATTATTTACCTGAGCCATATTACGGTAATATCGATTAACATTTTCTGAATGATTGTTTCCTAGTAGATAATTCGGTTTTCGGATATCAACCGTTGTCCGTTTCGTTACATTACATTATATAAGAATATTACTAATCCTTAAAACAGATAATAGTTTCCCCGATTAGCATCAACGTATAATCGTAAAATATGGCAAATAGTTCGGTGAACCCATTCCATTAAACCATGTACGGGGATGAAATATAGTGGTAAAGCGCCTCTCTGCTCCGAGTGCAATTAAATCGTCTCTGGCCATTTTCACCCGAATAACAAGTTCCTCGATCAGATATGTTATCTTAAATGGAACTAAGCTAATTAAAATATCTGTGGCTAAAAAATTCATAGCACTGCGGAGTACCTCGTGGAATGGCCATCGTAATAATTTAAAGAGGCTATGCCGTGTCATTCATAATTTGCTTTTATCGCGAATTGATCTCCTGATAGACATTACCACATTGATACCGACTCTTTTAATAAACTTCTTATAAACTAGGGCGTTTCAAAAAAAAAAAAAACTGTTTTTTTTTTTATTTCGGTTGGAACCATGCTCAAAAGGTTTTATTTCATGCCAAAATAAACCTCTGAAAATATGAGCCCTTAATGTTAATATTAAGGTGTTCCGCATCGCAGTTTTCGATTTCCATTTAAATAACACAGGAAATTTTTGTTTCTGTTTAAATTCTGTTTAATTTTCAGAGGCCTATTGTGGCATAAAAAAAGAACGTTTGGGCGTGGTTTCAAGCAAAAATAATGAATAGAAATTGATAAATATATAATTCAATGGAGTTTAATGACTATTTTTAGAAATATTAATCTTTGACAGGCTGTAACTTTAAATAATATCATTGCAGCATAATAGTAAAAGTGATTCGCATTTTCTCAGCTATAAACTTGGCACTAACTCTCGTATTCGGGAAATGTTCGCGTTCACAGAAATACAACATGCACGTGTAGACGAAAATGCAAAACGCACGGTGTAAAGTACGCTCGAGGACTAAAGTTACTAAGAAGCGTCCGCCGTGGGCAGGCGCTGCGTACGTTATTCAAAGCAGTTTTCAAACTTGACGCCGGCCAGCGGCGGCGGCCCCGGGCATCTACTGCCAGCACCTTTGCTCCTCGTTGCGTCGGAGACTATCACGAGAAGACGAGTGTGCCAGCCTGCAATGGCTGTTTTTAAATGTTATAAAATAGTTGATGCAACTGTCTCGTGTACAGCATTTGCGTCACCACTCACTAATTTTCGCATCATTTCGCAGCACTAATTAATACGACGGAGATTTGAGTTTCGGTCAAATGATGAGCTACCGCCGGTACATGTTCATGATGAATTGGGTGCACTTGCCTCATACCGATGCCTAAGCGCGTCCAAATCTGCAAGTTGGTCAGTATCCGCCATGGTCATGAGCCGTATGACACTGAAGTTGTCTTCAGTCGTCGCCGTAGAAGTCCGTCCCGCACGCAAATCGTCAGTTAGATTTGCGTGCGGGACGGATGGACGGACGTAATGCGACCTCATTTGAACTCATTAAAGCAGTTACAAACAGTGGCAGGGGATGGAGCTTCACCACGAAAGGCCAAGCGAATTCTGATATAAAATTCTTGTTGGCTGAAATGGCAACGAAATTATAGAAAAGCGTTACACGAAAATTTTCTCACGTTAAATTTATAGTGATGTTGGACAAACAATTTTCTTTTTGAGGCCAATTTGTGAAAACAAATGTCAGATGAATTCAATGTACATTATAAGTTTTCAAAAAAATTTAATAAGTATTTTAATTTCTAAGTGGCCAGTTCTAAAAATTAAGTGCCCTATTCGCCTTGGGATTGGCCGAGCCTAAATATCGATAGACAAAAAATTGCAAGAAAAAATGTATTAAATAATCCTAATAGAAATAAATAGCATAAGCTGAGTTTTCGAAATCTGTAGACGAAAATTTTGTGCACTTTTGTTTATTTTTAAAATTTCTGGACGCACTATGCATATAGCTAATGCTGCTAACTTGACTCGTGATTCAGTATTACGTCTTAGTTGCAACCATTTTAAATTATACAAATATCAAAACCCGTTTAGATATCGTTGTGTTGTGAATCATTCTCATTACGGAAAATATATTATATTTACCATATAATTGGACATCAAAACTCTATTTACATAAATCTGTCTTTCGTACATTTTTGACGTGACAACGTCTTAAATTAGGTTGCGACTGGGAGTCACTTATGAAAAAGGTGTAACGCTCGGTAACGTAACGATGAGTCACCGAACGAGAGAGAGGCCCGCCGAATGCCTTGCGTCTCTCTCCCACTCAACTATGATCGGTCTGCCGCGCGCAGCACTAGAGAATTAGTGCATAGCTTGCAAATGTATTGCAAGTTATTGTATGTATATTTGTATATAAATACGTATGTATGTGTAAAGGTAAAAAAAATTTTGTTAATATGAAATTCAGTGCGAGATTCTTTGTATAAATTAATGTTTTAAATATAATTCTTTGTATAAATAAATGTTTTAAATTGTTACTATTATTTCATCCTTCTTCCTACTATACGAATGAATATTCACATTAAAATGATTTTACCATTCAAAGTCGTTGTCACGTAAAACTTTCGCCCGTATACCGACTTTATTTGTCAAATTTTGAGATTAACATTTGTTTTATGACTCACTGAGCCCGATTCTATGATTTTAAAATTTATGGCTTTCTGTTTGTTTGACTGTGTGTATAAATGTCTATTTATATTTTAAGAACGGTTTGACCGATCATGACGAAAATCGGTACACAGTAAAAAAATATGGTTGTGTAAATTATAGACTATGTTATGTGACTCCGATTAGGGTCTGCCTATTTGTTTGTGTGGGATGATCACCTACATAGCTGAAGAGATTTTAATCGAATTTGTCTTAAATATACATTTCATGACGCAGTATAACACATCAAAATTAAAATAGATGTTTATTTTATTGTAGCAATACGAAGTTTGCATACATTTTTAAAAGAAACCTTGTATAATGTTTTATGTATGTGTTATATTTTAAAAATTAACCTTTGGATAAAAATGGTTTGAAATATTTCTACAAGTCATAGGAGAGTTTCATTACTTTCAATAGCTGTTTTTTTGACAGTTTCACTCACATTATGCTAGTACTAAATATTTTATATATTTCATCCCTCCATTTTCGACAAAGATCAGATTTTGTCCGACGATTACAACGGGATAGATCTACTAACATAGGTTTCATCAATGGCTGCACTAGTTCACACAGCCATACACATTTGCGCAATACTCCTTGCTTCTTTACTTCAATTACATTCATCTCTCCATTTGACCAAACTAATACAACATCCTCTTTCGGACCACTCCACTTTCTGAACCACTGCTCCTACATCTGTCTTTCAAAGACACTCCACTCATGTGATGAGGTGGTCCTAGCGTAATCTTAGGGTTGCATTTTTGCAATAAGTTCATTTACCATTCAATTTTGTTCAGTTAAGTGTTAATATACTGAAATTTAAATGTGTAACATACGACCTTGTATTTTATCACTGCACTCTGGTGGTGCCGGAACATTGTGGTTTCGCGCAGAAGGGTTCTTATCGGAAATAATTATTTATAGTCGCCGTAAGCGCTATTGAGTGGACCACAGCACGCTGCGATAACATTGTTGTGTCGGCAATGCGCGAGTTCATTATAACTGCATCACGTCATCTTACTGTCGACCTCGTCGTTGGACTGGTTGCCGGCCAAGGGCGAAGCCGGGGCCTTTTAAAAGAGCGCCCGGCGAAGGAGAGCCTCCAGGAGAGCGCCGGCACCTAGAGGGGGTGCCGCCTAACCCGCCGCCGGCCCGCCCGCTACGTCCATGTCGTTGGAGCCCGCGGCCTTATTACCTAAAACAAATCGATTTCTTATTTCGCATGATTTTAAAATTATTTTAATAATTACCAAGTTGATATTTCGAAATGCTAATTATCTTTCTGTTGACAATGTTGCCTCTACAACGAAATCAGTAAATTATCATAATGAAATTTAATCGCATATTTGAATTCAAAAACCGTTAGGGATCGCGATTTCACAATTATTCGAAAATTACCCTCTCAAACCGAAGACTGGTGTATAGCGATTCTCAAGCGATTTACAATCGATTTTCCGTCATTCGAATTTCGTATAAATTTGTACTAGTTGGGGAATAACAGTTAGGGGAATAAGATAATTATAAAAATAAATAGCACTTGCTTAAGTGTTCGATATCTGTCAATCCTCTGGAATCAATATTCAATCATTTGGATAGAGATTCGTAGTGGGGAGGCAGATTCGAGGGTCAGCAGTGGGTTGCATGCTGCTTGTTAATGCATGTTGCAGGCAAGCGTCTAAGAAGCAATAACGTCTTACGCTAAAAATCGGTAGTATTAGTATAAAATGTATTACAGTTAAAGAATATAATTAATTGCGAAAATTGATTCACGTGATTGCAATGTAAATTTCAAACTGAATAGTTACATAATGTTTGGTGCTTGACCTATTGCACTACACAACTAGAATTCAAAGAACTGAGCGAAATGACGGACGTAAGGCGTAGGTGTATAGAAAAGAGGAGACGCACAGTGGCGTACTATTCGGATGGCGAAAAATGGCTCAAAATGTATATTCTGTCTCTGTCTCACATTTTATGGTAGCATTTTCCGTTCCAAAGAAAAAGAAGAGAAGGAACGTTATTTATCATCTAACATTTCAACAGAAATGTCATAACATAAGGTTTATTTTTAAATGAAAAGAGAACAAGTAACGACGATTTTGTTATTGGAAGACAATAAGTCCTATTTTTAACAATTTACACATGTTGTTCTAAAACATGGCATCAATGGAGGGGTACATTATTATTTTAAATCTTTATTATTGTTTTTTGGTTGAAAGTGTGAAAAGAACTATAACTTTTTTTTCATATAAAGCTTAATTTCGTAATCACCTAAGATTAAAATTAATATGAACCTTTAATTTCATAACGGCGGTGAAAATATACATGAAATAACTTGGTGATTTCTAAAGTGTAGAATGTAGTAATATAAAACTTTCTAATTATTTATATAATAAAATAAGATTATGATTAATTAAACATTAACATATGTTTATGAACATAAAACTGTCTGTTTTAGCACTCATTTACTGCGGTCGTTTTTGCATCTTCCCTTTTCATAGATCAATGACTTAAGGGTAATAATTCATTCATAACTCCAATCAAAACCGGTGCAGTCTGTGCCCTTAAAACTGATCACAGTAATATTATACTGTATTCCAGAGGGTGGAATGGGCACCTATGTTGAGAGGGTGTATGAAGCGCCGATTATTAAATGTTTGCACGTTCGGTCTTCATGCAATCAAATTACTAATGAAATTCGAAAATACACATACCTTATAGAATTGATCATGCATCTTTCCGTAAATATTCATAGTCTCCAAACCATAATCATTGAAGTACTATTTTTTGAGAAAAATAGCGTAGAACATCTCCATAAAATGTTGTACTGACAACCTTAGACAAGCTGAGGTAGGTACCGCGTCGCTGAGTGCCACGCGATCGGAAAAAGTATAAAATACATAGGCTAGTTCACGTTTTGACAAATTAGTCTATTAGTGATTCTGCGAAGCAGATATGAGCAAAACTCTTAGAATTCAGAATGGTTTATTAAAATTGTTTAAAAAAAAATATTCGAACATATACAACAGCAAAGTTATGAACAAATAAAAACTAAAAAATATTGACTATTTCTTTCTAATAATTCTAAATTATTATCATTAAAAAAAGAAAGATTCTTAAATAGTAGAATATTTATCATTAAGTAGTTCCTATACCTGGAATCTATTTTAATTATAAGCTTAAAATTGCACTTCGCGCGTAAAACGCATTGTGAGCAGGTAACTGAAATTCTGGTCTTGAGAAATAAATATACATATTTTTATTTTCACTTTATACTTATTTAAAAAATTGATACAATTATGACATTATCTAGACATTTTAATGAAAAAAATAATCATCCGTATTTCGTTTTGATTTCTAACTAAAAGGGGCCATTATTAAATAGTTATTTACGAGTTTCATTTTACATTTCATGTCGTGAATTGGTGAACCAAAATCCTCTAAAATTATTTTCACTTTTTTAGGCAAGTATACCCAAATACCCGAGCAGAACCCAAAATACGGAAGTTCGAGTTTTGTCTTGGTCTCTTTATTTTTAATGCTGCCGCTTTGCGTATTAATCGCATCAGAGCGTAATAGGCATTCGATTAAACGAGACGCGTGACAATAAAGGGAATATTCTACTGAAATAGGGTAAACTGAACAAAATGTGCAAAATTTTCATCTTCAACCAGGGTGAGTGATATGAAATGGATACGGTGATATTGTGTATTTTTTATATTTTTATATATTTTATACTTTTATGTGTTCTTTCAGTGAAGACAGCTCACATCACTTTGTTGATAATCTTTCTATTTCGGTATACTGCGCATGCGTCTCAGGGTTTAACAGATTTAGTGAAACGGTCGTAAGTTTATTATATCTATTTAAAATTAAAAGTTTCAGGTATTCTCCATCGACAGATCTTTCTTCAAAATTAGGTAAACTGTAGGGCATTATAACAGCGCGAATGCAACTAAAAATAAGTTCTTCGCACGTTTTGAGAAATGATCAAAGTTTCGTTAACCGGACAGACAGTCAAACTAATTTACGGTATTATTTTATCTGCTTTAAAGAAATTATTATGAAATGCATTCCATTAGCACAGAGAAAAAGCCGTTCAAAGCAAATAAAACGGATAAAGTAGGTACGAAAGCATTTTTAAAAGCAGCAGCGTGCGTACAAACCGGCCGGTATTTTATGATCACTCGATATACTGATATCACATTATTTTTCGAATATAGTCTATAATAAATAGTAACGTAATCCAATTTTTCTATGTACGAATTCTAATGCGTATTTATATTCTAATATTATCTGATGTTTCGTCGTCGCCGACTTATCGAGTCGTAAGTTAAAACTTGAAAATATTATTATTTTATGTTCAAAATAATATAATTTATTCAACTCCATAGATCTTTGTTAGTGACTTAACATTCGTGGACTAAAATGAACTATTACAATTTATAACTAGAAAATTTATTTGTTATAAGATAATTAAAGAGTTTTAAAGCTTTTCAATACATTTTTTCCTCTTTTAATATTAGACTAGCGACCCGCCTCGGCTTCGCATGGGTGCAATGTAGATTCTAATATTGGGCAGTGTGGAGTGATTAATAATATTATATTTAGTATGTGCTATAGGATATCTATATACACAATATATACAGCTGGTTTTTCATGAAACAGTACAAACATGTTTTCTTCAGAGGTTATTCTCGAAATCGCGACATACAACTGGCCGTGTGAGAAACACTCAACGCTCAAATCTAAGCATGAAACATTAAATGTTTGATCCTGAGACTTACTATCATTATAAAAGATAGCTTTACCGGAAATAGCAGGCGCTTAAATTGAAATGGTAAATCCGATGGTATTAGAGGAATCAAGGGAATTAAAACATCTTCTTCAGTACCTTATCGGATAAGTGCACCCTTTTATTAAAGTTTTAGGGAACTTTATCAATAATCGTGTACCATTAGGCGCATTCAGGTTCATTAATAAAAGAACAGGACAACCCACTTCCAACACCAGTTTATGTGGAGAGAGTGCAGACGGGTTTGTTCGTTTACCATTTTCTAAATGAACTCCAAGATGAATAATCGTGGGAGCCCGGTCATGCAATGGTAATGCCCGGTAATGCTCCACACTGCTTCAGAGCTGCAGATGTAACAAACAGATTGATATTTTTCTACTTCATTTGGATGTTGTATGCTGAAAGTGGCCTGATCGCTACCTTTATTTACAAAGTTAGTAACATACCGGATTGATTTTATTGAACTGCACATCTCTACGTTGATGTGGGCGTCGAAAATTTTTGAAAACATCGAATTATAGGGAACAATCCATCGGTTGTCAATATCATGATTTCGGACGGTGGCAGTTTGTTTACCCTGCTCTGGAAATCGTCGTCGATATTTAGGATATCTGTCGTCGCTAGTAAACGTTTAACCTTGGAATGACTCCGGTAATTTTTTTGAATTTGTTATCTTGCGTACGTGGAGAATTAGGGTTTAAAGCCCCGCGAGGTTAGAGGACCACGTGGTAAATAAAGCCCAGGCACGGCTGTATATTTTCTCAGGTAAACTATTTATGAAATAGTTCAAGTCGTTTCCTAAATAGCTTTTAATGAAGTATCCAATGGTGGCCTCCAATTTGACCTTAGGATATTTCAAGGTCAACTTAGTTTTTTGAAATAATAATTCCCACTTTTCACACCGGTAATCAATAGAGCTGAAAATTACATGTCTAAAGTGACATTTAGAGTGATCTTTAAAAGTGAAATCAAGGTAAATTGTGGAAAATTTTTCAAATTGTGTTGTCTTTAAACTTTAAAGGATTTACGAATGAACACATGTTTGAAAAATTTTGAGACCAACCACATTGCATTGGTCACCTTGACTTTGAGATTAGTTTTGAATATTATTTAAAAGTTAAGATACTTTTTAAATTGACAACCTTACGATCGCCCTTATTCTTACTTTTGGCGTTACCCAGAAACAACTTTGAGGTGACTTATTAGCAAAGATCTCCTTGTCAGTAACTATTGAGTTGCGTGAGGTAAGAATTCATGGGTTTATGAGATCTACTAACTTGGAATCCAGCACACATAACACATAACAGTCAATCACAAACACATGAATCTTGAACTCCTAACCTTTGAACCCAAAATCAATCGATTTAACATCCATAACGGATAATAAACCCGAATAACTACAAATGTATAAGCCCTAAATTTTCCCACATACCTTTCTTTTTAATCAACTTGTTTTGTATGTCATGTTTTCTTAATTTTAGGTCAACATCAGAATCAAATATGTATGTGAATGTAAAAGTTATAGCTCTATCAATTACCGGTGTGAAAAAGGAAAGTTTTTATTTAAATATAACAAGTTAACCTTAAAATAACTTTAAGGTGGAACCCAAGGTCAAATTTAAGGTAACTATAGAGTTTATTGTTGAAAGTTATTTTAAAAATAAACTCATCTTTTTGTAAAAATACTTTATCTGAGAAAATTTCCATCGGTCCTCGAACTTAATTGACACCCAGTATATCATTAGTTATATATTTTTCGAATTCTTTACGTCCTATACGTTTATAGAAATATCTACAAAAAAGAAACAAATTGTTGGAAACTCTGATGTCGTTTCGTGGTTCAATAATTTGATCTAATTATAAAATAATTAGGCCTTGTGAAGGAGATACGAGTTACGAGATACAACGTCCTCCATGGGCATTCACTTGGAAGTAAGGGTGATGCTGTACCTCGTAACGTACTTCCTGGAGATCTGGTTATCTGAGACAGTCGTCATATGATTTAATGGGTGTATTGGTCACAGTGCGATTGCCATAATACAACAGATGAATGAAGTACCCACCACAAATATACTAGTTAATAGCATGTCATGCTTTTATAAGTGTCCTTGAGAATTAAATTTCCGAAAACATTTACTTTTAACGTAATCGAAAATATTGGGATGAACCACACGTATTGGTGAAAATTTATTAAAATTTTCAACGTTATGTAACTCTATTAACAAATTAAAAAAAATATATATATATACATATCATCTTCATTAATTTACGTTTTAGGACTATGACAAAATACAAAGAATATTTTCTCCTAGAGACGACTCAGACTTCACGTCCTGTAGTATGTCACTATATGGGCTGTACAATTACGAACACACCAGTGAAACTGTCAAACTGTGAAAGGTTAAAGTTTTATGGAAAGTTGCAAACTTAATACTATCTTTAAAGTTCTTAAAGTATCTAAAAATTAGTTCGTATAATTCCTGATAATGCTAATGTAATTAATTGTCTTTTTAATAAAGTAATTGTATAAAGAATGTTAAGTTGGAATAAATGTTACGAAATGCTAGTTTTCCGAGTTCATTATTATTAAAACGTGCAATATAAAATGAATTATATTTGAAAACAATATTAAGAAATATGAAAGAGATGTATGAAATAAATTACAATTTTTTGCTAATTCATAATTTATATTGATTATAATAATTTCACAATAATAATGTGACCAAAAATATCGTTTTAAATAGATACGAACTTTGACCGTAGAGCGGTCATAACAAATTAGCCAGAGTACCATTTTGAAAAATCTCCGTACGGTCACGAGTACCACTGCGACAACTTTTGCAAAGCCATTTAACGGTCGCTTGAAGTGTCCGCGAGAGTACGCCCTTTTGAGATGGTGCATAGTCGGCGCTACTTCGGCACTGCGTTAATTTACCGTAGATGGTAGACCAGCTGAGTCGACGTGATTGATAATCATCAATCGTGAATAAATCTGATGTTATTTATCAATAAAACAACGATGAATAATAAATGATATAAATATTTTTTATCATGTATTATTTAGGTAGGCGACACTGTGCCGCTGTTAACATCGACTCAACGTATAAATTTACTTAATAAATAATTTACGGTATTTCAAGGGTCACAGTTTGCAAATAAACGTGTATAAAGTTAAAAAACATTGGAAAAGTGCAAAGTCTGAGTGAAATGTGATCAAAAAGTGGCAAAAAACAATGAAAATACAAGTGACATTACATCTCAAAATAATCAGTTTACTCACAGAGTGGATCTATAAGAGCTGACTTAAAGTGTGTAGTGAACCCAAACATATCTATTCCACATTTTATTAGAATGTTTTGCACTTTTACAAAGTATTCAAATCCGACATAACCTAATATTCCCCAAAAAAATCAAGTCTTCTGTAGAACTAGCTGCCACATACCAGCTAAAGCGACATCTATCGGTCAGCGTCAGAACTACTTCGCCAGACATTAAGCAAGCATAGATCGACCATAAGATCCACCGGACATCAAAACTACCTAGCCAAGAGCTTCCGCGATAAACTACCAGAGGACGCCACGTGTAACAAGAATCATGGAAGAAATTATAAACACGCTAAAAACAATTAAAATGGACTTGGAAAATCAAAGACAAGAAATTCGCGACACAGGAAAAAATATTACAGAGCAGGTCACACAGAATATTAGCAGGATGTTTGAAGAAAAGTTCTTAACATTAGAAAAAATCACGAAAACCTAAAGGAAAGAGTGGAAAATCAAGAAAAAGGCTGCATATGTTGGAAAAACAGGCAAGAAAAATAACCTGGTATTTTTTGGAGTCGAAGAGAATCAAAAGTCATATGCGAGCTTAGAAAGAAACTTTATCACCTGGGTTGAAGAATATTTCTCTGTAAAATTAAATTACAGCGATATCCAAGAAATAAAAAGAATAGGGAAGAAAGAAGAAAGATTACGTCAATAGTGGTAACTTTTCAACGCTAGGCACAAAATTAAAATAATTAAGCAAAAAGAGCGCTAAAAGATACAAATTACTACATTAAAGAAGACTACCCAAAATACGTCCTAGAGAAGAGAAAGGAACTACAAGAGCAGTTAAAACTGGAAAGAGAAAAGGGAGTTAGAGCCAAAATTATATACGACAAACTGATCATACCGAAAAACAACACAAAACGCAAATTTCCTACCTCGCCAGAAAATATCATTAAAACCAACATGGATAAGAACTCACGAGTAAATAAAAAGAACAAAATACAACAGATAGAAGAACCAATCAAGAGGTCTAGCAGCTTCTCAGAGGGAGTAATAAAAAAAGGAATACTGAACTACGTAGTCAAAGAGCCAACCATTCAAAGTAATATTCAGAATAAACAGGCATAGCAATCAATCGCCTCCTCCTCCGGCATAGAGAAAACAAACACACAATTAAAAACAAGAAACAAACATGATCTTCCAACCCGGCTGGTCACCGTGGAAGAGTATGACCACAACCCTTCAAAGTTAATCACCACAGGAACAAACAAGAATAAAAATAAAATCCAACAAATACATGTAGCAACAAAAAAGTTGCAGGCTCAAACTGGTGGCAATTAGCGCAGGATAGAGAGGAGTGGGCGTCTTTGGAGGAGGCCTTTACCCAACTGGGGACCTAGCTTAGTATATAGAAGAAAAACAATAAAAATATAAAACTAGAAAATAGTGAAATTTAGGATTAATTAAAGTATAAATACCTAGCAAATAATAAGTAATTCAAATAAATTAAGTATAAATAGAAAAATGTAGATTTAGCTTGGTCAAATAAAGGCTTTTTTAATTTTATTTTATTTATTATTTATCAATAAAACAACGTAACTATTATTTTCATATCAATCCCATTGTATACGTACCCGACGATTAAAATCATCTAACATTACTATCCTTTCGTTCCTATCACTTTTACTAAAATGTCCCTCACATCAGCCCAAAATTCCTCCCGCTTCTTGAGATGTTTGAAAATATCTTGTATGTATACGTCTAAAATAAAAATCCGTGGTAGTCCAGTTGTAACTCGGAGTTAGAGGAGCCTTGGATTTATCCATTGGTAACTGTTTACATATTTAGATAATCTTTCTAAGCCGACACCCAGATATTCTCATTGGCTCTGTTCATCGCCAGATCAAGTAGTTTCGAAGGATTCGTGTTTGGCGGTCCCACCATTACCTTCCCTTAACTATCATTTATACATAGAATATACAGTCACCTGTCTTCCATCAGTTCGCAGTTATTAATTTTATCATCCATATACCCACACATTCAAAATTCCGAAACGGACTCTTTTAGTCTGCGTTCCGTCCCTTCGGTGACTAGGGGTGATACGTGGCAAACCTAGAACAGCAATCGAGACTAGAGCTCCCGATTCCCCGGTATGGAAGTTTGTTTTCCAGATATAATGTAACTGCCCGGAACAAGCCCGAGGAGGGATTTAATAGCAATGGCAGTACCGTTCAGGGGCAATATTTTTAAATATCTGCGAATATTACATTTTGAGGATTTTAGAAAAGGTAGGAGGTGTAGGGAATAGAAAAGATAGAAAGTCGAATGGTTATTTGGATTTCGGAGTGGAAATGATAGGGCAGAAGGATACTGCCATCCCCGGACGGAGTAGAGAGTGATATAGGCAGTGGCTTAGGGACTTCGCGTTTGCGTGCCTGTGCGCCCCTCCGTAAATCCGGACAGGCTTTGATCAGATAAACACCTTCTAGAGCTTGGACCCAACATTAATTTAGATGTTAACAAAGTAATTCATAATGTTGTAAAGACATAAGAAAAGTCCAGAAGAAGTAATATTGTGTCCGAGCCGTTATCTTATTCTGACTGTATGCCGCCAGCAACGTCGAGTAAGGCAATAGTAGTGCTTCTGTTTTTGCAGAATCCAAGCTGTATCTGAGAAAAATGTTGCCGATTTCTAAGTAAGCAGTAAGTTGCATGTACATTATAGATTCTACAACTTTCGAAAGACATGGAAAATTACAATCGGTTGTAGATACTTGAGTGTAAGAAGATTTATGTTTTTAGAGAGAGAATGGTTAATAGGGATTTTCCGTGGATTAGGAAATGAGCATTCAATGATTGAATAAACAAGATTAGATGTATTTATTTATGTTTAGCGTTTTGTGTGTATTTAACAAAGACATATTCTCGTCGTTCTTAAATTATTATTAAATGTACGATGTTATTATTTCTCTTACATTCTCCACTTTACCTTATTCTGCTCATTAATATCATATATATAACAGAAATTTTCCTTCATCTGGCTGTTAAGTAGAATAGTGATAAATGTGAATTTAATATGACACAATCGGTTCATTGGCATGTGCCAAGTACAAGTTCTAGTTACCAATAAATTTGTCAGACATTTTAAGATCTTCAGTTCTTGTCGTGTCATGGGCCGATGACATAAATTGTGAAATAGATTTTGTTTAATATTCTGCAAATAACATTTAAAACAAACTCAAAACCAAGCAAAGTTACATAGATTGATTTTGAGTTGTGTATTGATTCTAAATATTTTTCGATTGTAAACAATATTTTCCGACAACAAGTACGTCGTTTTTTTTTTCTTCGAAACTGGCTAAAAACTAGCCATCATTATAATGTCTAAAATTTTATAGTATATATGTATATATATATATATATATATATATATATATATATATATATATATATATATATATATATATATATATATATATATGTAAAGAGAAGTTTTTCCGTTGCTTCAGCAAAGGTGCCCTGATCTTACATAACGGCGTTAATCAGCGAGCGTTCGCTTCAGAGCCTAGGACGGAGGAGTCGTGAAGGACGAGGCGTGGACACGTGTCGGCATGTGTTTGACTCCGATATATATATCGGCTCTAGTGGCTTAGAAGCACCTATTAACACTATAAAACATTTCTCACACTTAAGAGACAAAAAAGCACGCGAAATCATAATTTCTACTTCATGGTCCGCTTGTTGCACGTCTACAACTTGTTAATACAAATTGAACGCAGACATTTTTGTGGATATCGTTTATAAAAAGTGAGCGAAATTATTTGATATTTTGTGTAGTTTTCTGGTCTTCCGGCTTCGAGAATAGTACTGAGGCATCGAGATGGGTATAGCAATGTAAAATCTTTTCCGAGAGTGTATTTATTTTTGGGAGTGTCTTTTTTATAGAAAATGGTTTAATTATAACGCTTATTATTCAGAACCAATTTTATGAAAGAATGAACGGTCACATAACACATGCTAATAAAATTTAATAATTATACCAATAGAATCCGCTTAGATAACGTTGTGTTATGAATCATTCTCATTAAGGAAAATATATTTGTCGTAAAATTAGACAACATAACTCATATATCAATCTATAACTTCTGTCTGTGCGTACATTTTTTTGTCAAATTTTGTGATTAATATTCGTTTTATGACTCACTAAGCTCGATTCTACCATTTTAAAATTTATGTATTTCTGATTGTCTGTCAGTATGTATAAATGTCTTTTTACAATTTAGGAACGGTTTGATCGATCATAACTAAAATCGGTATTTACTAAAAAATCTGATTGTGCAAATTATAAACTATATTATATGATTCCGATAAGGGTCTCTCAGTTTGTTTGTGTGGACTAATCTCTGATACGCTGAAGAGATTTTAATCGAATTTTGGTTATATTTAGTGTGACTACATACAATCAAAATTTGAATTAAATAACAAACAACACACTATTATTTATCTTTCTGTACTAATATATGAAACTGTACATAAGAGGTTAGTAAAATTTTGCCATAAATGTATATACCATGACGCATTGTTACACCTCAAAATGAAAATCGATGTTTAATTGGTTTGAAATATTTATATACATCCTAGGAGAGATTGCTAGGCTAAGTAGTGTTACTACATGTAATCAAAATTAGTATGAAATAACAAATAACACACTTCTATTAATCTTTCTATAGTAATATATGAAACTGTATATAGGAGGTTGAGTAAAAATTTGTCATAAATATATATTCTATGACGCACTGTAACATCTCAAAATGAAAATCGATGTTCACTAGCAAATTTAAATTTCCCTCACAAAATGGTAATTGAATAACAGCTGAACGAGGTATGGTAGTGTTACTTTGATGATTCTATAATTCGTATCTTTTAAAAGTAAAATAATATTTTTGCATTTATAACTCGATTGAGTCGAGTCGAAATTTAAAAGCATTTGTTTTGAATATCTAATTATCAACGTCATTGAATTCGTCATTAGATTAATCTGTTATCTGTTATTTGTGTCATATCGAAGATCACTTTTTCAATTTACAAAAAAATATTCTTTTTCTGACTGAAAAAGCGTCAAGACAGGCATTATCAAAACTAAATTTTCTTCAAGAAACTATTATAACCAGTCAATCTTCTGCTGTCTAATATAAGTATTTATCGTGGGATCCTCCTAAGCAACGGGTAAGATACGATGTTTTGTTCAGAGAAATGATTCGTGAAATCTGTTTTATTCTTATCTATTTTATTAAAAAAAAAAAAAAATGTGCCTATGTAAAGATAAAATGTATATATGTTTGTTTGTTTAGTTTAATATCTGGAAATGTCGAATGGATTATAATCAAATTTCGCAAAGAGTATACTCAATGAGCGCGTGTTTTAATCTTCACTTTAATTACATTCATCTTTCCATGTGGGCAAACCGTTACAACATTTTCTTTCAAACTACTCCACTCTCTGGCACCACTGTTCATATATCTGTTCATATATTTCAAAGACACTTCAGTCATATTGTGAGGTGGTCCCTGCGTAGTCGTAAGGGTTTCATTTTTCCAATGAGTTTATTTATCCTTCAATTTTGCCCAATTAAATGTTAACATACTGAAATTTTACGTGTGTAACATACGACACTGTATTTTATCATTGCACTCTGGTGGTGCCGGAAAATATTGTGGTGTCGCACAGACTGGTTCTTATCGGTTTTAGCCACACAATTATTTATAGTTGCTGTAAACACTATTGAGTGGACCGCAGCACGCTGCGATAACATTGTTGTGTCGGCAATGCGCGAGTTAATTATAACTGCATGACGTCATCTTACTGTCGACCTCGTCGTTGGACAGATTGCCGGTCAAGGGCGAAGCCGGGGCCTTTTAAGAGAGCGCCCGGCGAAGGAGAGCCTCCAGGAGAGCGCCGGCACCTAGAGGGGGGCTGCCCCCGCCCCCGGCCCCGCCGCTACGTCCATGTCGCTGGGGCCCGTCTATGTGGAACAAGAGCGAGTCGCGGAATCTGGCTTAGACATTCTTCGCGTGGAATTATTTCGTTGACAGTCGTTGTTCAGAAAATAATTTAAAATTTAAGGAGATAATTGATATTGTGGTCCTCTCATACGGGCCCCTTCAATCTTCTTATGAGTTATTTTAATCAATTATGTATTTAGCCATAAATGACAAATTTTCGCCTCCGAATGCATAATTAAATTTGTCATATTTTAATAGATGATAGGGTGTTATATTTTTCATTTTTTTTTCTGTGTTAATAATTATGTATTTTTAAACTAGAATCAGGTGTGAATTGTACTATATTTTGATTTTGAATATTTCGAATAACTGTAAGAAAAAAATCTTTTCCAAAACCATATATTTATTGTGACGTGACGCTTCAAATCTATACACAATATATTGATTTTCCGAAGATATAATATTTCGTTGGCCCAAAACTATTCGGTTGTCCACATCCGTGTCCGGTAGCTTACACCCCCCGCCGATCAACCCTCTCGCGCGCCAGCGCCTGACCCGTGATAATGTGTGTGCTTGTTGCGCGCGCGCGTGCACACAACCATCGCTACGAGTATCAAAGTACAGTCGCGCATGACATTCGTCTGCACTATGCGGTTTTTGTTATTGAATTTTCGTGTCATGTACTTTTATGTTTCTTGTTACTTTGTTGTTATCCATGATGTTGTATTTTCCTTTTAATGTTTGAGAAATGGTATATGCCAAGAAGAAAAATAGTCTTACATTCTAAATCAGTAAAATTAATTTAAAATTTACTACAGTTAAAAAATATAATGAACTGCAAAAATTGAGTCAAGTGGTTGCAATTTAAATTTCAAACTGAATAGTTGCATATCGTTTGATGGCTTGATTTATTGCATTACACCTAGCATTCAAAAAACTGAGTAAAATAACGGACGTAAGGGTAATAATTAATTCACAACTACAATCAAAACCGGTGCAGTCTGTGCCCTTAAAACTGATCACAGTATTATTATACTGTATTCCAGAGGGTGGAATGGGCCCCTATGTTGAGAGGGTGTATGAAGCGCCGATTATTAAATGTTTGCACGTTCGGTCTTCATGCAATTAAATGCAACTAAAATACAAATTCTGTATAGAATGGATCATGCATTTTTCCGCAAATATTTATAATCTCCTTCTTTTCTTAGAACAACTTTTCTAAAGAAACCATAATTATTGAAGTAGTTTTTTTGAGAAAAATAGCGTAGAGCATCTCCAATTAAATATTTTACTAATAACCTTAAATCAGCAGACGCGTAGATACCGCGCCGTTGTGCGGCACGCGGTGGGAGAAGGTATGAAATACATAGGCCAGTTAACGTTTTGAAAAATTAGTCTATTCTTTATTCTGCGAATTAGATATGAGCAAAACTCTTAAGATTTCAGAATGGTCTTTTAAAATTATATAAAAAAAATTGTAATCGCACATAAACGATAGTAAAGTTATGAACAATTAAAGACTAAAAAATCTTGTGTATTTTGTCTAATAATTCTAAATTGTTATTATCAAAAGAAGTAAGATTCTTGAATAGTAGAAAATTTGTTATTAAGTAGTTCCTATAACTGGAATCTACTTTAATTATAAGCTTAAAATTGCACTTCACGCGTAAAACACATTGTGAGTAGGTAACTGTAATTCTGGCCGTGATAAATAAATATACGTATTTTTATTTTCACCTAATACTTATTTAAAATTTGATAAAATTATGACATTATCTATACATTTCAATGAAAAAAAATAATCATTGATATTTTTTTTATATTTCTAACTGAAAGGAGCCATTATTAAATAGTTATTTACGAGTTTCATTTCACATTCCACATCGTGAATTGGTGAAACAAAATCTTCTATAATTAATTTCGCTTTTTAGGCAACTATACCCAAGCACAACCCGCGATGAGTGAGTGCGGGTTCTATATTGGCCGCTTTATTTTTAATGCTGTCGCTTTACGTATTAATCGCATCAGAGCGTAATAGGCATTCGATTAAACGAGACGCGTGACAATAAAGGGAATATTCTACTGAAATAGGGTAAACTGAACAAAATGTGCAAAATTTTCTTCTTCTACCAGGGTGAGTGCTACAAAATGGATACTGTGATATGATGTATTTTTTTATACCTTTCATACTCTTATACTTTTATGTGTTCTTTCAGCGAAGACAGCTTATATCACTTTGTTGATAATCTTTCTACTGCGGTATACCGCGCATGCGTCCCAGCGTTCAACGGACTCAGTGAAATGGTCGTAAGTTTATTATATCTATTTAAAATTAAAAACTTTAGGGATTCTCCATCGAGAGAACTTTCTTCAAAATTAGGTAAACTGTAGGGCATTATAGCAGCGCGAGCGCAAATCAAAATAAGTTCCTCGCACATTTTAGAGATGATCAAAGTTTCGTTAATCGGACAGTCCGCCAAACTAAATTTACAGTATTCTTTTAACTAGATCTGCTTTAAGTAAATGATTATTAAATGCATTCAATAGGCATAGGGAAAAAAACGATCAAGTCAAATAAAACTAATAAAGTAGGTACGAAAAAATTTTTAGAAGCAACCTTGAGCATGCGTACAGAACGGCCAGTATTTTATGACAACTCGACTCACAGATATCAAATTATTTTTCAGTTTTAGTGTATAATAAATAGCAATGAAACCGAATTTCTCTTTTGTACTAGTCGTAATGCGAAATTATTATGATTTTAATAATGTCCGATATCCGCTGATTTAGCAAGTCGTAAGTTAAAATTTGAAAATTTGTCTAGTCAACAAGTTGAAAATTATTTTAATTCTTGATGAAGGTCCTAAAAATATGTGTGATAGCTCATTGTATTTGGAATAAAGTCTAGATTTTATTTTAAAATTTTGTAAAAAAATTTACGAATTTATTTTACTTATATTTCATGTTTATTTTTTAATTAAAAGAATACAAAAAAATACTAACGAAATTTTTCTAGAAAATTCTTTTTTAGAAAAAATATTTTTAGCAAAATTTTATTTTAACAAAAATAGTAAATATTTTTTTTACAATTTTAGACTAGTCTATTTACTTGTAAGCCATTTATTAATAAATGCAATAAAAAATCTTTTCAACGTTGGTTAATGCCTCTATAAAATGCAAAAATAGTCATAAAAAACATTTGATTAAAAAAAAATTACCAACATTATTGAGGATTTTCATTTTTTGTTAACTCAAGAAAATTATAATATAGAAAATATACAAATTTAAGATACTTTTATAAAATGATCTTGTTTAATATATATATTTATGAAGAGCTTCAAGAAGCGAAAAATTTATAAAACAATTATTTAAACTTTTATACCGTCTTTTGTATGAAATTCCACGAAAAATTACTTAGTTATAAATGCATAACTTTTTAAATATTAACAATTTTTTTTCAGCGGGATTCTATTCTTTGAATTGTTCTGATGATACTAAATTATTTTTAAGTTTTAATGTTGATATCTAATCCTAAAAAAAAATTATTTTATGTGATAACTCTGTTGAGCGGTAGCGCGGCCGTACTGTATTGGCCCCGTGGGGTTCTATTTTCAGCACTAAATTAAAATTATTAATAATGGAGGAAGCTTTCCT
Organism: Eumeta japonica; assembly: GCA_005406025.1. Lineage (NCBI taxonomy): Eukaryota > Metazoa > Arthropoda > Insecta > Lepidoptera > Psychidae > Eumeta > Eumeta japonica. Next base: position 238,657 of record BGZK01000235.1, read on the forward strand.
AGATTCAAAACTGTTTTTAGGAAATTTTCTCCTCCTTATAAATCATTTTTTAAATTTCTTAAATATTAACAGTTTTTGAGTAACTGCCAAAAACGAAATACCTTTTGGTTTTTATCTTAATTCGTTAATAACTTTTTCAATTTTTATCGTGCCGAAAATCCTTCGAGAACATTTATCTAGACATCATTTCGAATCAAATGAGCTTTCGCACATATTTTTAGAACTTTAATCAAGAATTAACATGATTTTGAACTTGTCGACCAGACTAAATATTATTATTTTCTGTTTAAACTTTTATCAATTCCACAGATCTTTGTGACTCCAAATTAGTGCACTAAAATGGACCACTAGAATTTATAAATTAAAAAAATATTTGTTTTGAGTTAATCAAAATAAGAGTTTTAGAGCTTTTCAACACGTTATTTCCCCTTTTAATAGTAGATTTATATATATATATATATATATATATATATATATATATATATATATATATATATATATATATATATATATATATATGTATATATTTCTCAACAGTAAAATACCCTGAATTACTCATCGATGCAGCTGTACATTTTTAGGAATTTGATATAGAGATATGTTCTAAGTATTTTTTTAATTGTTTTGGATTTTTTTTTCCATAAGATATATATAATAAAAAATCGGAATTAAAACAAATTAAGCTATATTTCTATTACGAGATTATAATTATTCCGGTGTCGGTGTGATAACCAGCAAAACGCTTTGTTCCGAGCTCTCACATTTATTTTTAAAACAGTAGAAATAGTGAACTTCACTTGCAATTGTGCCGTTCAGTGACTTTTCAGCACATATGTGAATCGTTTAACATTATTGTGACCATAAAAATTTTATCTAAAAGTAATAAAACTACTAAGAAAAACTTAGTCACTATCACTGGCGATTATCCATCAAATAACATTACTTATATAGGTCATAAATAGTAAGCTTTTGTCACAATAGTACCAACTGAGAGAAACTGGTGTGGCATGCTCAGAAAAGTTACGGTCCGTTTCACGAACTGAATGAATAACGAACTGTAACCCGATATATCACTGCTTTTTGCTAAAGTAATAGAACAACTTAACCTACAAACAGATACAATAACGAAAAATGTAATTACAGCTAAACTGAAAAAAAGTGGACGAGAAATTAAAACCGATTAGGGAGAAAAACAAAAAACTATAGAACAAAGTAGAGGTATAGAATATGTAAATATTTAACCTCGAGATGATTAGCAGAAAAAACAGCATTTTAATAAGTGGGCTTCAGGAGGCTAACGAAGAAAAACACGAAGATCTAGTTACCTTTGTAACATCGACACTGAAAGAAATAGTGATAGAAATAGAAACAAGGTAAATAGATAAACTTCAAAAACTGGGGAAAAAAGGAGATAAAGAGAGCAAAACGACACCAATTATTCTAGCTACCACAACTTTTCCGAAGAAAATACAGCGTATTAAATACAAAAATAAGATGACCCCTAACACCCACATCACTCATGATCTTCCTAAGCAAAAACTATTATTGAAAAAAAAACCAAAGACCTATACCAACAAAAAAGAGTTGGTATAGAGAAATAGATCTAACACTCCCATCCTAGGCAATCAACATGAAATAAGCTCAAAAATGTATAAGAAAAAATGCCTTTCGATATTTGCGGACAAGATCGAACTTTTTGCCAGAAAATATTATATACAAAACTTAACATTACACCATTAGGAGCTGATAAATCACAAAAAAATTATAACAAACAATCCAACTCAATAACAAACTCCACAGGAAATAAATCAAAAAACAAATCAATCAACTATCTCTCCTATTACGGCTGGTCACCGCGGGAGAATCAGATCGTCATCCTATAACAAACAACAAAATATGTATTGCAATAATAAATACTAGGATTTTAATGACACCAGAATCTTTGTTAGAATTTGAAGAAGCATTAAAGGATCTACATTGGGATATAATTATTGAAATGCCTAAACGTTAGGCTATGTAATATTCAATAAAGAAGAAACGGGAGGCTATGGAAGAGTTAGATTCATGGTCAAAATACACCTCAAAAATTACATACAAGATTTTCTCGGAGTTACTGATCGGATAATTAAACTTAACATCAAAATACCTAACTACAAGAAAATGTAGACTATTATACAAGCATATGCATCCACAGAAAAAGCGGATAACCATTCATTCAAATAATACAAGTATACTAATAAGAGACTACAATGCCCAGGTAGGAGCCAAACAAAACAATAATAAATTTGTATTGGGTAATTTTGGTTATGTTAAAAGAAGCCCGAACGGACAAAGAGTGGTGGATTTTCTAATGGATCATAATCTAACTCTCAGATGGAAAAAGCAGAAATGAAATCGATGACATAATAAACAACCACCCTAAATAATTTATAGATACGTTAGTTATATCTAAGCTTCCTTTCAATACTGATCATCGTATGGTACGAGTATCCTTCAAAGCGATTCCATCAAAATTGCCTAGAAAGTATAAGATTCAAATAACAACAAGAACAACTGATTACTCAGAAATCAACAAAATAAGATCTAACTCCTTAGACAAATTAAGCGAAGAATTAATAGCATCTAACACAACAGACATAAAAACAAGTTATGCCAGCTACTGCAAAACCAGCTCACTTAGCACAAGAACAAAAAATTGTCTAAACACAAATATGCATTTACCAACCCTACACAATAACTTATAAAACAGAGAAAAATCTTGTTTACCGACAAATTGAGAAAACAGAACACATAAAAAATAACGGAGTTAAGCAAGAAAATAAGGAATGATATTATAAAGAACAGAAAAGCTAACAGACTGCATACCCTTGAAAAATATATCGCAAGAACAGGAGGAACCAAGAACACACTTAAAAAACTGCGAACAACAACCCCATGGATAATAAACTTGAAATACAATTATAATAAATCCGGCAAAATCACAAACCGCAAAAAAATTAAAAAAAAACAGCTACAAAATTATATTGCAGTCCTTACTATCACCAACATGCAGTAGAACAAAGAACAAGATATGACCCTGAACTATTAACCGCTGAACGCAAAATATTACCAAGCCAAGTAAGAAAAGCAATCCTCACTCAAAAATCAGACAAAGTACCAGGCGCGTATGAGATCACTAATGAAATACTAAAATGAACTTTGTAATCAGTTGTTTCATTACTGAACATGATCTACAATGATCTTTTACCTGAGCAGTGGAAGATTTCACACATAATTCTTAAACACAAAAAAAGTTTTAAAGAAGTTATAAGGAATTACCGACCAATCAACCTCATGATCAATATCTATAAGGTTTTCTCCAAGATAATCTTAGATCAAATAAGCACGACCTAGACGAAAAAGAAACCAAAGAATCAAGGCAGTTTCAGGAAAAATTTCGCAAAAATAGTCCATATACACACAGTTAAACAGATAGTGGAGAAGTATTAAGAATGTAGCAAACCTTTATATATGGCCTTCTGACTACACCAAAGCTTTCGACAGCATTAGTCATGAAGCGGTATGGGACAGTCTTAATAATCAAGGATCCCTATACTTTATATAAAGATTATCAAAAGCATATCTGCCAACGGTAAAGCAAGGATGAAACTGGAATTACTAAAAGAGACAATAAAAATCAAGAGAGGAGTTCGACAAGAGAACTCATTATCTTCTGTTTTACGCAGTATTAGAAAATTTATTCCGGAATCTAGTTTGGGAATATTGTGGCTTACGTATTAGTGAGAGAAACCTGAACCACCTAAGATTTGTCGATGACATTATTTTGTTTGAGGAATATCCAAGCAAACTATAGATAATTGTTAAAGAACTAAACAAAAAAACTAATAAGGTGGGACTATCCATGACCATAAATAAGACAAAACTACTGACAAATTTTGAAAATAGAGAGACAAAAATCAACAACATACCCCTTGAATACGTAAACAAGTATACCTGTCTTGGGAAAATCATATCGTGTGTAGATTAAACCACAAAAGAAATCAAAAAACGCATGGCCAATAGTTGGAAAAGATACTGGTCGCTGAAAGAAGCAATGAAATCAGCTGAATTTAGCATATAAGTAAAGCGGAAAATGCTTAACACCTGCATTCTACCTTGCTTCACCTACGGATGTGAAACCTAGTCCCTTTCAAAACACCACAGAGATATGCCAAATATTGTGAAATAGCTACGGAAAGAAGTTTGATGAGTATTAGACAACAAACAGAATAAGGGAATACGCCTATGAGATCTAAGACTAAACTAACCGATGTACTTACAAAGATCAATTGAAGTGGAAATGGACAGGGAATACATTAAGAAGTTATTAAAAAAAATGAGTAAAATTGTCATAGATTGGTATCTATCCTAGAAACGGCATAAGGAGAAAAGAAGGACAACACAGAAGATGGGAAGATAAACTGAAAACAACAGCGGGTCCCAATCGGAGAAGGGTCGCTGAAACAGAAATCAATGGAAAATGTTAGACGAAGCCTTTGCTAGCAGGTACACTGAGCTCTGAGATATTCTTTAATCATAAAAATTAATAAAAACTGTATGCAAAGCTCAGGATAAGAGGCTTAATGTATTAAATGTCTATATATTTCTCAACAGTAATATATCCTGAATTGCTCATTTATACAGCTGAACATTTTTCAAAATTTGATACAGAGATATATTCTAAACATTTTTGTTTTATTTTTTTGCATTTTGTTTCGCATAATGTATATATATATATATATATACACATTAAAAGTCAAAATTAAAACGTATTAAGTAGTATTTATATTACGATATTATAATTATATGCTCTTTAATAATCTTTGTAATGACCCTCAGAATAAACTTTTATTAACTTATAAATGATGGTTAACAGTCAGTATTGTCATTTTTATCTTCATGTGATATATTTTAGACTTTATCACTGCTTACTTCGTTATCGATACTAAAACGCAAGCGATTTGCAGTCAATCAGATTTTCGAAAACGATGCGAGTCAAATTACCTGAATCATTCGAATAAAAAGCTCTGCCAGCTGCCGCCGCAGCCGCACTACGGCGGCTACACGGCAGTGAACCGGCCTGGAGCCAAGCCCGGAGACGTCTTCGGAAATGTGACCCTGATAAGTTTCATCACGGACGGGAACAACGAGCTCGCCGCAGTGACCCAGCACACATGCTTCTCTGGCGCGTGGGCACATAAGTCGATCAGCGACAGAGGCGGTGAGTGTGATGTGGATTTGGTGGCCCATATTGTTAGGGAGAAAATTATATGAGAGATATTTAAAAGTACATTTCATGAACGCGAAATAAAATACTATGTGATTAAAATGGAATAGAATCGTTACCCTAATCAGTATTTTGTTCTTCTTAAGTTCGAAAGTGTATTTTGAGATTCCACGTAATACTGGAATATGGTTTGGTAACCCATTACTTTTTTTTTCCTTTCTTTTGAGAGATAATGTTAATATCTGCCTTTTCTATATAATTACTAATTATAAAGCAAGTAATGCATTATTTATTAATGCAATCTTTTTATATAAGTGGCACGGAAACTACTTGAAATACATGGAAAAGATATGCAATGAAACCAAACGGGGCAGAGACGAACGTCCTCATCTGGATCACTCGCTCCTTGCCCCGGAGATTACGTTAACACATAAATCTCTGAGTTGTCTTGGTATTGATGGTAACGGTCGTTAGTAGGCATCATTCGAGCGGAGTTGCGTGGAAGGACTTTAGTGCCAGGCCCCTAAATCTAAAATAAATGGATCGAGATTGATGTATCAACAGCGACGTGATTAGAATTTAACACAACAAGAGAATATGACATCATCACTGCATGTGAATTTGATAAATGTAGCTTAAAAATAATACGACCCCAATCTCTATAAATAAAAACCAAAAGTTATACAAAGAGTTATTCATTGGTAAGCGCATTACATTAGACCAGCTCAATCAATTTCGCTAATTATTTTCTCAAATGATCGCAATAATACTAGTAATATTTTTAGGGGAAAAAAGTAGAATAGTTTCCCGGAAAGCTTCGAAATTTGGGAAAAATCTAAGCAGTTTTTTCCATGGTATTTTTATACAAACTCTTGACCGTAACGCACAATTCGAACGAGGAATATAAGTAATTCCCTATTGTTTGAAATCAAAAGCGAGACCGAAATTGAGATCGATATTGTAGCTAACGGCAGGAAAATAACCACCCCGCGCGCCCATCAACCCGCCCGCCAACACAAATAGCGATAGTTAATAAATAGAATAAAATTGTAAATATGGGTTAGCGGTTACGGGATAAATATGTAAAATAAAAGACCGTGCTATCAATAGCAAAGTTGCCTACAAATAAGTAGAAAAGACCGCGAAGGCACCCGCATATGTAATTATAAATGTAGTGTGTAAAAATAAATGTATGTATGCTTACTTTGTCGTTGATAAATGGAATAAAATGGAGGTGAGGGAGGAGCAGGGAGTCGGGCCTCTCATTGGCAGAGCGAACTCGCGAAGTGCGTACACGAATAAGCGGTCGCACTCAGTGTGCAGCGCTGTTATACGTGAGTGCTTCCCGCAATAAGTCAAATTAATATTTTTTTTATTAATAGCATCTCTTGCCTACGAAAGTGGGAGGGTTATTCTAGTTTATCATGGCTCATCTTAACTTAGACGAATTAAAGGAGTTACTTACCCAATTCCTTCGTGAAAAGGGGTTGACCTACGAGGAAAATGCCATTAACTCTATAGTTTATCCGGCACGAACTGTCTGTGCATACTCACTGTCGCCATCTGCATTGAGTAAAAGAACCGCTAATGTTTTATCCGATTATGAGTCAAGTTGTTCTGATTTGACCGTCAAGGTCTCCTAGGCTGGAACGAGGACCACTTTCAAGTGGTTAAGTTAGTTCAAAAAAAGCCTCAGAAAAAGCGCAAACAGGTCCAAAAGATACTCTCACTCCAGTTCTAATAGCACAGAACTTGACGTCCATATAATCCTACCATCGAATCTCACCTATTTGCCGGCATCGCTGGACCCTGATCCAATCCAATACAAAGTCAAAATCATTTCTTCGGCTACCAAGAAAGCCGTAAATTCTATACCTACAGGTGTCAAACCAGTAGCTCCCCCAAAAGCTAAGCCTCCCCCTCCGGTCTACTTGAGGGATAAAATAAAGTATATGGCCTATCCGGTATCACTGTCGAGCCTTCCTACCTTGAAAATGCCATAAGTACCAGAATTATGGACATGTATCTGCTCATTGCTATTTCCAACCCAGGTATGTGAAGTGCATGACCCCTCACTGGACTAAGGAGTGCACTCACACAAAAGAGTCCGACGGCAAACTTTCTTGTGTGTTGTGTGGTGATGATAACACAGCTAACTATAGCGGATGCCCCAAATTAATATGCCCCAAATTAAAAATAACTATAGCGGAGAGCACCAAAATTTATCAAACATACCAGACGGACTGACAAAAGAAGGTCAATCAGGAAAACTCCTTCTATTAATTATATCCAAAACTTCCCTACTCTGGGGGTTAAAACAAAGGAAACTCCCTCCGCAGGTGAATTCCGACCAGCGCCCGCACCTATCGGGAACGCATGGTTTTGGAATCAGCCCCCGAGGGCCACTCCTAAACCGAACAAGGGTTCCTCTCGTCCAAAGCCCTCCGGGTTGGCTTAGTTAAAGAAAAATCATCCTTAGACTCTCCTCTCGGGGAAGACATTAAATCAATAGTGTCAATACACCGACTAGTTAAAAGTGAGAAATTTGCGGAATTAGCTTCCATCTTCCGTAGGGCTAGGACTGGGGAAGACCGCTTAGCGATCATTCTTAGCCACCAGGATATTCTGTCCCAATTAGAGTTAATATAATGTCTGAAGCACCCGGGTGCTCTGCTCACTGTTCAGCTGAACGCCTGAAACCAAAAGACCTTAAATTACTATTTATTAATGCACAGGGACTAACCAATAATATAGGCGTGCTCGATGTGTGTGCAAAGGAGTACTCGCTGGATATAATATTAGTACAAGAATCTTTTCTAAAACCTCACATGCATCGAGCGTGTAACATAAGGAACTACGTACAGTTACGGACAGACAAACAGGGCATTTAAGGAGGAGATACAGTTGTATATTACAGACGCTCCTTGCACTGCTGTCGAATGGACACGCGTCAGTTAATTAATTTGGAAGCAAGTGCTTGCAAACTAGCTGTATCAGGTCACGGAGTCCTGATAATAGTTTCAGTTTATCTTTTTACCGTCCAAAGAGTGGCTCCAGAGCGACTTAGAATCTTTACTCGCACTCGGTGAGCATGTTATTTTATTCGGTGATTTTAATAGCAAAAATACAGAATGGAATTGTGTCTCCATTAATAAAAATGGACGGGTACCCGTGGATCTTAAAAATACGTTAGAGTTTGACGTCATCGCGCCTCTTACACCGTCTCACTTCCCTAATGAAGATCGAGATATGCCTGATATCCTTGATATCGCTCTCATGAGGAACGTAAATCTTAAGCTGAATTGCATAGAGACGCTCCAGCGTTTATCCTCCGATCATCGTCTAGTCCTCATGAGATTAGAGCCTACCTCCAATAACCGTCCTAGGGACAAAAAAATAACCACGAATTGGAAAAAGGTGTCGATCGCGCTTGAGGAAATCGACACCCCTGCTCTAAACAAAATACCCAATGACATTGAATCAACTAACGATATTGATAATGCCATAGGTACTCTCACCAGCCATATTTCGAAAGTGGTTAAGAACTGCTCGCGAAAGGTTCCGGTGAATTCCGACCACCTGAAACTGCCCGCGAGCGTTCTTAAGCCGATGAGAGCAAAAAATGCAGCCTTACGCCGCGTGAGCAATTTTCCCACTCCCACAAATAGGTCCTACGCGCGCGCCCTCCAAGGTAAAATAAGGGAACGCGTCAGGGAGGTCCGTAATAACAACTGGAGTGCCGTTATGGAAGAAATTATCCCTACTCACAAAGCTTATTGGCAAGTGGCTAAAGCTCTCAAATCAGACGGCTAACAGCCCGTACCCGCCCTCAATAACCCCGATAACGCTCTCGCGTTCGAAGATCGGGAAAAAACTGAGTGTCTAGCCAACAGCATTGAAAGGCAATGGTCACACCCCTCCCCCCCACGTGATCCCTTACACACATCTTAGATTGAGAAGGAAGTTCGTCAGAAAGTCTCCCTCGACCCGAAAGACCATCTGGATCCAGTCACGTTAGACGAGGTCAAAGGACACTTCAAAAATCTCTAAACCAGAAAGGCTCCGGGCCTCGATGGTATAAGTAATAAAGCTATTAAGTGCTTCTCCTCGCCACTATTGGCACTTCTGGTCGCAATACTTAATGCGTGCTTAAAAAATTGTTACTTTTCCGAGATGTGGAAAGATGCCGTTATCATCGGCATCAGTCGGAGCGACTGGCGTACAATAGTACGTCAAGAATTCTGTTCTTCACAGAGATTTACAAAAAATTGTTCAATACAAGATATGAAGGAATTCAAATATAAAAAAGGATGGTTGTATGGTTGTATCCTATGCGTGTCTAAACAATTGATTCAATACTTTGGTGATATGGTGTCCGTACGCCAGGTAATGTTTCTGAAAAAAAAATTAAGCATTTTCTCTCTGATTCATCCGCGTATTTGTACTGTACCTAATTAAATTTGCTCCCGACTCCTTTATTTTAACCAGAAACCTGACTGGTAGAGGGATTGAAATTAAGAGCGGGACGGAGAGCAGAATCAAAAACAGGACCAGGATCACAAAGGAAAAGAAAAAAACAGGTCACAGAAACGGGACCGGGACCGAATTTTAGAACGGGACTGGTGTGGCAAACAAGTGTGGAGAAGTGATCAGAATCGTGTGACCACAAACGTGATCGAAAGCAAGACCGGGATTGAGACTGAAATCGATTGATATAAAAAAGGAGGAGTTCATTTTCTGTCTACTCGTGTTAATGTGAATTAAATAGTGGCAAGTTATCTACAAGAAAGGGCAGAAAAATATTTGCTGGGCCAAAGTTAAAAATAAATATGATCGCAATTATTACGATGTTTAAATAGTAACAGGTACCTATCGTACTAAGAGCGAAGCGATCACTTAGCAGACAGCTGGTGGCAGCCACAGCACGTCGCACTTGTGTATGTACTGAGGCTGTCACATCTGCCCACCACGAATTAAGGTTTTTCGTATATTTTATTTGGTGACAGCCCAAGCTGGTCGTTCGAATGATTGTTTCTAAGCCTTAAGCCGGGACCACCATTAGCGCTCACTACTCTTGGCCATGTTTGATGTCTGATATGTATTTTGTTTCAGCTTGTTCACCGTTGTATTCCGAGAATGGCATTAAGTCAGAAAATGAATATAAGTAAGTATTTTGTAGGATAAAAGCAAAGAACTGATGTTATTCCTTTCAAACTTCTTTCTACCATCTAGTATAGTTCACGATGTTGTAAACGAAAGAAATATCTAAAGATATCTAGAGTGGAGCCAGGATCGGAATAGAGATTAGAATCGTTTGACTTGCAGAAAATTTGCCCCCGTGGATAGAACGCAAATAAAATTCGCATTTTAACCCATTCTGCTGATGTGTATTGTGCCAAATACAGTAGGTATAATTCTGCTGGAATTGACCGCAGTTGTCGTGTGAGAGACATCTTACTCCTAACCAGATAATAATTTAATGATCCGAGCGGAGAGTTAATGAAGACTTTGCAATTGTCGGGGTGCAAGATCAGCAGAAGATTAATTAAGAATGAGATATGGCTCACCACGTCTGTTACTCGAGTGGATGATTATACTAATTGTGTCAGGTTATGGATCAAGGTAAAATTGGGCACAGATGTCCCTGGGTATACTTATAACGAATTTTCACAATAAGGGTCAATATTGACGTATTAAGTATGGAGCCTGGCATTTCCGACTTTATCATTATTATCTTTATTATAAACGCACCCCTATTTTTCATAAGTGTAGGCAGAGATCATAAATTACCACACGCTACTACCTTTCTATACCTCTATTGTTTGTCTGATATCCATCATTCGTTTCATGCACTCGAGTTTTAGTCCATTTCATGACTTTATCTTAACAAATTTTTATCATTTAAATATTCCAATTTAAGGTGTCATTTTGTAGATTCTCACCTTTCACGGAAAAAATGTGTGTCCTACCTCAATACCCAGAAAATGGTAGTTACATTGTCATTAACGACACGAAAGCCGGCCCCGGTGACGCTTTCGACGACATCTCGCTCATACTGTGCACTAGCGATGAGTACTTTGCACTCGAAGTAGTGTACCTCGCTTGTGCTCGCGGCGCGTGGAGTCGAGAGATCCTCAAACGCGTTCGTAAGTGTAAATACTTTTAAGTTTTATATTGTAATTTCGATTTTAGTAAATATAATTATACTTAAGAAATCGGTTTGAAAAAACCCTAGACGTTGAGTGCATCATGCAATAACATGCAGCATGCAATCCACCGCTGTCCCTCAAATCTGCTCTCCCACTACGAGTAGTAATCCTCATTCAATGAATTGAATATTTATTAAATTCAATATTAAATTTGTAGGATGAGAATACTTAGTTAAAAGCAGATTCGAGACACAGCGGTGGGTTGTTAAATAAATAAATTTTAGCGGTCTAATATTAGACAATAGATCAGATAAACCTAACATACGTTTCCAATACAGTTGCTTTCAAAATTTTAGAGTACAAAACACTTCAATCATCTATCGTAACGGCCTAATGACTAACATAATTGAGTTTAAGAACTAACGAAATTCGAACATACTGTATAACAAGATGTAATCGATTCTTGTCAGGCCTCAATCGAGGTCAGTTATTGCTCATTCTCTGATCCTTCAAGATCAACGTAATCTGACGGCTGAAAAAATACAAAATCCCTTGTTTTTATCATATCTCAAAACATGTCCAAGAAAAGAAATCTTATTACTTAATTAAATTGTTAATTATTTTTCATTATTTAAATACAAATCTTTACACCGTATTCTTAAAATTAAATACAGTGGCAATGGCCCCCTCCTTTACACTCGCAACCCTATTTGTTCCTACCCGTATTCGCTGTCTTCTGTATATCGAACGCAACGGCAAATCGTTCGTTATATTATGTGTTATAATTATAAATTTTTTATATTTTGGACCGCAAGTGTATTGTACTTGTTCTGTATTAAACCAGCACAGACGTGCAGTTGTGTTCGAAACCACGGCGGCCGCCGAGAGTTAAGACAACATCATACAGTAGGGTGAGCACCTCTCTTTTCCATCCCTTTGATTTGCCACTGTGTGAAGTTTGGAGGATAGGGTAAATAGGACAATTCCGATCTGCAACCAGCGCATATAACAAATATTTTTAGTGCCACCCAAATTTATTTTTTAAATTGTTCAAGGGACGATTTCATGAATTCTTTCATTATTCTGTTAAAATTCTGGACAAATGAAGAAAGTAATGGAATCTATTTGCCGATAGGAATTATTTTACATACTATTTTGTATCGGTGTTATGTAAATAAGGTTTTTCTAAAATTTTCTCAAACCATAACTTACCTTAATTTCAGAACGACCCATAGTGCCCTGGAATAGTATGACAAACCAAGAGGCAAGTCCAACCACAAAGTAAGTGACCGATATCATAACCTTAGCTACAATTTATGATAAAAACTAATGCGTATCTAATTCTTAAATTCATTATGTTTTTAATTTTAGTAAGCCTCATCCATGATGTTAAATAACTTAATAAATGATATCGGGAACTTGGACAAATGAGTAGATGTTATTTATTCAAAAAAGTTCAATGTTCTTCGAACTTCATCAAGAAATCTTGGAAAGCATAGTTACAAATAACTAGATAATTATGACATGTATATAATAGAATTATAATAGTTATACCAAAACTATTCCATAATGTGATAGTACCGTATGTATGTTACGTACGGTAGGGGCAATAATTGTATTTTTAAGAGTATAATTTTTGAAATAAAATATTAATATAAAACCATTTCGATCATTGAGCAAATTTAAATTTCGTGTTGATACAGTAGATAACTGGTATCTGATCTTTATTACCACAAAGTGTAATAATGTGGGGATACGTGATTTACTAGTTACTGCACTGGGTACCTGTTGTTGTGGTTGTCACTCACCAAACTTTTTTCTCTAGTTTGTTGAAAAAGATTTATATTAATACCTTAGATAAGTAAATTATACTGGAAAGAAAAAATAACTACCGTATGCAATTGGAATTGATATTGTTTTTTTTTTGTTTTGACTTGGTATCATGAACCAGAATTCTCAAAGAGGATGTTAACATCAAATGTAAATTTGTATGTATATTTTTATTAATTATTTGTTAATCATATGTTATCTGCATGATAACATAGATAATTAGAAATTTATTCTATGATGGATATAATTATTGTATGTGTTCATTAATTTATGGGATTATTTTCGTATAATTATTGTAATTTAGTTTATATGTATGTCATGTTATCTAACTATATTTAACTATGCTTTTTCGAATTTCTTGATGAAATTGGATATCAACTATGAAACGTTGAACTTTTTCGAATAAGTAACATCCACTCATTTGTCCAAGTTCCCGAAATCATTTATTAAGTTATTAAATTTTTGGTTTCCCACAATTAATATTTTCTCTTGAGTAGGTAAAATCTTGGCACTCGCTTGTTCACTTCGTGCAGCTTACATTCTTCACCCATCCTAAATGGCATTCTTTCAACTTTGTTCTGAAAGTCCTGTGTGCCCTTGTGATTGACGGAGAAATGAATTTTATCTTGAGAAAAATACATAGGTTACAGCGGCTACACAGCATCTTTGCGTGTACAACACTAAAAGTTAACCACGGTAGACTTAAAACTTATGGATTTGAGACAAGTTAAAGTTGTCAAGATCCCAATAAGTTTTTTGTTTATAGCACAGCTTGAAATTCTGGAATAGAGTTTTTAATTTAGGAAGTAAGTAAACCAAAGTAAGAAGAAATACTAAAAACTTAAGAAGAGGTATAAAAAAAAAATTATAGGAAAACCGGCTGGTTTACTCCTTATGAACTGTCTTGAAAATCGAAATTCTAAGATTTCAGTAGCTACGGACGCAGTCGATGCTTTTCATTTTCAAAATCACGAATATACGAGTAAAGACAAAATTTTATTTCTACAGTTTACAACAGATCAAATGTGCCTGAAACTTTCCATTGGCTAAATCATAACATAAAAATAAGTTTATTAATATTATATATTGGAAAATAGGAGAGTTATGACATAAAATTAGGTGAATTCGGATAGATGAAATACAAGGATTAGCGCTAATATCGGAAATCTGTATAAAAACGGATTATGTATACTTTTGCCTACAATAAAATTATTTCGCTATTTTTTGTTACGTAAAGTATGTCCATCTTAAATATTACTGTCTACTTGATAAAATAATATTTTTTTGTTTGCATACAATTTATAAAATATTTTCAAAACTTCGTTTTTATTAGCCGGAACGGTAAACAAAGTCTATGCATTACATTGCAATAAAAATTTTACTTCTGACGTACATGAGACTTCGTTAAACATATCACGTTGAGATCATAAACAATAACATTATCTTTGCTGTTGCAGCTGATGTTACCAGCCATGAACGTTTTTCAAATATCAAAAATTTGATTTTTATTAGTAACAAGAAATTTATTTCCAACCCGGAAAAAGGTCAAAGCTGATACTTTACAGTTATTGATAGTAATATGATTCTGATACTGAAATCACTTACATTATTTTACATTATTTTCCATAAGAGACTTCAGCAAACTTAAGTTGGATTGTGTTATTTTTAGTTTCTCTGGACTTCCGGAAATACCACGATTTATCCCTAGTGCTCGCCACATATTGCGACAAGGGACTGTTGTCATACTACTGCAGAGGTGACGATTGCCATAATCGTTTTATTTAAAGTTGAGTGGTTTGGGCCTCAGCTCTTTATGTGGGCCCAGCCGGCACCACCGATAATACGTTGGTGCCGGCGCAGCCCAGGGCACTGGTGACTTCATCGATCACTAATAAGTGACAACGCATGCGACCGACAGTTTAGCGTGCCCTCCGAGGCATGGTTTAATACAGCGAGCGACATGCGAGTCGAGTGAGCGACAGCGAGTGAGCCATGGAGCGACTGGTTTAATACAGAAAAATAATAAAAAAAATATTTAATATGAGATTGAGAACGCTGATATATATAATAATATGAATTTATTAACAGTGAAGGAATACGAAAGGGAAAAGAAGAAGCACAAAGCTTTTTAAAGTCTTCTATTTTAGGATGAAACCTAAATTCATTACATCGAACCTTAAATTCATTACATCGAAGGCAAGACGTTTCCATGGTTTATATATTTATCATTAAAACAATATTTTTGTTTTTCCTTTGATGTGCATTTTTTATATTTATTTTCAACCACATCTATTAATTTTTTACAAATTTTATTATAAAAACTCATAAAAATAAGGGTATTTTATTAGTATTAATTTGAGGGCAAAAGAACTATCGACGTGGAAAGTACTTGAAATTTTGATTTTTTATAATTGAATTTTTGAAAGACAAACGAACAGGCTAGCCGCCAGAGATTAAGTGATCACTGTCTCCCATGGGTATTTGTAAACGCACAGACGTCACAAGTGTGTTACCGGCCTCTCGGGTAAAAACGAGATATCTGATCTAAGGAGGAGTGAGATGATGGACGGGAGAGTAAGCAACCGGAACTCTCACTCACTGAACGGTAGACAATAGCGTGTTACGTCACGTCTGTGTTCTGTGATTGCGTTATCTCACCGGTCGGGCCGGCCCACTGCCCGGCTCTAGCCTGAACTAGTTATTGTTAGCATATTCCTAAAGTATTGTTATGTAATTGACTAAGTTAAAAAATATTTGTTCATTTTGCCTATGGACGTATTATGAATCGGATACCTTCTGACAGACAAAAATATTCGAAGTTCCTCATTACCCATTTGGCCAGTATGGTGACCATCAACTTGTGTCCTCTTCACAGAAAAGAGATATTTTCAACATATTCTACATATCTCTCTTTGCAGTAGTCACCGGAACTATTACAAAAAGTGTAAGTTATAAAGTAATAATTGTTTATTTATTACAGAAAAAGACATTAAAGATAAGACAAATTTGTAGCATTGATCAACACTTGACATCCACTACGTAACTTTATATCTCTATTAATATTTGTGTCAGTTCAAGTGCAAATCCGGAGTACTGCAAGCTGCCTCCGTACCCCGAGCACGGGCTGTACGTGGTGGCCGGCGACGCCCGCGCCGCGCCGGGCGCCGAGCGCGCGTCGGCGAGCCTGGAGTACGCGTGCCGCGGGGGCTACGGCCTCGTCGGGGCGGCGCGCGTGCGCTGCGAGGGGGGCACGTGGCGGGGCGCCGCGCCACAATGTTTAAGTGAGCATGGATTATTCTCGTTTCTCATTCTGATGCCACCAGGTATTCTAGAGTAGATACATCGAGGGGTGTGTGATATCGTATCCTATTAGTTTTGTTTGCAATCAAAAGAGCTGATGAAATATTCATTAATATGAGACTTTTTTATTAAGTAGGTAAAAGCACTTCGTTTCTGTTGAGAAATCCCAAATATGCAACATTTTTACCACAATATAAATAATGCTTATTATTTATGTCAATATTATTTTTTCACGTATTTACTCCGTCTGTCCACAGATACTACCGAAACTCCTGGAAGTACTGCCAAGACGCCGTCGCCGTAAGTCAAACTAGTTCAATGATGTATTACTTACTTGAATTGCTTTTATAACGAATGAAAGAAAAAAAAACGTTTAATTCGGCACCAGAATAATGTGGTAGTAAAAATCACATAGTCACATGATTAATGAAATCTAGAATGCCGAATCGGTTCAAGCTCTACATAATAACACCACCTGGGCTATGGTGGTGATTTTCAGCTGAAGCCGGTTAGAATTTAGGCGGTTCCTTATACTAAATGTAGTATTTAACATAACTTAATACGATACGGAATATTAAAAGTAAACTAAACTAAAACAATGAAAAAAAAACAATATTAAAAAACAAGAGTGGTACCATTAAATTTATAAATTCAAATGTTGCCAATAATACAGCCTCATTATCAAAATATCTATATGTAATTGGTATACGTTGGCTTTATTTTTGCCGCTGTATAGTGACAAAATGTTCTTTTATTTCTATTAGAAAATTGCTTGTAATTGATAGATAACGAAGAGGAGGAATATTATTCCAAATTTTTGCAGCAGCGTAATTGAAATTTCTCATAAACGTAAAAATTTTACTTGGATGGATAATAAGTTGAGCGACACAGATTTAGGCAGAAAATGTAAGTTTTCTGTATAGGTAGAGAGGCTTAAAAGTCTTAATGATGTCAAAGAGAGGAGTGGTAAAATCATCTGATCTTTCAGGAGATAGAGTCAAAATACGGGTCTGATTAGTAAAAGGTGACCTCTGAGGTCTGGGTGGGATTCCAAAGCAAAATCAATTACAAGAATTTTTTACATGTATTAAAATATTTGTTTTAAATAATAGTCTATATCCATATGCCGTATCTGGATAGTTAGATTTTAAGAAAATGAAAGTATCAACGGATTTTATTTGAAAGTGAGCACATAAGAACTATTGAAATTGGTGCGAAACTGTTTCTATCGCTAAAGATGATGTAAAATTACCTTTAGGCGATAAAAGCAGTTTCACACCAATTTTTAAACATGTTTTACAAGTCTAAAATCAGAATTCATGACCAACCCCAAATTACGTACCTCCGGCACATAACAAACTGGTCCGTCGTTTAACATGAACGTCGATGAAAGAGATTATTTTATGATTTTTATGTTACTTATATTCCGAAATTATTAATTTGCACTTATTAGAGTTTAACACTGAGAAATTACTGCCATACAAGGCCGCAATTCCATTTAAATCACCATTTATTCTATCTATGGCCAATTTTACATTATCAGGGCAAAAGAAAAAATAAAGTTGCAAATCATCATCATATAGATAAAAGGTGCAGTTCTTTATGCAGTTTATGATTTATGGACTATATAAAATAAATAACAAAGGTCTTAAAATGGATTCTTATCCAAACCGTGAAAGTAATAAGGGTAACAAATTATTGTATCTAAAGCACGGTAAAAATCCAAGAGGACCGATATTGTACCCGATCCATTACCTTGTGCTTCCAATGTGTTGGTGTGTAATAAAATTGTAGTAATACTTCTGTTTTTGCGGAATCCGAAATGTAGTGTGGGGATAATGTTATTTTTCTCTAAATATCTAATAATTTCGTTATCCTTTCCATAATTTTTGACAGACCTGGTACAATACTAATGGGTTGTATATCCTTGAATATTATAGAATTTGTGATTTAAGGAGGAGCAGAACAATAGCAGTTTTCCATGCATCAGGAAAAGACCATGTAATAATTGACGATTAATAATTCAGTTGTAGTATCCAGAGAGTCACACAGTGTGTGCAAAAGCGTATCTAGATATGTGGCGTCTACGCCCTGTGCGCCGATTTAAGAGATGTAATTATATCAGAATATTCCATTGCTGGACACAAATTAAACTAAAAGTGAAAGAACTGTGCCTGTGGGACTAATAACAAGCTATGTATGAACACTATTAGATAACGAAAAATTGAGAAAGTGATTATAAGTAACTTCTGAAGAACAGAGATGGTCAGGGAATAATATAGATAAAATTATAAAGTCATATAGTTTTATCAATTATAGGTTAAGCATATTATTTAAGACTTTTCCAAACGGCTTTAGGATTTTAAGCGTGATTGTCAATGTAATGTTTAAAGTAAGCATATGTTGTATAGTACAATTAAATGAGTTTTGCTGGGAGGAGGCTTACAAATATAATATCGGAAACCCTCAGGATTCAATTATAGTTTTCTTTTAATAACATCTACTGTAGCAGTTCAAAGCTTACAGCGTTAACGATCTTAACACTATTAAGTCGATTGTGGCGACTAATTATGCTATTCGTCAATCGGAGAAGTGACATGCGGTCTGCTACCAATTTGGTGTTCTAAACATATTTGGAGAGCTCGATGACAAAATTGATGAAATGACGATGACTCCATTGCGCGAATGAGGCGTAAGGGAAAAGGTAGTAGTTTTGCTATAGAACATGAATCCTTCCATGTTTATTGCTCTGATGTTGATCAGAACCAGCAAAGATGCCAGGGAATCGAATTCATCTTGTTAAAAAAATTATGTAAATTGTTACGAATTTTTGAATTTAAGGCTTTTATATCTTCCAGTTAAAATAAGACGTGTTCTAAATTAATGACAGCGCTGGTGTATATTTTTAACTGGTGTAGTTCACAATAAAAATTAAAAAAAAATATCTTGTCAGATGATTTTAGTTGAGTTGTTTATTTGATTTAGGTTGAGTGAATGTACAACGGGAAGATATGAAAAAGGTTTGATTGGATTCGGTGACAAAACTGAATGAAAACGATAATTGTTTTTTTTTTTTTGCTTTTACTACTTTGACACAAATCACCTAATACCCCGTCGAATCAAAACTTTATATGTAAAAATTGTCTAAGAATGTTCATTTTGAAGTTGACATGGATTAAATTGTGAGGTCCGAATCCGAAATCTGAATATGATAAATGGGCACATAAACGGCAAACTTGTATGAAATCTTGTACGAAAGACAAAAGTTAGAAACGATGTGCAACTTGTAGAAAGTATAATCAAAAAGAATATAATGTCGGTTAGGTCTTTTTGCACATTATTAAGAAATTTGGTGAAACCAAATATGCATGCCTTAAGCGCTCGTGACATACGTATGTTATTTAAATAAGAGCTTATTGATAGTATATGAGCTTTTCACAAAAAATACTTTTTTGAAGTTCTTCAAAACTTTCCCGAAGTCACTAATTAAAATTATTATACTCTAATTGTTGTTAATATAAACGTATTACTAATTACATTAAAAATAGCTTTGAAATTAATTAAAACGTTTGAAAGTAATTAAAAATAAATAAAAAAACATATTCTAGGTCAGATTTGAAACCGAGGACCCTGCGCGCGCGACTTAAAGCTAAACACTTGAACTAAATCGTACAGCTGATCCTCAGACGAAAATAGTTGTTTTATTTTTGATATTACTACCGCCATCTGTGGGCGATTAGAAAAACATAAACCATTTATTTCAATCTCCATTTCAGATATTTAAGCGAAATGACAGATCAAAACATGAATAACTGCGAGTTACAAAATTCAATTACAGCTAATCGGTACTATATCAAGCTATGATTTTCAAACAGTTATTCCCAATCGATTAGTGATGAGATTGAAAAAGAAATTAGGTTTAAAAGTTAAATAGTTTTTTAGTTATCGTGATTATACGGGATTTTGAAGCGACAGTAGAAAAATACCTATGCTCGCGCTTAAGGCATGCAATAGGCATAGAAAGTGAAAGAATAAAGAACGGAATTGGAAAAATCTATAATGATCGTTAAAATTGTAATATGAGATATGTAATGATATAAACTCACGCTTATTTTCCAGAAGAGTAGGCAGAGACTATAGATTTCCAGGTACGATCTTTACATATCTCTCATGCCTCACTGGCATCCATCAATCTTTTCATGCAAGCTTTTTTTGCAAACCATGTGTTTTTTGAAACAACCGATGTTGTGTATTTTTATAGATAAGGTAAGATAAATTGGATAACAATGACCTATGAAAGACCCATTTTCTGTATATTTTCCTGAAAGGATATAGGCACTGTAATCTCTATGCCGTCTTCAAAACGTGCCTTAAAATAAATGGGACATACACCGTTTGTACATTCACAGAGATAATAGACATGGTTGCTTATCGTCATCATGAATCTCAACATATTTATGATTTGAAACTTTATGAATGGATTGGCTATCCCTTAGATATCTTTTGCACGCCGACTGTCAGGTAATAACTTTTTTTTTTTTTTTTTTTATAAAATCGCCCCCGTGGCATGTCGACCACGGCCCTTGTATACCTAGTCTCAGGTTCATTCCTGCCTCATTTTCATCTCTTACATTTAGAGAGGGTAAATAAAGTTTCTATTATATTTGTTGTGTATTTTGTTGACTCATTTCATTTTTCTTTTTTTTGTTTGTTTTGTTCCATGTTTTTATATAACCCTTCACTTTATATCTATTACATTGTATATACATTACATTTCTCTTAATATACTTCAATATTTATTACATTGTATATACATCTCATTTATCTTAATCTACTTTAATATTTATTACATTAAGTTTTCCCTATCATCCCTATTTTCCACTTTATATTTAATTATGTTAACTTTTTCTTGTCACCTATCCGTACATTATATCTTCCTTCGTTATTAATCTCTATTCAATTTTGAGGTTTTTTCCGTTACCTTGCAACAAAAGTCCAAAAACTTTGCTCTCTTTTGGTCGTCTTCAACTATTGTTGGAAACTCCCCCCTCCCGACAATGACGTCAATCTCCGTTTCCAGTGCCACACGCTCCCGCAGAAACATTGGACATTCCTCGAGAACGTGCAGCACGTCTTGGATTTTAGCGGGATCACAGGCGCAGTATGGCGAGTCCTTCAGTTTGAACCTATGTAGGTACTGTGAGAACCCGCCATGTCCCGTAAGGGTTTGCGCCAAGTGGGACGTCATTTCCGTTTTTCGGAGGACCCGGTACGCTTGTTCCACTCGGGGAAAGAAGCATTTGGTGATTTCACCTGTGCCTCCCTCGGCGTATCGTTCCTGCCACTCTTCCAGGCTCGCCGCCCTAATCACCCTTTTCGCGTACGACAGCGGAAACCTGTCATAGTCCGCTGCCGTCTTCTTGGTGAGGGCGGCGCGCCTGGCGAGCTCGTCCGCACGCTCGTTTCCCGCGATTCCGGCATGCGCTCTAACCCAAAATAAGCGCACAGCCCTGCCTTCCGCAACGATCTCGGAGATGTCGCGCCTAGCTTCATGGGCCAGAGGGTGATAGGTCTTCGGGCCGGCCAATACCTCCAGGGAGGACCTGGAGTCACTGAAAATGTTGACCAGCCCGTCTTTACCATTCTTCACCCTCCGTATCGCCCTTTGCAGCGCGACCATCTCCGCCTGAAAGACCGTGCAGAAGGGATCGAGTCGTAGCGTCGAGTACCACGTCTCCCTACCGTCCCGCCACTCCGTCAGGGCCGCTCCGACTTTGCCTTCGATGCGGCTACCGTCGGTAAAAATGCGCGGCCCGACGACGGCGAGACGATCCACCGTCTGGGGGTCGAGGTCCTCGACGCTCTCGTACCCGATCTCGGGCACGTGCGCGGGGTGAGGCAAATCGCCGAAATACACGGGTCTCTCGAGCTCCCGGTCGACAAAAGTGTCCCCTAAATCTTTTCCGCGCTTAACCTCGTATAACCAGGCCACTTCCCTCACTCTGATGTCTAGAGGGAGCAGCCTCGCGAGGATGAGCGCGGAATGCAGGGACACTGTACGGTGAGCCCGGCATGCCTTCAGAGCGACGCTGCGCTGGACAGCGTCGAGCATCTTCGCACGCCGAGCTTCCTCGTCGCCGGTGCCCAAGCGCACGAAGCGTACAGAACGATAGGCTCTATCACGGTAATGGTATATGATCCCGACTCAGACCCCACGTCGCCTTGGCTGCTCGGGCTAAGCCCTTGTAAATATTAGTAGCCTTTTTACAAGCCTTGGCGACATGAGGAATGAACGTCAGCTTTTTGTCTATGGTCAGACCGAGGAGGCGTATTTCGCCAACCGAGCTAATCCGCTCGCCATTCATGTGCACCACTGGGTCGTCATATTTCAGCTTTTTGGTCAGCACCATCGAGTTTGTTTTCGATGGCGCGAACCTCAGCTTATTTCTGACTCCCCAGCAGTGCACGCGAGCTAGACGCGGTTGGCCTCCTCCTCGATCGACGAAGCCGACTGTCCGGAGAACATGAGGACCACATCATCCGCGAACGCCTGCACGTATACGCCGAGTTCCCCGAGTTCTCGGAGTAGGGAATCCAGGATCAGGTTCCAAAAGGTTGGACCGGCTATAGAACCTTGTATACAACCCTTCGAAGTCCCTTCCTGCACTCCCTCCAGCGTACTTGACGACTACCTCCCGGTCCCGAAGGTAGCCTCGGACCAGGCCATGGAGGTTCACCGGCAGCCAAGGGCGCGCAGCTGGGTCTCCGCCGGCCACCACGCGTTGTCGAAGGCGCCCCTATGTCCAATGACACCATTAATATGATCTTTTGAGATTTAACTCTTGATAGATATGTGTCATCAGATCATAAAGGGCGTCCTCCGTCCGCGCTGCGGCGTGAAGCCATACTGCGTCGCCTGAAGTTTTGCATTAAGTGCCACTGGAGGCGGCCGACCAGCATCCTTTCCACTGTTTTGCCCAGCACAGGAGCAGACCTATAGGACGGTAAGACTTCGGACGGGCGTAGTCTTCCCACCCGGCTTCGGGATCACCTTGATTGCCGCCACCTTCCAGGCTCGGGGAAAGTATCCCAGCTCAAGGCACTTATTGGCCATCGCTAGGAACAATCCCAGATCCCGGAAAATGGCAGCCTGGCATATGTCCGAGGTGAACCCATCAATGCCCGGGCCTTTCGAGGGTGGAATGCTTTAAGAGCAAACCTAACCTCAGCCCCGGTAAAGGTGGGTCCACCCGGGCAGATCCCCGAAGCTTCGGGTGGTTGACTACTCCCTCGGTTCGCCTTCTGACTTCCGTATGATACGGATCGTCAGTATCGACACGGTCATCAGGGAAAAGGTTTCCGCCAGAGGGTCGCTGACTCGTCCGGACCTATTACTTGTCCCGAGTCAGTTTTAATAGGACATCCTCCCGGTTTTTTCCCGTTTCCCTGATGACCCTGTAGATGCCGTCCCACAGGCTCTCTCCATCCTGTGCAGAGCAAAACCGTTTCCAGCTCGTGGTCTGCGCCTCAGCCACTGCCCTTTCGTAAACCTCCCTAGCCTGCACATACTCCCCGACCACGTACTCCCGCCTGCCGGGGGCCGCATTTCGGATGCGCCGCTTCTTTGTGCGCGCATCTCGTTTCAGCCCCTCTAACTCGGGACTCCACCAGGGGGGTTTCAGTCCACGCGTGTTCGAGCTTTTACGTGGAATGGCAGCGTCGCAAGCTTGTCGGATGCATTCGGTGTAAGTCTCAACAACCTCGTCGAGTTGGTCGCACGAGCCCACAGATTTCACCATCTCGGTGGTCAGAGTCCGTTCATTAAGAGCAGCATCCATGGCTGCTGCGAACTCGGACCATCGAGCCTTTGCCGTATTGTAGACTCGTGTACCAGAGAGAGGCCGAGGGCCGGATCGTCCCTCCACCCGCACGGCGAACGTGACCGCGTTATGGTCCGAGGATGTTACGTCTCGGACCACCTGCCATCCCTCCGCTCTATCCAGTAGAGCGGAGCTGCACGCAGTCACATCCACCACGCTCTTGAGGAGACGATCCCCCCTATACACCTCGAACGTGGGCGTATTGCCCTCGTTCAAGATGTGCAGCCCTCAGAATCGAGGAAGTCGCAGAGATCGACACCGCGCGCATCATTGCGTTCGCTGCCCCACCATACACTCCACGCGTTGACATCGCCCCCCAGGATGATTTTGTCGGTCCCGAGTTTTGAGCAGACGTATCGCACGCGATCGAGGTACGGGCCGATGGGCATGTCTCCTCGAAATACACCGACACGACGCCAATTCTGCAGTTTCCGGCTTTGATTACGGCAGCTGCGACGTTTTCGCCGTTGAGGGTTTGATCCTCTTCGACGTCCACGTCGCTGTTCAGGACCATTATGGCGGCTTTGACGGGTCCCCTCCGCGGAGCCGTCTTTTGGACGACTCTGCACCCCGGGTACCGTCTCAGCTCGCCGATATTCCCAATGTAGGGTTCCTGAACAATGGCTACCGCAATTTTTCGCCTTGCAGCCTCAACGAGCAGCTCAGTCGTAGCTAATTTACTTCGCTGCAAGTTGGACTGCATAAACCGCAGAGATACGCGGTCAGTGCATCCTTCGGTCGACGATCCCTCGGCCGTATGTGTGCGGTCTTCGGCAGCCAGGGCGCCTGCTGCTAGCAGTACGCCACCTTCGACCGAGCCATATCATCCCATTTTGCTCGGACCCCGCACTCCGAGCTGAACGCCCCATGTGCGGTGTTCTCGCAGCCGGCCTTTGTACAATTTACGCATTTTGGGGGCTCTCCATCCTTTCGGGCCCGGCATGTTACGCCAGTGTGCTCCCGCCGCAGTGCGCGCACCTCTCGGACACTTCTTTGCAAAAACGCTTGCCATGTCCGTATCCGAGACAGCGCGAACACTGCACCAACGGGGACTGGTCCCATACCGGGCGCCTTTGGAGCCCCACGTATACAAAGCCGGCCTTGATCAGGCGATGATATAGCTCTGGGCTGACCTCGAGCACCGGGTGGCACTCAAGGTCATTGCGCGCCCGTCTCCGGTAGCATACACGGCCCTGACCTTGTCCCACCGAGACCCTCGGATAGGTGTCGATTTTGGGTCCTCAACGACCTAACAATGTCCTCATCCGAGTTGACCCTAAGCACGTCCCGAATAATGACGGTGGGGAGCCGCATTTCTGGCTTGGCGACCTTTAAGTCGGCGCCGCGTATCTTGAGCCGCTCCTCTATCTTTTTAGCATCTTCGACAGAGGAGCAACTCAACACCACCTTTTGTCCCCTGGCCTTCCTCATCCGGTCCACGGCCACACCCATCTCCCTGGCATCCACCACCCCGCGAAGTTTCGTAATAACGTGCTCCGCGGTGTGGTTCTCAAATTTGGAAGCCACGATGAGGGTGTGTCCGGTACCAAGTCTTGTAGAGGGGCCAGGGGTCTTCGCGGCGGCGGCCGCTGTCTTGGGTTTCGCCGCCGCTTCAGCGTAGTTCATGATACGCGGCGCAGGTCTCGCCACGACCTTGCGGATCTCCGCCAGCGCCTCCGGGACGCGCATTTGCCCCAGCATTTCCTTAGTGGAGGCGACCTCGGCCAGGAGTTTTTCCATTTTATTCTCCATCTTGGAGTACCTGTCGAGGTTCTCTTGGTTAATCCTATTAAACCTTTTCTCCGCGGCCTCGAGTTCCGCGGCCCTCCTCGCTTTTTCCCGCTCCAACTCCACCACATATCTGGAGCGGGACTCATCGAGGCGAAGAGCGAGCTCGCTAATGTCTTGCAGTTTCAAGATAACCGATTCTTTAACCTCTCTACTGATATTTTTGAGACCTTCGAGCTCGCTCTTCGCCCCCACGGCGAGGTTGCCTATCGCGGATGCCACCCTGTTTATCGGGTGGACACCCACAGGCGTGGACCCCCGGGACTCGCACCGCGGAGTTCCCCCCGACAGGTCACTCGGCCTCGGTCCCCCCGCTCCGGACAGCGACGGGCGGCCAATCTCCTCCCTCAGGCTCGCCCGCCTAGCAAAATCCCCGACGGCCTGTATCGCTGTAAAAACTCCCGCGTCGGTCTCTTTGCCCAGCGCCGCAATTTTGTCCATCGGCTCCACCTCCACCAACAACTTTGGCGGACTTATTGTGAGGGGAGCCGATGCACGCTCGCTTGCGGCCTTCGTCTTGACCGACGCGGTAGCGGCCGCCGAGGTTCCCGCCCCGTCCGGAGTTTTTTGAGGCGCTTTCTCCGATGGCGGCGTCAACTCTGTATTTTGCTGTTTTACAGATTTTTTTGTCGCCGCCATCGGTTTCTGCGCCCCTTTCGTCAATGCCGGGACATTACCGTCTCTCGGATTTGGACAATGACGCCCTTTACGACCCGCCTTGACGACATTTTCAGGACCAGACAGCTTCCAACAATCTACTCTATTAATTCTATTCACGGGGCGTTGTCAATTGATAAAATGTATAAAGTAAAATAATCAATAATAAAATCAAAGAATAAAATGTATAAAATCAGAGAATAAAATGTATAAAATCAAAAGGAAAAATGTATAAAATCAAAGAATAAAATGTATAAAATCAGGGAATAAAATGTATAAAATTAAAGTAAATGTCAATGCAAAAGTGTAAAATTTAGATTTAAAATAGGTTTTGTAAAATTGCTAAAAAAAAACGCCCACACTTTTTTTACAGTTACAAGCCTAAGACGTTTTGTATTTGGGATTGTGTCCAATATAATTTTCAGTAAGTAAACAAGCAGGATAATAAATGTAAACCGAATTTAAACTATAAAATAACTATAAGATAAAACACAATTAAAATTAAATTAAATTATTTAAAGCAATTTTAATAAAACAAAATAAATAAAATCTAATAATATCAACTAATACAATTAAAATCAATTTAAATTAACTAAATGGAATATACTCAATTCAAATCACAACTTATATTTTGAATAAATCCTAAATTTATATAAAATTAAATTTTAAAATAAAATTAAATGCAAAGACAAATTTTACACAAAATGAAACACTAAGTTAAATTAAAAACAGAAGAGTTAAGTAAGAATAAATCAAATTAATTAAATTAAAATAAAATTAAATAAAACAATTAAGAAAGCCAAATTGATCAAATAAACAAAATAAGCTCTAATCTAAGATCCCCACTTGTATTTTAACATAAAAACCCAAAATTGAGTAAAATAAAATTTTTTCAAATTAGACAATTTACTGTCAAATAAATTCAGCCAATAATTAAATGGGATAAATAATATGAAATTTATGTCTGTCCAATGTATAGGTATAACAATTTGTTATCAGTGCCGGAGCTTCGCGCGGAACCCCACAGGCGAGAACCGATATCTCCGGAAGTAAGCCCCAGAAAAATCCGGGACCAACGGCCAGCGATCGAGAAGAGCTTGCTTAATCCAAAAATGTACTTTTTCCAAAAATGTTAAAATTTTTTGAGGGTAGGTAAAATTGCAAAAAACTAAAATTCGCGATATCTCAAAAACGGCTGGAGATATCGCGAAAATAACAAAATTTTGACTTCTCTTATGAGAAACGGTTCACCACATAGGCTACCGATAGAGCCTACCCTCAATTTTCTAAAATGATTTTTTTTTAAAAATTTCAAAAATTTTTTACCTAAAAACTCTCCGACCGCTGTTCCTGCTCTTGGGCTGAGTGCCGGGGGTCCTCCCACAGCCGAAACTGATATTAAGCGCCCCCTAAACTCACCCCACTCCAAGATACAGGCCGAAACAAAACCGGCCCAGATCGATCCAGAGGCACACTCCGAAGCGATCCAGAAGCACTTTTTATAAAAAGTAAATTAATTTTGAAAGTAAGCTTAAGCCGAAAAATGACCCTCACAGGGGACTCAGGAGGCCAAGATACGTC
The DNA here is from genome assembly GCA_005406025.1 of Eumeta japonica. Lineage (NCBI taxonomy): Eukaryota > Metazoa > Arthropoda > Insecta > Lepidoptera > Psychidae > Eumeta > Eumeta japonica. The sequence goes on from BGZK01000235.1 coordinate 267,108, forward strand.
CCCTAACCACTTTTGAAAAAAATAAATTTTGATTTGAGGGTAGTTTATAAAAAAATTTTTCAATTTTCAAACGTGATATCTCGAGAACGGCTCGAGATATCAAAAACTAATTAGATTTTTGCTTCACTAAAGTGAAGTGGCTGGGCTACACGCCCTAGGAGTCCAAGAACAAAACTCAACACTTCAAAAATAAAAAAAAATAAAAATTTTTCAAAAATATTTTTAAATTTAAAATTTACAATCTTTCTGTAGGACACAATCCCTGTAAGTATAAATTAATTAATATCTAAAACTTTTAATATAAATTTCAAAATTTTAAAATATGAATAAAATTTTTCTAAAAGTCCAAAAAATTTTTAAAAGCACCACTCAGCACGTCTTCGCCAGCCTTAATTTGGCGTTCTCCCCGAATCTCTAGGTCCTCTCCTTCGAGGACCTCGTACACGTGGTAACTGGTTTTTCCAAGATTTTCCGGAAATGGCCACGGAAAATTCGGGATTCTGCACGGTCGTACCTCCGACAGGCACGCGTCGAATTCACAAACAAAACTGGTGTCGCAGATCTCCTGCGAGATAGACCCCAAAAGTAAGTCAGGACTAACCTCTAAATGGTTTTCTCGTGATATTTCTGGAACCTGAAGTCGTAGAGGTCAGCCCGACACGGCTATCTGTTCGCCCTCTCCGGGCGCAGTTTGAGCGTATGCTGGATGTTCTGCGACCTCGGGAACTGGGACCTCGTGGCCACGTGGTTTCACAATTTTCCCGATTTCTCAGGAACGGGCCACGGGAAAATCCCGAAGTCAGCAGACAGGCGCCCTCTGTAGGGCGCTCCAGACGATGCCTTAAAATGGGGTCGTCGATCGCTTTTAGGAGATAGCGACACTTTCACTTTTGGGAAAACACTTTTTTCACAATAAAATTTTTTCTTTAAGTCCGATTTAAAAAATTTAAACACTTTCGTGCAGGGCTCGTCGTCCCGCATCAACTGACACATCAACCACTGCAATCCAACAACTATGGTATTTTTCCCGAATTTATTCGTGCGGAGCGCGCGCTTTTCGTGCATTTCGAGCGGCGGTTGGCTTGTAACTGTATACTAGTACTAGTACTAATAACTTGCGTTGTCAGTGTGTGAGTTGCAGAAGATTGTAGACAAAATTAATGATTTTCCTTAGAAAACTATTAAGAAAGTAAATTTCATCAAGGTCAAGGTCATGGCGTTGAAGAAAATAAAAGCATAATTTAAAGAAATACATGGATAGGAATTGGGACAGTTGAACACGTGAAAAGCTTATCCATTTTGGCTACTAAATACAATAATTGATAACTATATTGAAGTATCGATAATATCATATATAATGTTATTTTACAGAACACAAAATGTACCTGATATATGTGAGTTACCAGTGTACCCGGACCATGGTCAATATGAAGTCGTAGAGCAGACCCATGCAGGTCCCGGTAACAATTACACTTACCTGGAATTGTTTTACTGGTGCGATATTGGCTACGGTATTGCTGGATTCGAGAGCATTAAATGCTCGCACGGCGTGTGGTCGGAAGAACTGCCCACGTGTATCGGTAATTGTGTATTTAAATTGTTATTTTATCACCCTATTATTTAGTCTTGGCGATTATTGAAGTCATTCGAGAGGCCTAGTGTTGGTACTTGGCGCTGAAACTTGGAGACGTTAGTTTATTCCTAGGTCTGTGGTTTTCCAAGAGTAAAGATTAAAATTGTCACTTGATTTAAAGGTTAATGGAAACGAGTGAATTTGAATTTGAAAATGAGAGAGATGAAAGAATTTGCGAGCTAGAAAAGCCTTTTGCAAGACATAGGTTTAATTCCTAACTTGTATTAAACTAACAGACTATATTAATTATATTCTAAAGCCTTTAATTCGAAAATGTTTATGCAACCTAAGTTCTCACAGAGTAATTCTGATAGTATGTGCTCTTAGTATTTTATTTAATTAATGTAAAATGCAAATCGGTGTTTAAGAAACAATGTGTTTCAATTTTAGATGGTTGTCGTTTGGATTATAACGCTGGTGTTTCTTATTTATGCAAGGAATTAAGTTCAGTAGAGTTTTCAATAAGTTGCCAGTCTTACGAACCGAACGGTGCAGAAGTGTTACCTGTGTGCGATACTCCCTATTACCGCTCGGATCTACCTCCTATGAAATGTGTCGATGGTAATTGGAACTACACACCTGCGTGTTTACCAGGTCAGGTTAATTAATGTAATTATAACGGTATTTTAATAATTACTTCAAAAAGAAAGTATAATTATAATTAGTAGCACTAAAAGTTTACACAGGTCTGGTAAAATTCATATAACAATTTCGTTTATTTAAAACAAGAGCTTCTGACTGATACGGAAGTTTCATTTAAATATAATTTTCACTAATAAGCCTTGAAATATACAAATAAAAACTGGTTCTAAATTCATGAAAAAATCGTATTAGAATCAACTGGGATTCTTACTTGCGAGTGTTCCGTATATATAATATAACTAAACTTCATAACTAAACTTTTTTTCTCTTTTGCTCTGGAAATAGGTAACATGCTTATGGCTTACTGCAATTACTGCAATCTGTGTAACAAAATATATAAATACTTATTCTAAATGTGAAATATGGATCCGGGACTATTTTATTATTGTGAAATTACCCAATCGAGGGTTTTGTGTCTATGTCTGATCCCTGTTTAGAATTTGTTGTTTCAGTTTGACTTTCTCCTACACCTGATTCATACTCACATATCATATTATTTATTTACCCAGAATGTGGCATAAAACTCTCTAATACAATGATTACTGGCGATATGATAAATACGGTACATGATGAAGAGGGCTGGAATGGGCGAAGTGGAGAGATTCCGTGGCACGTCGCCATCTATAACAGAAACTACCAGCCTTACAAGCAAATATGCAGCGGCTCTATTATTTCTGTCGAAGTAGTGATAACAGGTCGGTATGGTGACACGCATTCTAATTTAAAATGTTTCCCAAACGTACATTTATTTTTTTCTTTTTTATTCGTACATTTTTATATATTTCAATTTAATCCACAATTTTTCTGAGCTTATTTTATAAATTACTTTTACCATTACCGTTTGTAAGTTGTAGTATATTGGTATTTATGCATCGTATACAATATAAAAATTACTCCGTCCAGTCTTTGAACGAGCAGCTTTTGCCGTTCTTAGATTCCCCAAGAAAAGGCCAGCCTACGTCGTTGTTATCGTAAAATAATATTGCAATAAAAGAGAAGTTGAAAATCACAGATTTACTGGTGTTAATCGATTTCAAATTGAGTTTTAATATACACAGTGATTTTACCTGCGAAAAGTCACTTCAATTGCCAGGCTTTCTTATTGCAATAATTTTAAAAATCCTCGAGTCAAAATATTACTGTATAGCGCTTTGGTTCGAAGTAGAATAAATTGCTGCAGCGTGGTCTGGAATCCTCTTTACGAGGTTTTGAAAAAAGTTTGGAAAATGTATTAAAACGGTTTTGTGGCATCTTTTCTATAATTGTTTTTTAACATAATAAAAGCACCCAGATATTGGGACTGTCTTACACATTTTAATATTGTTACTTAATGACCCTATCGAGGGTTAGAGGATCAGTTTAGATAAAAAAAATACGTAGAAAAGCAGAAAGCGTATATTTAGAAACAAAGAATCACAGTAAATTACTACGGAATCACTTAAACGCTTTTCGTTGATCGCACTTGATTTGTGAACTCACTTATTGCAGAAACAAGACTCTCCCCTCTGCGCTTGTATTTCGGTACTTGTACGTGTTGAATATCCGTCTACAATGTTATTCTAATGTAAATGCATTTGTAAATTGTCTATAACGAATACTTTGTGAATATGTCAAGTCTGATAAATACGACAAGATTAACCGCCTCTCAAAAGTCCCACCCCAAAAAATAAAACTATTTAAAAAGTATGTAAATACACATCAACAGCTCCGACATGGGGTAGACGGAGCGCGTGGGGCGGAATTAATGTGATATTTTGTTCTCAGATATTTTTTCACGAAAATTATTTTGCATATTTCATTTGTAATTAGCTTACAAAAATAGTTCGCAACAATATGCAAACTTTGTCTAGAAGAAGACAAGTAAGTGTTTAACTTTTCTACTATAAATTAGTTAGAGGTATTTTAGATGTTCGCAATTTGCTTTCTGGTGTTAAATCATCAGTTACTTGTCGACTATCTAGACGAGAAAATCTTTCGAAGGGTAGTCCAGAACAAATATCGGTCGGTTTTGTCAATTAGCATTCGCTTCACAATGAACAGAACGTTTTCCACCAAAACTAGTTTTCATTAAAAAAAAATGTGTTTATTGTAAATAGCCTGTAAAATATAAGTTTCAGTATTATATTTTATATTTTCCCGTTTTATTTTAATTTATATAAAATGTAATAAGTGTAGTTGTTGTTTGTGATTGATTGCTGGGGTGACTTGTATATGAGGCATCAATTGTTTTTAAGTTTAAAATTAATTATTGAATAGAAAAACAATTTCCGTGATCTAAAATTATTTATTTATAACATAGTATAAATAAATATAATTATATTTTAATATAAGTAAACTTAATGAAATTGGAAGATATATTATAACAAATGAATTGATATCAAAACAATATATATGTTATAAAAAGTACTAAAAATTATCACAAGAAAAGAGTAAAATTTATTTACAATATACGCAAAAATATGTGTCATTTAGGACTACAAACACATCCAAAACAAGCGTAGACAGACAACACATGATACAAAAAATAAATTAGAAATATTAAGTATATTAGCAGAAGTTGTGAGATATGTATACAAAATAAAACAAGAGGGAAAGATAAATATGGTTTAATGTCACATTTTGAAACTTCCACAAGATCTTTTGAAACAGTCTTCATAGATAGGATTGGCTGTTTTGGTGGCGCTTGATCCATAAAAATATATTTATATCTTTTGGTGGGCCATTTCACAGGAAGTACATATATTGTAACCTCAAAAACATAGAGCGCTAATAATTTTGTGAAACTAACCAATAGAGTAACAGGTTTGTATGAAATGGGTATTATATTCACTGATCGAAATCCTGCAATCAATTCAAAAAAATCAAAAGATTTTTAAACGGAAAATCGCCACTAATCGTCTTCAAGGCAGTAAATGAACCATTCTTCAGGAGACTAAACGAATTACTAAACCAAACGGTAGTAAACAAAATAAGATATAAAACAGAAAGGAACGATAGCGTCGACAAGAACTAGACATAATTGTGTAAGTAAATATAATGATACCAATGATACCGAACATATAGTTACGGGTTTGCATCAAAAAACCTGGAGGATAAAACAAATGTTTCACTTTTTTCAAATGATAAAAAAAACAAAGAAGTTACTGTCTAAATTCCAAGAATAATGACTTATTGTAATATAATTTGAAGGAGTAACAATGACATTGGACCTGCAACCAAAGAAGCACACGGACTTTGTCAACACTAAATGCTTTTGTAACATTTATTTTTTATGATAGTTTAACTAATGGTCCGTTGTATAGATACTTAGACCACGTTATTAATAAACACTCTGTTGACCCAAAATCCAAGGTGCCAATGATAAAACCATTGAGCGCTACTTATGTCATTCACACTCACCACAGTTGTGTGATTATGCAATCAGGATAGAGAAATTACTAAGAAAGAGAGGAATAGATAAGCGGAGAAAACAAGGAGTGCTTATCTTAAGTTAATGTGTCTCAAATAACGGTCAAGTTTTCAATAATCTTAAGTGCTGTATCAGGCGGAATGAAGATGTACCTTTAAAGTTAGAGTTATATGTTTATTGTGTGAGAAAAGGTGCTCGAATAGTCGCTGCGTCTGTTTCTAACCACAAGTTATCAAGTTTGACATCCGGCCACAGGCGATTTTCGCTTCGGAAAGACTGGAGACGTCATTACAGCACTGGTGACCACACCACACGTCGACCTCCTCGAGGATCCTCATCTCGATCCTATTCAGGATATACTTCGAATAATAAACTCAATACTGATTACACTGCGGTCTTTCAGCGGCGCATTGCTTCTGGAGCGACGTGGAGGGCCTGGCACCCAGTTCGCGGTTCGCCGTCGCGGCGGGTAAGATGTATCAGCCATGGAGCGCGCCCTCTGACTCTAGAGCACAGCGGAGAGATGTAAGAATCTTCATCTTGATCTTATTATCATAAAGCTTTAGCGGTTAAATATTAAAATTAAATAAAAAGAATGACGGCTTATTGATGTACATGTTATATAGCGATAGTAACAAGCGCAATTATGAAATTTCATAGTGAATTGGAGGCCACATAATGCTAATTTCCACTCATCGTCAGTATGACGAAATGAGGTGGTGCACATTATTAAAATTAGTTCCCTTCAGGAACGATGTGAAATATATGAATTTAAAAATAGCAAAGAGTAAGCATTATTGAGTCGTATAGCCGTATATTAATTATAATTTCGATGTATTGACTTCATCAGTACTCTAAGTCAACAGCCACATGCAACGCATGCAATAATTTGAAACAAATGAATAGCAAAGGCCGAATGTGGGGTTTGGACGTTGATACTGTCAAATTACACGCGGTTAAGCATGCACGGACTATTGGTTTAAACATTAAGCTGATTGCAAACAAAACGTTCGCTTTGCTAAAAACCATAAGATTTATAAAATGGCGGTCGTTGAAGCAGTTAGTTACACAAGATGAAGAAACTTGCACACTCAAATCAACACGTCAGTATGCAGTTTTAGCCATGGTTTGATACCGTAGTAAGAACTATTATTACAAATGACTCGACGTTTGGTCACGCTCATTGACATTCATGGAAAATAACAGTGACCCCATGAAATATAATAAAAACTTCATAATGATCAACAATTTGATTGATTAAATTTATAAATATGAGATGCTGATTTAGTTTACATTAATTGGCCTTAAATAGGTAGTGGTACGATAGAAGTTTAATAAAAATCGTCTTCAAAAAAAAAGTCTAAAAAATCCTCTAAACTCGGCACGTTTCTTAAGTATTAAAATAGTGACACGTTGATTTTGCATTTTTAGCATCACTTACGTCAGAATGGTTGGCATGAAACGTACATAGAATTAAAAATTTAACGATTAGCGGATTAAGATAATTATAAAAATAAATAACACTTGCTTAGGTGTTCGATATCTGTCTATCCTCTGGGATCATATTCAATCCTTTGGATAAAGATTCGTAGGGGAGAGGCAGATTGGAGGGTCAGCCGTGGGTTGCATGCTGCATGTTAATGCATGTTGCAGACAAGAGTCTACTATGGATTACCGCGAATTAACACCTCACATAATACAATACATAATTTTATGTGGTTTATTAAGAAAGGGTAGTTTTTTTCTTACTATGTATTTAGTACAGACGCGATAGACATACAAATACACAGATGTTTATCATTGTCATGTCAAGATATACTTAGACTGCTAGTTGAAAATCACGTCGGGTACAGCTTTAACTATAGTTTCTAGGTGACGTTCCGTTTTGTCTTTCAGGTGAATGACATTGTGATCCCCAAAATGTTTCGAGGAGCGCAGACCAACTTCCAGGACGACATCGCTATAGTGTACGTCTCGAAGCCTTTTATCTTCAACAGGAACGTGTGGCCCGTTTGCGTTGATTTCGATTTGAAGTTGGACGGTACATACCTAACAGTCGACAATTTGGGTAAAGTAAGTGATTCACAACGAATATAGAAAAAAGATCCTAATCGCCGATAAGGGTTCAATATATATATATAGCACAGATGAAGCAGCAAAATTAATTGTGCGGCTATTCGTAGGTTTTATATGATGCAAAGCTCCTGTTTAGTCACAATTCGTTCGCATCAAACAGAGCATTCATGATAATAGAAGGTTTTAGTTATAGAAACGGAAATAGGTGTATCTTTGAGCATTACGAAGTACTGCCTGTTTCTGCCTTGGCGCAGTAGTTCGTTCACATTTTATAGCGATTATAACGCCGCTTGAAAACACGTCGTCGGCCGGTCTGCCATGGAAGCTGACCATGCAGGATAAACTGTGAACACAACGAGGTATATAGTTTATAACAGTACATGCGATCGTATATCGAGAAGGAAATCACATTTAGAGCTAGTTCTTTTACAGCTCATCCAGTGACTCCTGCTGAGCGTAAGATTTCTCTGAGTAGCCTATATACATTAGTCTACATTAGTCTATATACATTAGTCTATAGCCGCGTTAGTCCGATCCGTGACGGATACCTCAAATGTAGACATAGATAGCAGTAAACCTTTTTTGACATATTTTGCAATCGCGATAGTCATTTAAGAATAATTTTGGATCATTGAACTAAAAAATTTCAATGAATGTTATGGGTTTAATAGTTCTATGCAGAGCTATTATATCTATATGTCTTAAAATGCTAATGTAACCTGGTCCACTTTTAAAATTTTCAATGTTTTTTTGGCCTATTTTTAAAATTCAATATGCGTTTTAAAATTAGAATATAAAAAAATACATAATTGATTATCAATTTTTTTGTCGCTTGACAGGAATTTGAAAGAAAAACCTGGTTACTTTATTCATTTGATGTTCTCGAGTGACGGTTGCAAGATGAGGAAGTTTATCACTTTATAGTTTGAAGCCAGTACCAGGATGATTGAACTCATCTATTTTCATCATTCTCTATACTGGGCGATGCATGGGGAAATTATTGCTAGATGTGTATAAGTAGCTCTAGAATCATCAACTTTGGTTTAGAGTTCCGTTTATCATAAGCTGTATGACATTATACCGTAATATAAAATCTAACATAGTGGATGTGACATGGCGACACAAAAAATATTTTAAGAATATATCGAATTCGGTATAAAATGAAGGGATTTAATTACTTGTGAAAATAAATAATTTATCCAAAAACTCATTGCACATTGAGTTTTTTTTTTATGTAAAAACCAAATGTTTAGCAAGTTCTGTAGGTGGTTGCCTACATTCTGTAAAGCTTTCGTAATTATGTAGACCTCCAAAAAGTGCAAGCAAAAACAAACTGAAACCCTAGAATGTTAGATCTTGTATCGACAGGTACTGAATCGTATTTTCTTCTGTAATCAGGTTTCAATTTATAACATTTTTTTTTTACTTTCGAATATCCTTGTGCGATGCTAGTTTGGTCAATCCGTTTTTGATAAACGGATCAAATTGAGCGTCGTAATACCGTTTACCTAGTTATTATCTCAACCTTTTAGGTCGCTGGATGGGGCCTCGTCGGCGAAAATGGCAAGATGTCTCCAGAGCTCCAATTTGTAGAATTGCCTTATGTGGAGATCGATCGGTGCATCGCTAATGCGTCTCCGGATTTCCGCGCCTATATCACCAATGATAAGATATGTGCAGGATACACTAATGGTGAGAGCGTTTTATTTAAACCTCAGTTTTACTATTCATAATCTCACCCTTAGTCTAAATGTTCGGCCAGAGGATAGTCACGACAGCCCTGCTTTCTCCCACTTGAACATGATATTGTATAAGAATCTCACCTCAAATTTTATTTTCTTTAATTTTTCTTAGTTTTACGTTTTTTAGTTTTGCAGCTCTATATGTGCTTTCAGACTGTTTCAACTTATCTTTCAAACTTTCCTCTTCCAGACTGTAAATTTTCTCACGTTCTCTTCTTTGGATTTACTATTTTACTTACGTCGCAGTGTCATCAATTTTTATCTATCTTCTTAACATTTGTACTGTTATTTACTATGTATATATTTTTTTATTTCTTATTCGAATACAGGTATTTATATCTTCCACGACTTATCAAGTCTTAAGCTTTAATACACTTTGATTTCACCAAAGGTATGTTTTAATTAATCGCCATGCTATCTCTCATCATTCACATTAAGTTGCTGAAGTTAACTAATTTTTATTTGTTCTAGCTCCGTATTGACCATTAATGGTGACGCTAGTATAAAGCTTTAATGCAGCAGACAACTTATAATGATTTGTCCTAACGTTAAAATTAGAACTCACTCATGTATCCATAATTTTTCTTTCAACCAGTCATCCACAATAGTAGAAGCAATCATACTTTTACCTTCTCTACTCTACCTAGTATATCCTACTGTGGTTAATAATAATTTATCACGTACAAGTTAAACTCTAAACACAGTAGGAGAAGAAAATCGACATTCTCATCCACTCTTTCACTTCCAAACTTACCTAAGACTTTTTTGAGCTACCTTTTGTGCACGCTGACATAATTATTTTCTGATTTCTATAGCATTTCATTAGTATATACTTTACATTCGGCCTAATTTCGTTCTGCTTCTATATCGGTTTGTAAATATGTAGGACATACGCGCCTACAATAAAAAATCGCACAATTCAATTTTAACACGTAGTCAGAAAAGCCATGGGTTCATATATTCGTAATCGTTCATATATTCAAAAGGTTTTTCTGATAGGATTAAGCTAGTACCCGAGCAGCCTCGTTGGGTTTGATCAACGCCAGACAAATTAGTCTGTGTGTGACCTCACCACAATTTTTCTTTTCTAGTCTAGTTCATGTACCGATTATTGGGATACTTGACTGTCTCGACTGACTGTTTCAATAGGTTTTCATTTAAGAGGAATAGGTTAGAAAGTGCTGGTCAATCCACTGTGCTTCTGTAGCAACTGAAATCTTCTAGCACCTTCTGAAGCATTCTACGAGTCCACCAATTTTTTTACAAGAATCTTGGTAACGTGTGTATTAAATTTGAGTAGTGGCCGGTTTTGACAGGTATATCCCGTGGCTATACATCCTTGTGTAGCCGTGATATACATACATATAAGGCATACAATTCAAAGTTCTTATCAATTAACAGTAGAACTGTGCTAAGCCATGCTAAGAGATGTAGCATAATCGTAAGAGTTCACTTGTCATGTATGTTGTTGTTGATTATTTTATTTTGTGTATCTCAAAAGGGTTGACAAATAAAATAAAAATACTATTAAAATTATACAGTACTTAATTGCAATTAAGTCAATTTAATTGTAAGAGCATTAAAATTTAATGAAATCTACAATTCCGGTTGAAATTTAGATAACTTTAACTTTGTTTTCTTTAAGGTGAAGTTCAGCTAACGTCATTATATGGAAAGAGTGAAATCTTGGTAAATCTAGTAGTTTGAACTTACATTCATAGTATTTTATCACTAACGTGTTATTTACAACCATTAGGCTTTTATTTGAAGGTTCCTTTAATGTAGTTCACTAATTACACGCCTGTAACAGATCAGGCGCTTTGCAAGGGAGACAGTGGCGGAGGACTCGTGTTCGCAAAAATGCAGGGACAATTACAACGACATTACCTGAGAGGGGTCGCTTCGACCGCGCCCAACGACGACGAGTTGTGTAAAACTCACGCAACGCCAACGTTTACTCACATTCTGGCACATAAACAATTCATAAGAGATCATTTGAAATCTATTAATCGGTAGATAATAGTTCTATGCTATGTTACACATATTTTATTACACTTTTTCTATCATGATGCAACATACAAAATAATGCTTTTTATATTTGTTATTCATAATTTTGTCTTTTCTTTTTATTCTTAACAATCTACATTAAAATTTTAACACAAATTGGCATTATTGATGATTGATGATTTTAAAAAATAAAGATTTTTAATACAATAAAATTTGTATGATTTATTTATCATGTTGTGAAACCTACTGATATGTATCGCGAATGCACTTGTTTAGAAATTTGAATTTCCTTTATCTTCACTTGAGCTCCTCGCACTTCTGATACAATATTTTTATAGTAGTTATATTGAAGTCCGCCCTTTAACTCACTTCCCTTATTCTATAAGTTTCTTTATTCCACGCTCGCACCGAACCCCTCTTAACACACTTAACACACATCACTCAATACAAACAAAATTGAAAAAAATAAATAAATTGAAGTAGGATCTTAAACTTAAGACTGCCTTTAATTTTCCATTTTCTTGTCTTCAAAGCTGGGCGCGTCGTCAGTCGTCTGCATGATTATCCACTGACTTATCTCTGCAGTAAATTATAAAACGTAAATAAGAGACACATTATAGTTGAAGAACATGTCGTAATACTTTAAGTTTAATGCTCCATAATTTCGAATAAAATTTGTATTATCTTTTGTAATATCTAATAGTTATAGGCCATTCCTTTAGAACACATATGACTTTTTCTACATTAACCCTATAGAGATATTTAATTTTCATTTACTACGATCGTATTTTAACACCAAAACGTATATAAATGTTTCCATCTTTGAATTATCTGAATACTACTTTTCAAGCGAGATACATGAATGTGTTATCTTGTGAGCGTGAGTCAAATGGTTCGATCTTAAGTAATAGTTGTCGGTAATTTAGTATAGACCTTCACACCCACAAATCCCCTTAAATGTTTTTCTTACAGTCGTCCTCGCTACGTATAGTTGTATTGTTTTTCTCATCATCTAAATTGAATATTTGTTATTGAGTACGAACGCTTTTAAATCATCTCGCGCTCCTGGAGAAGCAGAAATAAAGAAAAGTACACAGATTTATAGCATTATTTTAAAAATATAGCATGATCATTCAGAATTTATAAAAGAATTTAGTAGTTAGAAATGAAAAACAACTCTTGATCTTTATGATTTGAGAATTATCAGCTCCGTAAATGGCGGCACAGCACTTGTCGTTTTGTGCATCGTCAGCATGTAGACGATGGTGTGTTTGTGAAATAAAGTGAATTGTAAAAATGTAGTAACATCAAATCCCACCAACTTTAGACACATTTCTATACTGAATTAATTCTGTACTAAATTATTATGACATGGTGGGTGATTCTATGAGCCAACACTTACTATTTTAGTAAACAGCAGCCATACACAGTACTGTACGATCGCCATTCCGTTATTCGAATTGAATCCGACAGCTCTGGACTTGCCACCGCTCACGGCCTTAACGTACACGAATAGTCATTATCGACGGTCAGCGCCGTAGATTGCGTTATTCGTGACAAAAAATTCTCAGCACACCCCAACGTGCACACGGCGTGAAAATATGAATTATTTTCATTACAGTCCATATAGCTATATAGATGAGTTTTCGAACTCACAAACATGTACTTATTAAATATCGTTTTTTGGAAAGTTTGTAGTGAAATGTACATGTAAGAATATTTTGTAAATATAGATGTAAGTTCGCATGAGTTTTATTTCCGAAATGCATCGTGCACGTATGCAGTACAGACTCAGTAATCCTTCAAAGGGCTGACCACATAACATAGAAATCGGCGGCCCTCGTGACGGTAGAGCCGCCGATTTCTATGTCACGTGGTAAACTTTGCTCCCCTATTTACACCTAGTGTTCAGAGGTCATTTCGACGACCTAAGTTGGCGAGGCGCTGCTCCTATAAAAGACAGCCGATCGGCAAACAATAAAACATGCTGTTAAACGATCCATTCCCCGGGCCGTCACAGGCGGGAATATCAATGTTCTTAGCTTTTGATTTAACTCTTTTAACTGGGCATTTCGATATAAACCTTCGGCAATCTAATGATTCCAGTTCGGTGGTCTCACCTGAATCGCCTTGCGGAGCTTGTCCATTTCTCTGGGAATGTCCATCCGTTCAATCGCATCCTGCGTCTTCTTAATCTCGGCCGCCATGTTGGTAATGGTTTTATATTTGTTTTGGCTATGCACAATGAAATAAGAAAAGAGCTACCCTCAAGTTGTTTGCTCGTTCTTCTTGAGGGAGTAGTACTGCGTTCCGAACGAGCGGTAAAGTGTTTACTCGAAAAAAATTATGGCGTATTTCAAAATGTTATTTTGTAACTAACGAAATAAATGTATATTAAAATTGAATTGACTAAAATCTATTCCATTTCATTTTTATTGAAGAGAATATAAACGAATAATAATTTATATTTAGATTACGATGCTACATTATTTTATTATAATATTCTTAATTGTATATTTAGTGTTGTTAATAGATGACGCATGGACTATACAGTAGATAGCCATGTCTTGAGGATGTCTTTCCCGTAATTATATATCTCGGATACTTCAAATTTACGACTTAATTTATTTCATACATTTTCGTATTAAGAATTCTAAGTGAAGAAATAATACTTGAACAACAATTTTAAACATAATTTGCTTTATAAGATTTTTTTGAAATGCTGAAATAAGTTTTAAACTTCATTCTGGTAATTTTTTGAGTGGTCCGTGTGGATCACACACCTTAGCAGCTGTATGGTACCCGTATATCCAGACGTTATCATCCCTCTATAAAACATATACAGTATTGACAGTTTTAGAAAATCGAAATTCAGCAACCAAAGAAAAATTAAAAATTAACCCAGATGGAGGTTCAACTATGAATACCGTTTGTACCTTCCACATTCCAAGTCTTTACGTGAAAAATCTTATTGAGATGTTTTGCATGACTCGTATCATGACTGTATTCTTTCTTAAATCCATTACAAACAAGAAACTCTGATGTTCAACCGGCTTGCTTTTTTTTAAATTCAAACCCGTCTCTCATAATTTTAAAACACAAAAACTAAACGAGATTCTACTAACTGAAGGTACAAGTTACCAATCCCAGTCTTCCTTTTTGTCTTCTGGATGCTCAAAAGGTCTGCAATCACGTGTGAATCAGATCAGAATGTCAACTGTAAGTGTGAAATGTTAACCTCAACATTGGAGGTACATCTACCGAGGTAATGTGGTATGTTTCTTAGCTAAGATCCTTAAAATTCCCTAGGTAGTAGCTAGAACTTCGCACCACTTACATTTAAATATAATATAGTCGGGTATCGATAAATATTTCAAAACAGTACCCATAATTCAATTTTCCCTGTATTATTCATACATATTATTACATATTTTTACAGTATTTTCGTGTAGTTCATCTATATTTTTTCTTATTTCAGTACTTTCCACTGTAATGGTCTCTGATGAAATACTCGTGCTGCAGCAAATGTGTGAAGCTGGTGATGGCGTAGAGGTTGCAAAGGTTGTCGCCTGTCGGAGCGGTGGACGCGATCCCCTTTAAGTAATACCGCAGCCTGTCACCTTTCTCCTTGCTCTCGTGTAGCCCACGAAATACCAGACCTCCGCCGCTATCTCCTCGGCATAAAGCAGTGCCTGTGAAGATTTAATGAACTTAAAGATATTTTTATAATAGTAATATGTATAATGAGGGTGTCTGTCGTAATCATATTAAACGTTTCTTTTGAAATCCCAAAAGTAAAGTATTAGTTGAGAGCGTCATCTAGAAACCACGAGTTACCATGTCTTGGTCCTGATTTCGGAGATAATAAACAGATTCATAATTTAAGCTAGAAAGTTAATCAAAAATGAAATGACTAGCACCATGCATTTGAGCTCCAAACATTAAAATGCCCGTTCCGGACATTGACATCGTATCATCGCACATTGGGACAACGTACGGAGGACTAAAACTCCAAATCCTTTAAGTTGAAAGAAAGTACTGAAGGGTTCGTCTTACTAGGAGTATTTAAAATTCGATACACCAACATAACACAGATATGATGAGCATGAGCCATGAAATAATGTCTGATAGACAAATTATTAAAGCTATTTAATAATTTCTCTATTACTATTTAAATTTTCTTAATAATATTATTATTTTTAAATTAGTTCGAATATATAATGCTATCAATACAGTATTTTTATATTTCGACTTTGGAAATGAGTTAACATAGTTTTTGCACATTTTTGTTTGGACTAAAATATGGACACAGAATTCTCTGGTTATAAAATTACCGATAGATGTTAAAAAAATGTTTTTAAAAGATTGTTTCTAATAGTTGAGATTGTTTCTAGAGCTCGTATGAAGAGCTATTTGAATGAAGTACATATTTAATTCACGAAGAAATTTTACACAGTGGTACCTTTACGATAGATAAATTGAAAATATGATGTTTGCCTAAAAGTTTTTTGTACAGGTGGCACTGCACATAAGCCATATGTAGTGCAAATTTAAAAACAAAAAAGGTTTTATTCATGACAAATAAAAAATATTCACAAGTTAAATTAATATGTATCACAATAATAAAATACCCAAAAACGTTGCAAAGGTTTACTAAGGCCTACTTTCCTTGGTTCTGTTCAAAAGGTGGTGGTACTTATTGACAATATTTTCTCTCGTGAAAGCAATGACTTCGTAATTCCTTTAGAAAAAGATAGAGCTTGGTCAGTCAGTAATCCAGACCATAACATACCGGAACATCATTACATACAGCGCTTTTAAGATGAAATAGTAGAATTACTCGAGATCTGCTATTAAATGAAACATCCAACGCGGCCGGCAAAACTAGATAAAAAGCTGTTTTTACTCTATAATCTGGAGCATGCTTATATTCGTTCCTATCATTTAATTTTGGCACATTACTGGACGACATGTTTCTTCAGATAGCTGTAGCACATCGTATAGAATGCCTGTGAACATCTGCGGCTTAAGATCAGAAGTTGATTGCTATCACGGGCTGAGTTATCTACGTTGCTTTGGTGGACTCCTGGCTATGATTTCAACGATATTATACGCCGAGCGCTAGTCTCTGCCAATATTTTCTGTATATTTAAACTACCTGGCCCTATTGAATCGGATGCGAAGCGACCTGGTGGAATAATGTCGGTACCTCGGTAAAGAGAGCCCTAATGAGTCATACGAGGGGCAATAGGCAAAGATTTTCGTAGAGAATTCAAAGACAAAAGCGGTGATCTCCGTTTGGGTTCTTACCTGTGCCGATTCCGAAAAATATGAATTTGTAAATAAATATTATTGAGAAATAAACGGTCACACACCGTTAGTGTATCCGGCGCATATCTTGTCACTGGTGATGAATCGACGGAAGTTTCGCGGTGCATTGTCGATGCATTTGTCAATATCCACATACGGCAGATTTTCATACAAGAGTACCGGGGATTCTTCGCCATTCTCAGAGGTTAAGCCCCAACCTGCAACCTATAAAAATACAGGTAAGGCATCATTCTATAAATAGCGACAGATGTAATCTAAATTTAATTAATTAATAACTCATTATCTGTATTAGTTATAAAAATTTTAATATTAGCATATTTTTCTAATACACATATTACAAATATATACTACATGTAACACATGACTAGAGGAAGGAAAACATAGATGACAGATAAATACTAAAAGACTAGTAAGATAAAACACGAAAACTATGTACGTGAGCGGTAGAGATACGCCGTAGCCAACTGTCACAGAAACCAGACGTTAAGTAACAGCTTAGGATATTGGAATTCATTCAGTGAGTGCTAATGAGGCCCTCTCTATCAATATCGTGTATCCCACTACCCTATCCGTCATCCACTCTTTCCTTCATCAGTTCACTCCCTCGTTTATCACATTCGTTACCAAGAGACTGGCAACGCACTGGTCACTCTTTTGAAGTTTCCACTGACCACGGGCGGCGGTGACTACTTACTCTCTGATGGCTTGAATGTTCGTTTGACAGGCAAACAAACATTCAAGCCGCTATAATACTAAAATTCTATAAAAAAAGAAATTGAAGGTGGATAAAAGTCTGATAAAAGCCGTTCAATAAGGAAAGTCTTAATGGGTGAAGCAATTACTACTACTTTTATAGGTCTAAGGACATTTCCCATGATCTCATCTTAAACTAATTTTAAGCAACAGATTACTTATAAGATGTAGACTATAGAACTAGCTTGTAAAAGTAGCTATTAATTAAGAATTCTTAAGTTAAAAAGCAAGTCGTGGAAAATGCACAAGGAAAGCCTATAAGGAAAGAATAAGGAAGATAATGAGTAAGACGAATTACATGATATTCAAACTACTTATAGAATTACTACCGGCCACATATTTCTTCACCTTTCTTGAGAGATTCTTAAATCCTTAGAATTTATTCGGTAAAAAATTATCCACTTAGTTGCCACATGTATGTCTTTTATAGCTTTTATTTATCTTTAACGTCATATATTTCTTGTAGTAACATTAATGAATTTTATTTGTACATGTCTGTTTTTGATCCAGGACATATATTAGAACAATCTGCTAGTCAGATAAGAATATAATTACAAAAAAATCTGCCACAAAACAGATCTGTAATTTGTGTTATTAAGCCCTGATAAGAAAGAAAGCTTCATGCACTGACAAGAAACAGAAAAAAAAATTGGGTGCGTGTACATAAGTACGCGCTTGAGAAGTTATACTTCTTTGGCATCATTAAAAACGAGCCCAAACTCGATGGGGTTGCGTCGTTTAATTACGGAGTTCCTATGGCCACCTTCCACCTCCATCATCAGACGCTGATTACCATATATCAAAGTACTCGTCAAGAATCAAACGAGCCCAAAATCGATGGGGTTGCGTCGTTTAATTACGGAGTTCCTATGGCCACCTTCTAGCTCCATCATCAGACGCTGATTACCATATAGTATCAAAGTACTCGTCAAGACGAATCAAACGAGCCCAAACTCGATGGGGTTGCGTCGTTTAATTACGGAGTTCCTATGGCCACCTTCTAGCTCCATCATCAGACGCTGATTACCATATAGTATCAAAGTACTCGTCAAGACGAATCAAACGAGCCCAAACTCGATGGGGTTGCGTCGTTTAATTACGGAGTTCCTATGGCCACCTTCCAGCTCCATCATCAGACGCTGATTACCATATAGTATCAAAGTACTCGTCAAGACGAATCAAACGAGCCCAAACTCGATGGGGTTGCGTCGTTTAATTACGGAGTTCCTATTCCAGCTCCATCATCAGACGCTGATTACCATATAGTATCAAAGTACTCGTCAAGAGGAATCAAACGAGCCCAAACTCGATGGGGTTGCGTCGTTTAATTACGGAGTTCCTATGGCCACCTTCCAGCTCCATCATCAGACCCTGGTTACCATATAGTATCAAAGTACTCGTCAAGACGAATCAAACGAGCCCAAACTCGATGGGGTTGCGTCGTTTAATTACGGAGTTCCTATGGCCACCTTCCAGCTCCATCATCAGACCCTGGTTACCATATAGTATCAAAGTACTCGTCAAGAGGAATCAAACGAGCCCAAACTCGATGGGGTTGCGTCGTTTAATTACGGAGTTCCTATGGCCACCTTCCAGCTCCATCATCAGACCCTGGTTACCATATAGTATCAAAGTACTCGTCAAGACGAATCAAACGAGCCCAAACTCGATGGGGTTGCGTCGTTTAATTACGGAGTTCCTATGGCCACCTTCCAACTCCATTATCAGACCCTGGTTACCATATAGTATCAAAGTACTCGTCAGGACGAATCAAACGAGCCCAAACTCGATGGGGTTGCGTCGTTTAATTACGGAGTTCCTATGGCCACCTTCTAGCTCCATCATCAGACGCTGATTACCATAAAGTATCAAAGTACTCGTCAACACAGTCAATAAAGTTCAGTTTAAATTTTAAAAATTAAATAAATATTTTTTTATTTTCTTATATTAAATGTACATAAATTCTCTCATTCGAAATTCGAATTATAAGCGGGCAGCTTCAATCTGTTAATTTTGCGTCACACAATCTTAAAATTTCACTCTCATCATTTTTTCATAAAGCTCCTAAAGAAGTATAACTTCAAAAATCCTAATTAGAAAAAAAGTAAGCAGATGCTGCCGTATTACAATATATCCGTGTACACCGATGCTTGCGCATTTTGGCCAGCGTAACAGTAATATTGGCAGGACCGTAGGAGGTTATGTGCTGTCTCAGCCAATGTGTTCTCGAACGTTTTGTCCCATTCTGGAATCCAACTTACCATGTAACTTACCATGTTCTTTTAAGACCATAATTTTATTTTTACAGCTGCTCATTGCTTCTGGAATAAAGAAGAGGTCTTGCAGCCGGCCTCGAGGTACGCCGTTGCCGCCGGAAAAATTCTACGCCATTGGAACGAACAACGCGACGCTGTCGCGCAAAAGAGCGATGTAAGTAGTTTAACATAATGTTAAATATGCCTAACTATTGCAGAGTTCCAAGAAAATAATATAATCGCACTCTTGAATTGTGTTTACAAGTAGCAATTTTGTAACAGCTTCCGCTGTTCTGTTTCGTCCAGTGAGTGGAGGTTCGGTGGTTTCCTCCCCACTCCAATACGCTAATCTCCATTCATTAGTATACTCCAAGCACACTTTTTCCTCCATCAGGTTCCTCAGGTTCCTATTTTTATCCCAAACGACAGAAAAATAATGGTGACTTCTCTGGAGTTGCAACTGTCCATGGACGGAAGTGACTAAGTACTCTGATAGCTTGTATGCTTGCTTCAAAATTTATGAAAAACTAGTAAAGATTAACATTTATTTCCGACAAAACGTCCAAATTAAAAACATACAAGTACAATAAAGTTCTTTATTTAATTAATTTCACAAATTAATATAAAAAATAAAATAATTTATTAATATAAATAAATATAAAAAAATCTCTGTAACCACATCAACACTATGAAAAAATTGGCAATATGTTTCAAAGGCTATCTCTTTATCGACATACCTTTTTAAATAATTATAAAACAACTTCTATATTAAAACTATTTTGGTAATAGTTATGGTTCCTAATGGATTTTCGTATGAAACAATTAGAAAAAGCAGACTATGTGCGAATTTACAACAAATTTGGAAACCAAATGAAACCTTACAAAAAAAACGTTATTAACGAAATGAAGTATTTTTAAAGAGTGAAATACACATTTATGAATAGTTTGTAAGTGTGAAACGAGCTAAAAAAAAACAAGAATCTCCACTCCTTGCCGGTTCTCTAACATTAGCGTCTAGAGCAAGAGTTTTTGCCCTAGGCCACGTTTATTTTATTTCTGATTTCAACAATACCTCAATACAATTTTATAATATTGATTTTAGACAAACAGCTATAATGTCTTTATTAAGCACAGTAATTTTTCCATAATATCAACATCTGAAGCATTAAGCATTAAGGTGGTTTACGTTTATGGTAGTTACCATTGTCCACTTTTTACCTGAGACTTGATAAAAACTGGATCGATTACGGATTTTACTCAACAAATACTTAAGGAGGGCATTTAACATTTTTCACGTTTATCTCAAAGCATTGCTTCCTTTCATTGTTCCACTTTCTCAGTATTTTTTTTATTTGGGTTTAATCAATACATTGTTTTCTTGTTATGTTTATCAAGGTAGCCGAAATTAGGATATCGCCCAAGTTCCGCGGCTCCCTCAACGACTTCAAGGACGACATCGCCCTGCTGGTGTTGACGACGCCGCTCGTCTTCGACGCCTTCGTAAGCCCCGTTTGCGTAGATTTCGATGTAGAATTCGACGAACAGCAGCTCACGGATGGCAGCTTTGGAAAAGTGACTATCTACAACCTTATTTAATATTGTCTAATAATATGTTGTGTGACCTTGTTCTAATTTAGGGTTTCTGAACTTTGAATATTCCATTTTTACCAAGAAACTATTAAATACATACACTCCCTTAAGTGAATGATATTCTTAGAATCTCTGATGTGATAGGTCTGAAGATTTGTCTCTCCTTCAAACACATCTATTGATTGATCAAGTTGTTATTTGGTACACGTATGAATTTCTGTAACTTCAATACGGACAATTAACGTAAATAAATAAATGGTCGTTATGGGTGCACTTTGGCAATTTACAAAAAAAAAAAATGCAAGACATTCACGGACGTAACCAGGTCAAATTATGTGGATTTGTTTCTTTAAGTTTTTTTATTTATGTATTTTTTGTATAACACAAAAAAATATATAAATAAAATTCATATGATTTATTTATATATGTATACATATATTTCATTATATAAAATACTACAATTTGAAAACGGCTAACCTCATATTTTTTTCTCGTTCTTGAAAAAAAACTGTCTTCCGAACGAATAGTAAAGTGGTCAAACAAGTAGTGTCTACAGTGAATTATAAAATGACGATATATTTCACTTTGAAAACTTGTGTGACATATCAATTGAAAGATCTTGTTGTGAGGAACTTGATATTATAATTTTACATTAAGTAATTTTATTAATAAAATACTTGAAAATCTACCATTTTCCCCTTACCTCCGAAACTACTTAGTTTACGATTTTCAAAACATGCTCAAAGTATTTTTGCTTATAGATTGCAGTTTATAAATAAAGATAAGAAATTTGTAGTTTTAAAATAACTTGTTAAATAAACTCTTAGAATTGTGCGTTATACGTACAATTCATTTTTTCATTTCGACCGTTTTAATTAGCACAAACAAATTTGAGCGATATTTATGAAAAACCTGTTAAGTAACACATTTATAGTGAGAAACCCTCTCCACGCCAGGTCAATTAGGACGTGTCCGGTTTAAAAAAAAAAGCGATAAAGTTATTACAAGAGGTTATTTTATGATGTGCAGATTGCGAGTTGGAGTCCTAAGGATGAAAAAGACCGTACGCCTTCAGTACTACAAGTCGGCTGGCTGCCCTACGTGAGCAGGGACAAATGCGTCGCTGACACGCCTTCATTTTTCCGCGCATACATCACCAGCGACAAGATATGCGCGGGAGATGAAATAGGTGAATACGTTTTGGCTGCCAATGGCCATTACGGCCATTATCGATCTGTACACCATCATAGTCATTGAAGTATCAATTTCTGAGAAAAATAGCTCAGTACATGAACTTATAAACTTACGAAGATCGACCTTAGCGCTCAGCGACAGCCTTCTTATCCCGTTATCAAAAGCCCGCATGCAGCGGGTGCCGGTAGTGTCAAGTGAGTCCGCCGTGGGTCTGTTTGTCCTTGCACGGTCAACAACTGGGCAGATGGCTTTGGAGGTTTAGGTATTTTGTTATAAAGTGTTACGTTTACGATAATGACGTTTTTGAAACTAAAACTGCTTATGATTGTACTTTAAGTGTTTATTAACAAAGCTTTCCACTGCTATCGATTATAGAAACATGATTTTTGTTGGGGAGTTTGCAAAGATGACATTGCTGTCTGTGAGTCCAAAGTTGCATGAAGTACTTTATTGTTTATGCGATAATTTGCCTTAGTTTGCCTTGTTTGTTTAGAAATGAGTGGAACATATGTGGTAAATCAGACACTCATCTAATAATACCTTAGGTGACTTTTACAACTCCACGCCTGGTGCTTGGCGCGGGGACGCGTTGGCGCCGTCTGACCGACCATTTCCTATGATTTTCTATATATTATTTTATAACAATTATAAGCATATTTTCAATAATACACTTTTGTTATAGTTACTTTGGAAAAGTTGTTTTAAGAAAGGAAGAGAATACGAATATTTGCGGAAAGATGCATGTTCGATTTCATCTTGTGTACACTAGCCTTTTGTCCGTTGCTTTCCTCGCCCGTCTCGTAATATTATGAATGTCTTCGTTTTTTGTCTCGAGTAATCTTTCTTTCAGTAACTATTTCAATCCCGATCACGCCATCGATTATGGTCTCGGTCTTACTTTTCGTTCCCATAGAAATCATCTTCACGATTCTCATCATTTATTATATCGATTAGGTATATCTATCGCAACATTTTGTATCTATTGAAAATGGGATAATCATTGAATGAATGAAAGGAATCTACTGTTCGTTCAGGCGAACGTTAGCTTGTATATTGTAATTGTTCAATGCATACTACCTACGTTATGCATAGAATAAAGCGCAATGCATTCTATTTATACATATACACTACGTCGCGACGTCATACATAACGTATTGCACAACGCAAAACAGATATTTAAGCGGACGCTTGATGCGCGAGCGCATTGATTAGTAAAAATAATAAAACGCTGGTTAGTGAGAAATAATTCAACTTATAATTATAAACTGAAATCAGAGAACGTGAAAGTAAAGTCATTTGCGGACCTTAGACTTTCTTAGGCTTAGACCAGGGACAGGCGACGTTGACAGAACCGACAACGGTGCGAAGGTAAGCCTCGCGAACTTCCATTTATTTCCATATGTCCGGACAGATGGGAAATTAAAGTGTGTGTTATATATATATACTAGCTTTCATCCGCGTGGACAAAAAATGAATTCCTTCATCTTATGCATCGCCTGAATAGGGTTTAATGATGATCTAGATATGTATCCTGTTCTCGATTCTGATTACGGTTCTAGTCACGATGCCAATTTGTCTCGCTCTCGTTTCCGATTGTGATCTCGCTTTTGATTCCTGGTTTTGTTTGGATTTGATTCGGATGCACTCCGATTCTGACCCTATTCTCGATTTTAATTTCGGTACTGTTCCTCATTTTGATTTCGGTCACTTTCTTGGTTTTAATTTTAGTCCCACACTCGATTTCGATCGTGGTACCATTCCCGATGTAATACTTTCCGATCTCGACTCTCGATTTCGGTCTAATTTATAGAGCGTTTTAAAGTTTTAAATAACAAAGAATATGATTAAAGTACAAACTATTATTAAATTGGTTATGGTTAACAAAAAATAAAATGTGTTGGTAACTAATAGATTAAGCATAGGGCTGCTCCCTCACATCGCGGATTTTTTCTTTTAAACGAATGGTTGGATTTGAATGATTTAAAAAGGAATTTCCATATATTTAGCTAACCTTGGTTAAAAAACTATTTAATTGAAAAAGGATTATTATCACGATAATGAATGATATTAATCCTTGAAGTAGAATCTCTTTCGATTTTAGCCACGTTTTGATTAGCTAATTTGAACAAAAAGCGGCTGACTTAAATACAACACAGATAAAATAATTAGATATATATAGCCTCGCTAACTTTTTTACGAGTAATTATAAGTATTATAAAGATGTATTACATTGTTTTGTGTATTTTTAATAGTTTACGCAGAGCGCACCAAATAATGACTTTTATAAGTAATTTTTGATAAATATATGGTTACATCACTGCAATTTTCATAGAGATTTCTAATTTTTTTAAAAATAAATTACAACCCTTTAATAACTAATAATCTAGCTTTTCATAGCTGAAAGCATTTTTAAAATCGATTAAGCGGTTTTTGAGATTATCCATTACAAACAATGTACAACATAAAAAAAATTATGATATTCTTTTATATATATGATTACTATACATATTATGTTAATAGGTACCGGACTCTGCGCACGAGACGGCGGCGCCGGCCTGTCCTTCCACGTGCGGCATCGAGACGCAAATCGTGTAAATTTTTACCTAAGAGGCATCGCCTCAGTGACCATCTCTAACGGCAACGTCTGCAACTTAGTGCCGCTTAGCACTTTCACACACGTACTACGGCACGAGACCTTCCTGAAGGACAACTTAAAAGATGCGATTTGGTAGATTGGAAAAAATTCCATGAAATAAAAGTGTGTTAGTGTTTAAAAAATTTTTCATTTTTTCTGTTAAAACAGATCACACTAAATTTTCATACAGTATCATATAACTTGTAGCATTTCAGCGTAAATCATCTAACATCAGCCTTATTTTAGGATTTACTGTTCTCCCGAAAGATATAAAGATATATACTGCTTAAAAAAATGACATGTAACAATAAACCAAGTTATTTTCTTTATATATCTGCCTGTCTGTCTGTTGCAGCCTGCTCTCTCCTGATCCGATTAAAAAAAATTGCGGTTTGTCGTGATACAGCGTTAGACGACCCGGTCACGCAGTACATAATTGTAAAAGATAATGTTGAAAATATATGGTAATCGAGCAATTATTTTTTATTTTCCGCCCCCGCGGCGTGGCGACCACGGCCCTCAATTACCTGTAGCATACTTTTAATCAGGTCCATTCTGTTCGCTTTCCTGCTTCTCTTCAATCCCAAGAGATGGTAAGGGTTATTTTATTTAATTAATTACCTGATTTTGTTTTATGTATCTCATCTTATTACATTATATTTGACTTAAACTCTACGTATTTTATCCATATTATTGATTCATTACACCTTGATACGTAAATCCAGTTTTGCGTAATATTCCCCTAGCCCTTTAAAGTTCGGGCCACGGTGCGTTCGCGCAGTACCCGTTTAGGTTCAAGTCGCGGGACTCACCGTACAGCGCCTGTGACCCCGCGAAAATCCAGGATGTGTCGCACGCGCTCAAGGATTGTGATGTGTTACTTCGGGACGCCGAATGCGGAGACACGCGTCCGAATTTCGAGACTTCCCGGAAATAGCGAAAAGTGCGGAAAAACGAGAAAAATTCTTAAAGTTTTGTGGCGTAATAGTTAGTAAGTATGGAAAACTCAACCAGTGAAGTCCAATAAAAAACCAAAATGTAGAGGGAAAAATAGGTTTGAGATTGAAGAATTATATAAAGCTGGAAATAAAGGGCAGATAGATATGTACATTGCAAAAAAAATTTGATAATCAAGCGTTCCCCTCGTCTCAATACGGAAACTAATGTTCTTCACGTTTTGAAATCAATGGAGAAAACGTGTATTAATGGATTGAATTGTAGTACGGAGTTTCCTCCACGCAAGTTCGATTCGCTCTTGACTAATTCTTCAATTAAACAGGCTCGCAACGATAGCATTGCGTAAAATATCTCGCTCAAGGATAAACCAAATTGTCATTTCTAAAGATGTAATCACATTAACATCATATAATGATTTATTGAACATTTTATTTATTATAAAAAAAATTCCTTTTATTTTAAATAAGTGTACTTTTATTAAAACATCCTTTTTAACAATCTGAAAATAATAGAGCGAAGAAGTTAATTTTTTATGCAAAATACGAAAAAAGTAAACAGAAATCCATAACAAAGTTTAAAAAATGCAATTAATTAGCACAACTCTGTGAGGGTGCGTATACCTGTGCATTATACCTGTCCAGTAGGTACAAAAATGCTTTCTGAATGCGCATGAGTGTGCAGAGCTTCTATAGGACTTAGGACAGTTTGCAGATGCTCATCTGGACAGCTTCTGTGCCATGCGGCCCAGCTCCGACAGCTGCAACTCTATATATGATCATTGGTCGATGATACATTTGAGTACATGCACATGTAACAAATTTATTTTAATCCTTGTTATATATGTATTCCACGGATATTAAAGAACTACTTAATATTATAATTATTTCATACCATAATTTTATATCTAGTAATAATTGTTAAGAGAGATTTTGTAATAGAATGAGCTATTGATATAGGATTCATATTTCACACACAAATAATTCATTCAAGAAATAATTTTCAGACAATAATGCAATGACACTTAAAAACATATATTAAAACTTGTTCATGAGAACTACGTAAATAAAAAAAAAATACTGTAATTCTATGTACAATGTCATAATTTAATAGAAACAAAAATTCATCTCCATATTATGTAATTTGGATATATATTTATTATTAATTTTGTAATTATCGATGGCGGTAATAGTGTAAAAACATAATATTAAAAGTAATAAAAAATATATCACACCGTAAACTACACATACAATAAAATTACTATATATTTATTTATAATCTAAAAACCGTGCAGCTATTTTGTAAGTAAGCATTTTAGAGCTGAACACATCGATGTTAACTCTATAATTTTTTTAACAGATGGCGTAAGTTACAATCTAGTAGGCAAAACAACTCATATCTATTTACATCTCATTAGTTCTATAATTTTCGGCAGATGGAATTTGTTCTATATTAATAGTCTAATTGATAAAGTATTGTCCCACATCATTGTTCTGTAATATTTTAAATATTTGATGTTTTAATATTAAACATAAAGTAACATATTAATGTTTTACAAATACAATACAAATACAAATCTAGACATGAAATTCAATTACTACGTTAAATTCCAAATCTTAAGGTAAGGTAATTTTTTCATTAAGTGTAACACAAGAATATATGGGTTGTGGAATAATGTTAGGGCTCGCTTGGCTTGCCCTTCTTACAAAATAAAAATACTCATTTAACG
Source organism: Eumeta japonica (assembly GCA_005406025.1). Taxonomy (NCBI): domain Eukaryota; kingdom Metazoa; phylum Arthropoda; class Insecta; order Lepidoptera; family Psychidae; genus Eumeta; species Eumeta japonica. Next base: position 295,058 of record BGZK01000235.1, read on the forward strand.
TAGTTAAAAAATTGTAAAAAGGCAAACCTTGTAAGCCATCCCTAAAACTTTCCATCATAATGTTTACAGATGTATTTATGAGCTACTTGTGTCAAAAAATACAATGTGGTTTTAAAGTTCCAAGATCTATCTTTGAACTTTGCCAAGCTAAAAGAATCGACTAAATAGTTTACCCAATAGGCTAATCTTCTAACTTTTTGCTGCTTTGGAGCTCAATCTCCAAAATACACCTCACAGTAAATCATTGCGTTTAACCTCAAATAACAGATTTTTATGCCTTCTCAAACTATCCGAGCTCAAAAACATAATTTTAAATTTTCAGTTCGTAGAGCTCATACAACTACGTTTAAACAAATAAATTTCTATTTTAAAATTTTGCACTACGATATATATTGAATGCGTTGTTCAAATTTTATTAGTTTTGCAAAAATCTAATGCAGTTTTTTTTTTTTAAGTAAAGGAAGTTGTCCTGCACCAAACATCAATCCGCCAAGAATGTTAAAGTTAGTTTAAAAAATGGTTTTCGCAAATTTTTCGTTAACGATGTCTTTCAAAACAAACCAATGGATTTTGTTGCAGTTTGTAAAGACTTACGTTGTTTTCTTAGCAGAAAAACCAATTAGATTTTGGAACTTATTGGTAAAATAATTTAAGAAATATTTAAAAAAACCTTTTTGTAATTTTTTAAATACACTTGCACACACACGTACATATACACAAACATACATAAAATGGTCAAATGGATTCTTAGGACCCTAAAAGCTCAAGCTATGATTAATTGAGTTAGTATTTATAAGAGATATATATGGAGACAGATATCTCAAAATGCGTTTTTTTGAAATATCTGAAGCATGAGAAATGTGAAGTTCTTAATGGATTGATGTTTGGTACTCGGTCATATTTTGCTCTGAAAACTACAACAAATGCCATAAAGCAGATTAGAAAAACGTGCTCGTAAAATATCGTTGTGACATTATTTAAATAAATAACGTTTTTTAATTTTCTACAATGAAAGTTGAAAAAATTTTATAATTTGGGTAGATTTTTTTTTTCAGTCCGAGCTGTCAAAACAGTCTTTAGCAAAACTCTACGTTAAATATCCCAAAAATCTATTTTGACCATTTTCCATTGTAATGTCTCTATGTACATATGAATGTGTGTGTGAGAGTGTGTGTGGGTCTTGCAAAAATGTTGAAAATATTCAAACGTTTTTTTTATAAAGTATTATTTAAACTACTCTACAAAATAACGTGATATGCTTAATGATTAATATTCGGTATTCTGTGATCTTCTATTTATAAAACTGCATCGGATGCCATAGAGCAGATACGGCAGCATATGAATACAGTAGTTGATAAATTAAAAACAAACGGTTTTGCTTATATATAAATATTTGAAGTCCGAGTCCTCAGAACACATTAGAATTATATTTTTGAACTCAGAGAACTTGACAAAGCACAAAAATCGATCTCTTGAGCGTAATAAACTTAATAATTTAATGCTACTTCATTTTTGAACGTTTCGTACTGGAAAGTAGTAAGAAGTTTCAAGAATTGGCTGCAAGTCAACTGCTTTTCAAATTTTTTGGTAACAAACTCATGGACAATGTTTATAAATCAAGGAGCTCAAAGACAAATATCATAACGGAAACTTTTAAAGATGGCCTACAAGGTCAACCGTTTTACGGAACTCTTATAATATTTCAAATACGTTATCTTTCGAACACGTAATTAGATTTTGATCTGATTTTACGGCATTTGACGCAGTTTTTTAAGGAGTAATAGATGGCCGAATACTAAAAATCACAATACAATACAATACACAAGTCGCAACGATTGTCGTCCAGTTGATTCAGAGAAAATAGGCTATGACAACCGGACAGACAAACACGAGAGTAATCCCATAAGGTATTCGTTTTTTCATCGGGCATAAGGATCCCTATAAATCATATTGAGGTTCTTCTGGTTCTGGCGTAGTATATGTATTAATTTTTGCACCAGTTGTGTTTTTTTGTCGATGTGAGCGCCGTCTCACGTCCTCGCCTTCCCATCGCGCTCAGTGCCTTACAAGCGTTAGATCGGATAAGGCAATCATTTTTTATTATAAACAATAAATACATCGATTTTCTTTGCTTTTGTTGACCATATCAAGCAAAATCAAGTTTTCTATCATTTAATTTGTAGTGTCAATACAATTAGTTATAATAATATACTAAAATGTGTTGCATATTAATGTTTATAATTCTCGGTGAGTATCATAGACAGTGAAAAATGTTTTGATGTGAAACAGAAATGTATTAAACATATTTAATGAATGTGTATACTGTATATTAAAACACGCTTCTTTTAGTGCATCTCAGTACATTTGGTAAACTGGAAAGTGCACGTCTACCTCCGTAAGTATATTTTAAATTTTTTCCAAGGTACGATTTAACTTAAAATATTAATAATATGAATATCGACTTTTTAAATTAGGCTAATAGCAAAAAAACCGTGAAATCAAAATAAATAATTTGCTTTTTGATATCATTGAATGAACACACGAGACTTGGGGCACGGATTTTGACTTGATTTGAGAAGCTAAGAGCTGGAACGGCTGACTAAATTTTGAAAAATTTTCAAGAAATATGTTACAAGAAATATATTAATGACTTAGAATGTCAAACAATTCCTTTCCAAAAATTTTTAAACTGAATCCAAAAAAATCTTTTCTAAATACCGTTAACTGTATTAAAATCGAACAATTTTAGGAGAGATATTTAAAAAAAATGTACTTTTAACATTAGGTTCATAACCTTCCAAACACTTTTGTTTACTTGTATGTATACTAAGTATATAATTTGGGGCTATTGACATTGAAAATAATAAAAAAACTTCGGGTTTGATTTTTACGATCAAACGTTGACCAAGTTTTTCACATTGCAAAAACAAAAAAATTTTAATATTTCGGTAAATCATAAATTAAAATTCTAAATCATTTATTTAGAAAATTCCCTCTTGATTTGATTTTTTTTTTAAATTTTAATGAATAATAATTTAGTAATATTGTCTAATTGCAGGATTCAAGCTCCAAATAATCCGTTCGAACCGAAAAACCGACGGAATATTCGTGCACGCTGCCCCTTATCCTGAAAATGGAAGCTACATCGTGGTGGAAGGGCCGAGAGCTGGCCAGGAGACAACTACCAGCGGGCCACTCTAGTGCAATATAAGACAGAGGAGTGGGGTCAGCCAGTCGACATAAACGCCCTGGCTTGCTTTCACGGCGAATGGTTTGAGGTATTGGTACAATACCAAAGCGAATATCAGTACTTTAATAGTGGTGCGTGCGCGTCGCTCTGTCCAGAAATGTCGACAGGTATTTTTAATTTTTTTTATTTAGGATCGTTTTCCCTTACCAGATTTTATACCAAAATTGGTAAAATAGATTTTTTAAGTATATTATATTTTTGTATATGTAAAATGTGAGTACAGTAAAAAAAAACCAAATTAGATTTAGCTTTAATTGTAAGAATTTAACAGATTCAACAATGCCTGAAATATTTATCACACATATTGTAATAATCTTTATTAAATCTAATACTAAAGCATATTAATCTCCACGTCCAATAACAGAAATATTTTGATAGTGTATTACCTACAATTTTATTCAATAAAGATCTTATATCGTTCATTATTTCGTATAATGTTTTAAATTATATGAGGTAAAGAACCATCAGTTATGAATACAATTAGCGTTCATTCTGTTCACATTTTAGTTTACAATAATCCAAAGACTCGTATACACAACAGGAAAATGAGGAATTATTGAGGAAAACGAGGAAGTTTTTTAGTGATACAAGTACATGTAATACGTAGCTAATAAACATGTATATTATTAGCTATTAAAGTATGAATGAGCGAACCAGTAATCATAGCCGATAAACTAATACATTACAGGAACCAGTGTCTTTTGTATAGTATGATTGTTGTGTTAAGTTCTTACTTAAAAAATATTTATTTTTTGTAATGTGATTTCAAAAGCAGATTTTTTTAGCTTCTACTAAAATGTTCATGCCCCAATTTCAGATCCGCCATCCATATCTTCGACAGTAAGATCAGCGGTCACTGAAAAGTCAGAGTGAGTACGTTGCTTTTTATGTAACTTACATAAAATAAATAATAACATAAGAGGGCGTCATTAATATGTAAATTTTATGAATACGGTTTACAACAGGTAAAATAGTAAGATTAGAATTAGGCAATAGAATTAGGAGATATGTGATTGTTTCCATCGGAGCAGATGACGTCTGCCTATTACCAGAACTCTACCACACCTTAAATAATAAACAGGCTGTGGTTAGAGAGCTTTGAGAAGAAACCGTGGGTTAAATAGTTCATGATTTAACTATATAACCAGGGAAGACAATATGAATGGCGATTCAAATAACATATGTGAATATACAGCTTAAACTTACGGTGGTTTATGTGAATCGTATGGTGTTGCACTAATAGTCGATTATCTATTCGAGTATCTATTCGATGTGCGTCACAACGTAGGGCAACTGTTAATGTCTTTGAAAAAAAAACATCCTGTTTTGCTTATCTTATCGTATACAGCTCGAACAGCTATGTCTATTCAATATGCTAATTTTGACATTAAGAACAGCTTGTTACAAGTCTTTGTGTACCCGTATACATCCAAGACTAGTCGCCGGTCCCTTATAGAAGCGTTACTAAATTTTTTTCAGACCGCATACAAATTTATGCATCATCCCTTCGAGCCCGCCGAACGTAAAATACGAAGTGACACACGAATTGAAGGACGAATCCGGGGAGGGCTATGTGGCGCTGTATTTGAGCTATTGGTGCACTAGGCATCTCAGTTTGTTGGGAAATCCGTACACTACCTGCTTCAACGGCGTTTGGGACGGCGAACCGCCTGAGTGCGTCAGTGAGTATTTATGAGGTTTTGAGTGCAGTATAGATCACCCGACGTCTGATAGAAGAAGGAGAACAAGGTGGCAGCCATCAGTATGCACGCTGCCACCTCTGTCACCAGAACTAGATCGGGCAGTGTTGGGCGAGAACATCGCTATCCATAATGATAGACACTATTTTGGTACTTCACTTCATAACAATCAAAATTCTTGTATAGCCCGCGGTACGCAAATTCGGTGCGGAGTGTAATCGATTATTAACAAAACATGTTTACCCTACGCACATTTTCCCACACATTGTATCCTTCAATATCCTTTATTCTTCTCTCCTTTAAAGATTTGCAACACGATTTCGGGAAACTGTACTCCTGAGTGAATTTCATGGATCACAGAGACCGGCAAAGCATTAATGAGTTTTCTGAGGTGTCGAATGTCCACGGACGGTGGTGACCACCCACTCTCTGGTAGTTGGAATGCTATATTACATAACGAAAGTTTACGTCTAACTTGTAACACAATAACAAGTTTGTGTATTTTAATATGAAAAAATCTCTAGCAATGTAATATTTATCATTACAACATTTTTATGATATTATAATTCGTGTGTGTTGAATGAGTAATAAGTATGTGTCTCTTTTCTAGGTAACTACTTTAAAAATGAAAATACTTTCGTCAATACACGTTACTGCTGGCGATGACTGTTCAACCAAAACATGTTATATTTACAAAATGATTATCATCCCGATTTTATATAAATTGTGCAAACTAAACTGCATAAAATATTGCATAAATGTAAGCATACTAAGCGATGTCTTTTATTAGTAACTCATTGTTTGATATTGCTTAGTGTCAAACAATTATACAAATAACATGTCAATTTTAATAACACTTTTATACTTATTTTCAAGATAGGTTAACAAAGTATTTTTTCTATATTTCACATTTTATACAATAGCCATTTTCAATATCTAAAAATACAAATACACCCAAATATAAGAGTTTTCATTTTGTAGTCTATACTTTTTTTTTGCCTTGACAATACAAATAATTTACGCGCTCCCACAACAATGCTTTATCGTTACGAAAATCGTGACAAATTATAAGTACGATGATATTTTAAAAATAGACATATGATTTCCTTAATTTTTACCACAGAATCAAACAATCAAAAAAATATTTATGCATACAAGATCATTGTGTGCCAAGTCATATTTTTCTTTATTATTGTCCTTACAAAAACGTGTTTCTTATGGTATTTCATTTTTGGACGGTTTTAGTTAATTATTTTCAGAATTTCATGCACCCAAAGGGTGTATGGAAGGTGGAAACTTTTTGAACGTCCGAATAAAAAAAAAACCAAAACCTTATAGAATCACTCGTGTCTGTCTGTTCGTCTACCACAGTTAACTTGCTGCAAATCTACTGCACCGACCAGTTCGAAGAATTGGTAACACATACACATCACATACATAACATAACAACACATACGTGACAATTTTTTTACTTTTACTTTTGTAATCTATGAGCTTACCGAACGCGGCTTTGCCCGCGTGGACGTATGAGTTCTTTCAACTTTTTTATTGAACGATATCGCCATCAATCTCATTACCGTTCCTCATTTCAATCCCGACACGATTATCGGTCACAGTTTCGATTACTAAGGAGTTGAAGCAAATAGTATCGTCAAAATAAAATTTAGACTGTTTTACTCAAGGATAGTATAGTTTTACTCAAGGATAGTACAGTTTTCCATTGGTGAAAGAATTTTTAGAAGCGATGTGGTAGTTCGGTTAAATACTACTGAACCCGGACCAAGTCGGAGACAAATGCTAAAATAGATTACATTAAAACATTCTCCGTGAAAACATATATATACATATGTATCAAATTTTACGTTAATTTTTTTTTATTTTAATGTTTGATCTTGATCATTTGATACTTGTATTATTTCAGCTGATCCGCTGCCACTTTCCGTAAACTTCGGGAGCATAGTGGAAAGTTGGTAAGTTTTCTTATATTATCTGTGGTTGAACGAGCGTTCCTTTAGGTATTAACACATTCCCATGTTGTAAAAAGGTCAGGCTTTTGTAAATTACAGTATTTTAAAAATATTGAATTTTTATAAGGAGTTTTCAATTAAAGCGATAAATATTCTAAGAACTTCGTCTGTTATTCGTGGTATGCAAAAAGAAAAATTTTCAATTAACTGTGCAAATATTTACGTCTCTCTAGTGTCACTAACAAGAATAAATAAATACTTTTGGTCTGCCTTCGATGTTTATCTTTCGATGAAATAAATAATTTTAACTGTTAAAATTTTTGGTTTAACGATTTTTATCTGAATAGATATGAGCCAATGGATCGCAGAAGTCCTATAGGCAAAAGTTATACATGTTTGTTTGGTGTTTCAGTGTGAACATTTTAATTTCACGTATTAAAACATTATTGCTATAAATTAACGCCTATTTCCCAGGGACGTAGACAGAGACCTCAGATTTCTCTGCATGTCTTTCTTGCTGCACTGACGTTCGTCAATGGCTTCCTTCAAACTCATCGGTTTCGTGTGCTTAAAGTATATAATTTTTATATTTTTTTATAATTTTTCAATTAAATTGGATTCCATAATAATTTCAAGGATCGCCCTTGTCGACACTTTCATCGCACATATTGGCTGTACAAATTTGTTAGTTTATTAATCTTTAGCAGATGGTCAAATCGCCAAAACATTACTTTCTGTACTCAAGCCACCACGTGTTCTTACAAATCATACTGTTCTCTGTCATCACTATTCCCATATATTAAGTGATCCCACTATACAGAATTGTTTCTACTTTCATTTTTCTTCTGACATACCCAACTTTCACTACCGTACATAAGCGTACAGGCCGGAGATCTGTTATGAATAGCTAAAAGTACTTGTCGACAGACAGTTTTACTATTAATAATAAGTGAGGCCCTGTTAATCTTATTGTCTGCCTTTATTCTCGTTTCAATATATCTATCACGCTTACTTTTACACGAACTACCTAAGCAGACAAACTCTTTGCCCTGTTTGATATTTTCGCCTCCTATTTGTATATTGTATTCAGTCTTGCTTTCCCTATTTTTAAACTTTAATTTTGCTGATACTTACTTTTAAAACTCCTTATACGAAAATCATACATTCTAATTACGATCGCCTGCAACTCGAAGCATTGGGCACAGACAATGGGGCACAGGATGCGTTCGATAGACAACTCAGGCATTTTTAATCCACACTCATAATATTTTTAACCCCCGACATAAACAGTCGAGTGTTATATGTTTGATGTGTGTATCTCATAACTGTGTGTCTATCTATAGTATTGTAGCTTTGAAGAGGTTCAACCAATTTTTAGTGTAATATTTTTCTTTTATTTGCTTCTGCAATTTTCCTCTTTGTTCTAAAAAAACTATTTTTTTCATAATATTCGAATCGCCTGACATCTTACCTTCTAAGAAAATGATTAAATTTAAAATTTTCACTACGAATTCGATGACAACTATAACACAATGAACGAAGCATGAATCTACAGGAAAAACAAACAGAAAAATAAAGTGTTTTCTTACTATCACCACCTATCCCTTTGCGTCGTCTTTCATATTAGGCTCTTTTAATTATAAATTTTATTAATAACTATATTCAAAAAATTGACGGTATTCCAGATTTGTTAGAAAAAATAGAAGACTCCTCAACTCGTCCGTTTTCCTAAATACGGTCTTACTTTATAGTTATAATAGTGGCGTCTTTGAATGCGTTTCTGGCTGCGTGATGGTTGTGGCTGCTGTCTCAATGCTGACTCAATGGGTCAGTCATCTCAACTCCCGCACCACCTCATTCTCTTCCTATTTTGTCCGAATCTAAAACTTTAAGTTATATTATAATCGGATCCTCTTATTCAATTCCACTACTCATACCCTTATTCAGACTATGTCGGTCAACAAACTGCATTAATAACATATGCCAAAGCAGAAAATGAATCGCTTACCCCTACGGACTAAAACCCATTTTTACATGTCGTGTGTCTCACAAAGACATGAAAAAATTTAAATCCCACAACTTAAGGCTTAAGTTTTCCATCTTCGTAACCTTAGCTCAGTGGCTGCTTTCTGCATATTTATGCAACGTAATGTCTCCAGGATGAATTAGGAACAATAAGCAAGACATATTAAGAAGACAAGTTTGGTATTACTGTTACCACTGTTAGAAACTAACATGAAGTTCATATAGCCTATTGCTAACTTTTATTTTTCTGTCTCCCTTTGTTTTTTAATTAATGATTTTAACTACCAAGTACGTTAACAAAAGTGTATGTGGAAATGAATTTATTAAGAACAGAAATATCAGCCCTAACAACGAATTGTACAACCACAAACATAATATACGAGTCAAAATAATATCAACAGAATTTATGATTTGTCTTTTTTAGTAACAACGATCACTCTTAAAAAGAAATTATACAATCCTAAAATTTAATCTAAAATATATGAATCTAAAATAAAATCAATGGAATTTATAATTTACTATAGCATATTATTTAAAGCAAACACACCCGACCTTTTCAAATACTTCAAAATGAACAAATTTCAATTAGAATGAGCCCTTATATTTAATTTACCGTGTTTAACCGTTATGTACACCACACAATGCAAGAATAACTCCGTTTTCGCATTATCTTTGCATTAAATCTTTTCAAGCGCGATGCATGGACTATATCTTTCATTCGTCTAAAAAGTTAATCAATCTTACATGTAGTATTTGATACCTTGTTTATGTTTGTGTATAGACCTTTATGACATTGCATCAATTTGACAAGCCTTTTTATACGTTTTTTGATGCTTACTTGTAATTATTATATCATTATCATATTCCCAACACAAAATTTTGCTGGCTTTTTGTGCTTATCTCATCTTACGTTTGGTTATAATTGTCTATGCATAATATTTAGTCTTATATGTGAGCAATATTACCATAACATCAATTCATATTTTTAGAGTGCATTATCAATTTATATAATTAAGTGTTGCCCGCGGCTCTATCAGAGTGGATTAGTTCAGTGAATTCCTTTGATGCCTGTGACCTTTTTTTTATAATATAATGCAGACTAGCAGCAACGGGTATAAAAATTTATGTGATTTCTGAAGGTAAATGGGAATCACAGCATCATCTGCCGAAGTCGTCGTTAACTTCATTAACGAGAGCGTCAGTTTTACATCTTTATTTGCATTGAAAATTGATCTATTTGCATTCAATGGTGAAATAAGCACGTCATATAGCACTACGAGGGATGAGTAGCTCTGGTATCCGAAGTGTCTAACCGCTTGTAAAGCATGTAGATTAAGCTGCAGAAGAATAATAGAAAGTTCTAAAAGTTTTAGTTTTTTTCGTTAATCCACGAATCATCAACGTTAATTTACAGACACACAGACCCGAGCTCGGTCATCGGTGGATTGTGCCATAGATTTATGTCATAGACAGGAATAGTAGACGGATGCTCTACACGATTCAGTGCTCGTCACTAAAAGTGTTTAAATTGATTGCGTTAGCGTACCTCTAATATTGGCACCACTGACTGGCTATCTCTTGAAACCTTAAAACCTTGGATCTTAGAATTACACGCTTTTCAGGGAATTAGATTTTAGTTGTTACATGCCTCGTCAACCCAAGGATGGTACGTACACTGTGGTGAACAGCCCAGAGACTAAAGCCGGTTCTAGAAAGAGTGAAGCGCACCTGCTTTACTCGTGCCGCGCCGACGCACAACTGATTGGCAACAAGGACGTTTACTGCATCAGGGGCGCTTGGTCAAGTAAATCGCCAACGTGTGTGCGTGAGTAATATTTTCCCAAATTACGTTTTTAGCGTAGCGATTTGCATGTTTATTGTATTAACGGTGTGAAAAGAGCTGACAATTTTGATACGCACACACACACACACACACACACACACACACACACCACACACACACACATAAAAGCGCGCGCATACGCAAACAAAATCCAAGACTGTATAATAGAATGTTATTAAAAGAAAAACTAACAGTCATGTGCACGAAAAATAACTGATATTCGATAGGTAATTTATGATCAGATGCATATAATTTTGTTCTGGTAATAGTAATCATACTTCTACGGTGAATATATAAAATTAAAAATCGGCTTGCACATCGAAAAAACTTTAACTGTGTCTTTAGAAAGGTATAATTAATTAATTATATTACAATTTAAAAGTAGCTAAATATATTATTTTATATATTCTCACTGAAATTATACCTTCAGTCTTCTAAAAAAATACTTTTCGTATAATTTTAATTAATCCATTATTATAAAGTTCCTGTCAATTTAAGGGACTCTTTATAGTTCAGAAAATTTTATTATCAAATGGTATTTAGTTACGATATATTTTCATTTAGAGTCTAAGGGTATTTTCAAACGTAAGACGCATATCGTTCTCACAGGACCCTGATCGTCCACAGGTTGTGGTCACGCCCACGACGCGACCCGGCCGTCGGCGCCGCCGCCCTGGCACGCCGGCGTCTACGAGAAGCACCCCGGCTCTCACGGGCGCATATGCGGAGGCGCCATCGTCGCCACAAATTTGATCGTATCTGGTGAACTTCCACTCATACGTACGGTACCACGTACGCGACTCTGGCGCTCTGAATTGTCTGCGAATGGTACAATGAGCAGGTTCAACGCGCCCTGACCCTGCTTCACAGAGTTTCGTGCGCTGTACTGTAATGAATAGATGATTTTTTTACCTACATAATAAGTAAACGACCATCCTGTTCTTCCCCACGGGTACAGGAAATATGAGTAGGACGGCACATCCTCGACTGCCTATAATAATTATCGCCGATAGATGATGCAGTGATAAGTTCTATTAAATAATTAATCACAGGACAGTCAAGTTGGTCAAGGATAACCTACAAGCATGCAGTTTATATATTTCTGCAACACTTGAGTTTAGGCTATAAGCAAATCTACTAAAATCTAGAGTTTTCAACGTACCTACTTAATGTAAATAATTCCCCCTTATTTCGTTATTCAATAGATAACGATCTCACTCGACTTTTTTGTGCCTTAAATAGATCTTAAAACATATTATTATAAAAATTTTCAACTTTCTTTGGTAGCGAAAATAAAGCACTAAATCAAATCAAAAATAGCTTTATTTCTAGATATTAGAAATTACACTTGAAATGCTTCATAAACTATTATTTTCGACATTAATATTATCACCCATTCCAAATGCTGATTCACCTTGAGAAGAATGGGCGGGAAATTCAAGGTTTGCTCTTTTATGATCATAGATACAAATATTGAATAATTAATAATTTAGTACAACACTTAGTAAAACATAAAGCAATCTGATAGTCGAGCAGTTCAATCCAATGGATTTTTAACTTCCCGCTAAGAAAATTGAAAATTTTCTATAATTTTCGGGAAGTTATTGGTTTCACCCCATTTTGCAAAAATCGACTTCTCATCAGATCTCGACGTTCTGAGGGTCTAGGAAGCTTCCCTGATCATCCCTGAGATGATGTCCGTGTGTCCGTATGTATGTGTGTGTGTGTGTGTGTGTGTGTGTGTGTGTGTGTGTGTGTGTGTGTGTGAATTTATGGATTTATGTAAATCTCTTATAACTTTTAAACAACTTGACCGAATCAAGTCCACTAAACGGCGTTCCAAAGAGTTTCACCAAACTTAGATTTCTGAAAGTTTGTGTAGATTTTGAGAAATTTTCCAAAAACTAAGAAAAAAAATTTTTTTAGAAGTGGTCTTTTCAAAATAACTTTAAAATGGCTTGACCGATCAATTCCAAAATCTAATCAGCTCTTAACCTATAAAAACACGTCGATTGCCGCAAACCGGGTCAAAATCGGTTGATTCGTTTGCGAGAAATCGTTGTCGAAAGAAATCGAAACAAACCGTTTTTTTGAAATAACTACGAAACGGATAAAATTAGTGGGAAGTTGCAGAGTTGGCCTTTAGGGTCAAATTTTTTCATGAACATATCCAAACACAGTATAATAGCCCTTGACACATAACTTTCTTTTAACGAAACGTTTAAATACATAAAATGGCAAATGTTGAATTTCAGCTGAGACTCTGTTATGAAAATGCATACATTGCTTCTTAAGCGATTTGTTAACTTTGCTTAGACGAGTTTTATGAACAGCAAGGTCGTTCATAAGTCTAGTGTTAATGTTATGGATGTCACTCCTTTTTTTGTACGATTCGAATATTTCTAAATATCTCTTGACATATCCAGGATTTCGATTATGTATATTGTGACGCTAAAGTTAAAATATTAATTTCCTTAAATATTTCTCTGAGAGATGCCATCGGTCTCAAATCATGAACAACACAGCACACTTTCTTTTAAAATTTTCCTTTTTAGTTTGAATTTAAAAAAATAAAGGCCACAGATATGTAATTGTCGATACACAAAACCCCATTATAGCACAATATGTCAAATTTCAACTAATTATCTCATTTAATCATATCATATTATACCTTTATATAGTAATAATAATACCCTGTCACAAGGATTTTCAATATTATATTTCCTAAAGATCTAGATAGCTAAAATGATTTGAATCGTCATAACCTAAACATTTTGCTATTAATTATGCCTTAATAAATCAGTCAGGCAGTCGAAATAGCGAATTTTTTCACGTTTCAGCGGCTCATTGCTTCTGGACCGACAGGGGAGGCTTAATCTCTGCCACACGTTTCTCCGTCGCAGCGGGAAAAGCTCATAGCGACTGGAACGACAGTCGGGATGGATTCGCGCAGAAGAGCGAAGTCAGTTTAATTTCTTGTATTATATTTCGATTTTCAACTATAGATCTTTCCCTTTTTCTTTTGTGGATTTGTGATATTATTTTTGGTATAAATTGTTTTTGTATTTATGTTCTAGATCCAAAAGTACATTTGACTGTTCGGTAGTATGTCGTGAGTGAACATTCGGACTAGTTAATTAAAAAAACGGTTATGGAGTATCTTTGCGTAATGGATGGATAAAAACCAAGTTCGCACTATTAAAGTTTCTAAAGACAAAATCATATTATCTATAGACAAAATCAAACTTTTATTTTTATTTATGTTATCATATTTGAATCTTACCGTAGTTTTCTTGTAATAATTAAATTAACCCCTAAAGCAGACATACAAATGACACAATGCGAAGAATGAAATTATTCTGCACTACTATATATTTTAGCTGACTAAGATGATTTAATTTGATACGAGTGCATGTGCCTGCGCATGTGTGAATGAATGACCGTGTGCATACGTGAGTGTTTGTGTGTCATAATTGTGTGAATATTTAAAACGCAACGGACACGGTCACGATGCTACTTTTGATATTAGTAATAGATTAGCCATTGTTTGAAGGTGGACGACATCGCGATACCTCCGAGGTTCCGCGGCGGTCTCACCAATTACAAAGACGACATCGCCCTGCTGTTCCTGACCACGCACCTGGACTACAACGAGTACGTGGCCCCCCTGTGCGTGGACTTCGATGCGATGCTGGACGAGCGACAGACGAAACCGGGGAATGTCGGTAAAGTGGGTATCGATTACTTTAATATGAGTCTATATGCGGTAGAAATCCCGATGCAATATTTAAACAATAGTATACTTACATCAAATCATATTATACTTACTCATTTTAATATTAAGTACATTTATATTTTTAAGGTATTCTTAAACTTAGTCCATTGATAATTTTTTCATTCTTTATTGAAAAAAACAGATTTTTTCTTAATTGAGCTTCTAATATATATGATTCAGGTAGTTCTGAACGAAGAAATCGACGATGGGTCAACAAATTTCCAACCTAAAGATGTATCGTACGTGGACATCAGTGAGTGAATTACCGGTGCATCTCCGGCTGCCCGTGCTTATATGACCAGCGACAAAACGTGCGCAAGAGTCTTTAACGGTAAATAATATTTTGGGTTTATTTCTTAACGACATTTTTAATGTGTTTCAGTCGCATTTCACTAGCGCCACCTGCCATGTTTAAATCAAAGTATACTTAAATGTAAATTTGATATCTACATACCATTTCGATCCACTAACTACATAGAAACTACTTGTATATACATATATTTGAAATGAGCTAATAACATTTTTATTTTACCAAATGCAACACGTGAAATGTAGCTGAATAAATACTTTCCTGAAGAATATACTAGACTACATTTTACACTTTTTTTTTTGTAATTTGTAATAATGCTAATATGAAGTATCCAAATTCATGATTTTAATGTTACATAATTGTATACGGAGTCACTTTTGCAAGTCGTTTGTCCCAAAGTACATTACAAACAACAAAATATTTTGACAAAGCTTCAATCTTTTATTTTTCAACTTGACCAGGTCGTTTATCTTTTAAACAAATATATATTTCTTTAAACAGAATATAATATGTATATACTTGTTTAGGCAAAATTTCTATTCGAAAGTTATTACGCTAACAAAATTAGGTAGCATCGGCTATCTTTATAATAAGAGTGACTTAATAAAACATGACAGCAATTATTTCTAATATGTGCGTTCTATATGTCAAAAGATTACAATCCATTCCCATATTTTTTATGATTTTTCTATTCTCTTTTTACACAGATTCACTAAATGCTACTACGATTATAAAAGGATTGAATATAGAGTCCCACAGGATAGTACAATTGGTCCCACTCCGTTTTTAATACACCTCAACGAATTTGGCCGTTCGGACATAGAAAAACAAAAAAGAAAAATAGAAGAAATCTGAAGGGAAATGATGAATAGTTGGAAAAAAAAACTACGTGTAAGCGGAATATGTTTGGAGTCATTATGTTGATTAAATGTCATAGCGGATGACGGGCTTGAGTGAAGTAGACAAATGATAAATGTAACTAAACCATTCAGAAAAGGTATACGAATTTTAAAGAAATATTGTACAAAGATTGTCTAAAGTTTTGTGTCAGTCCTTATTAGAGTTATACGTATATTATTATATGGAGAGGGGATTTTAATTTTTGAATTTGATTTGGATGGAGGACTATGCTCTTGTATGTAGAGTTCCTTCTATTATCTTATACATTCCGTTTGCTTTTTGATCTTTTGAGAAGAAACTATTTTAACTTTCACCTTCACGTCATCCAAAAATATGAATATTATCTGAGGCGTTTTAGTAATGATACTAATATGTTCGTACACACACACACATACACACACACATACACACACAGCACCGTCTGGTCCCAAACTAAGCAGCGAGACTTGTACTAAGGGTACCATATGGTTGTTTTAATACATATAATACGTTATTTTGTAAATATATGCACATAATACACAGACACAGACACAAACATTGATTTTAATCAAATAAATAAATTTGATTATAATTTTTGAACAGGCACTTCGCTCTGTACAAGAGACAGCGGCAGCGGCTTGGCCTCCCCGGCCGTGGACGAGGGCCGCGGTGTAATGACTCACTACCTGAGAGGCGTTCTCGTGGCGGTTCCCTCGAGCGACGAGCCGTGTGGCGTCGGCGCCATCGCTACATTCACCGATATATCGGCGCATGCGCAGTTTCTGAAATTTTACTTCAACTTAGCGATCTGGTAGACGGTCATGTGATAGTTCGGTTTAAGTTACCTTAACTGTATACTGTATTTGTATTGTATTTAAATTTGTATGTAAAGAAACAAAATTTTCTGCTACCGCTTTTTCATTTATATTAATCATTATTAAAATAATGTAATATTATAATTAATAAAACAACCATACGTTTATTATGAATCATCTGAGATGGTACAAAATCAAAATTATTTAAAATTCTCGTATACCATAAAATATAAGGTAAAAATCAATTTTTTATCCCTACTCAAGACAAACGGCTGTGTGATGTCCAGTGAGCAGTTCTACCGTGCACAACATGCGGACTGCTCCGAGCGTGAAGTAAGCTCGTAAGTTTTTGCAACCGTGCGGGCTCATCGACCAGAATAGGTGTTTGATTTTCTTACAATTGATTTTATAATAATATATAATCTTAACTATCAATATATGTATATATATAATAATTAATGTAAAAATAAATTAATACACATTTCGCATTAGCTCACAAACTAAAGTGCATTCGCCTTATAATTACTAGGCTATGACCCGCCCGCCTCACTGGCGTTATGACTTATAATATAAACTTAAAAAATGAAAGAAGAACTCCACCTGTGCATTGCTTTCACTAAAGTGGTAAACAAAAATACCTAAGTATCCTAAAATGATAAAAACGTATGGGTTTGTTTATTTTATATCAATATTGTTACATTTTGTATAGAAATCCTTGATAACAAAAATATCTTATAACTTGCACAAATACCTAAAATATTATATAAAAACATTTTAATCCTAGTACACCTACTTCTAACAATAAATATTATATTATTCTTATACGAATATCCATAGTTCCGGTGAATACGCATACCATCAAAATATTGCACTTGACCGTTAAAACGAGCCGTGAATGATGTAAGAAATCCTCTACCAACAGGAGTACTAAATAATAAAGAATAGTCTGTCGTCAGTCATTTATCGTGACCTTTAGTTCAAGGTGCGTCTTGGGACTGCAGAGGATGTGATAGCCCGTGGATGCAGCGAACATATGAGATAATAAAGAAACTTTATGAGCGGCGTTGGCCGAGCGGTCCCGAGCTTTGTCTTCAAACTAGAATACAAAGCTTTCCTATCCTGGTCACGGGGGAATCGAGTAGTTAACTTTTGAGTAAAGTTTTAATAAAAGACACGCTCTGTGCCTAAGAGAAGACGTTAAGAGGTTCCGGCCGATGTGACCGCATAATTAACAACGTTCATTGGCAATCAAGGTCCATTCCCCATAATCTGAAGAAGATTGGGAGAGGATATGCCTCAGTATACTTCTACTAATATTATAAGTGTAAAAGGTAGTTTGTCTGGATATTCGTTACTCAATAACGCTTTAATAGTTCAACAGAATTAGCTGAAACTTTACAGTAATATAGCTTACACAACAGAATAATATAAGCTATTACTTATAGAGTAATAGCTCATATTATTCTGTAACTAAAACTTTTGCTCACGGCATCGGTTACGTGATCATAGAACGAATTCTTTACGTGTAGGTACTGATTGGTTATTGATAAAACAATGCTCAAGTTCAAGTTCAACTACGGTTCGGGATCGAAATGGCAAGCAGGACCGGGGTCAGGTTTAAAAGCGTATTAGTGAGATCGTTCAAAAAATTAACGACATTACATGTGTTTTTGGTGTAAGAATATTGGTTCTTCTGATATCGGGTCAAGGGCGATAATGTTATGGATCGAAACAAATAAAAGAATTCGTTGTATGCGAGCGAGCGGAGTCGCGCCTAAAATGAATTACGACGTACGTGCGATATATAAAGACAGTTCTTAAATGAACTACGGCACATCTGTGGAAGTTGCGAGCTAAAGATTGCTGCATCGCACACGTTATCGCCTAGCAGTGGCTAGTCGAGTGGCATTCTTTGTGCGCCGCTTCGATGCCAGAGTGCAAATGCACGCCGCGGTATCCGCCGGCCGTTTCACGAAGCTTTGTTTTGTATTTCTCCCCGTGCGAAGGGTAATGAGGGGAAAAACCCGTTATGGGCAGTCCGTGCGCTCGGGCGCACGGATTAAAAACCCCCCGGAACGTTGAGACGCGCCTGCCTTTTTAGCCCATAGGCGGTATAGGCTTTGTCTAAACGGTCAAAAGGCACAGGGGTGCCAATGGTGCGAAGGTCATGAAACCCTTTCGGGTTATCACGACGTATTAATGTCATAGGTGACGGTGTTGCCCCGGAAAGAGACAAAAATAGCTAAAATCCTACCTTGTGTAATAGATTACACAATAGACGACGCTTATAAAAGCAAGTAGTGAAGGGGGTGGCAAAAAACCACGAAATGCGGTTATATATCAAACGGTTGCGGTTGAGAGCATTAAATCCTTAACATTGGATTTAAATTTACCATTCAAAAATGACCTATAATCGTTACGTGGAAACGTAATGTAACTTACTGAATTAAATTCGGCATTGGATTGACCATCAATAAGGGAGTTTGACCGCTAACCGTGACGCTGAGCAAGTCCAAGTCTGCCCCCAAAACTACTGCTGGTCAGCATGCGGTCGCCCTCTCCTAGTCAATGGCAAACCACTTATGAGTGTAAAACACACAAAATAACTAAAATAGCGATCGGTATTTGAAACGTGAACTTGCGGAAGCTCTTCTTAGGCGCTGAAACCGTGTGCGGGCTCGGCATGCAAACGGTGCAGTAAACCGGAGTGTATCACTGGGACGAATGAACGTAGCTTGACTGTCCCTGCGCGTGAACACTGCACGGCACCACATACACCCTCATACATGCGCGGAGTCCGACTCGAAGGAACACTGACACACAGTAACACGCTAAACTAAACGGTAGTCCAGGGGACTGGACCAAAGGCGACCGATCGCGATGGCAGAACAACCGGAACTGATGACGAAAGAATATGCTGGCAGGAATATTTAAGAGAAGCGCGCATGCGTTCTGTGATGTGCTCGGTGTCGGACGCCGGCGCGAAAACAAAGGAATACAATCGAAACAATTAAAAAACGATTAGGGCACTGATGAACATTTCAATTCGATAAGATTCTGAACATTTGATTGGCGGATTTTGTGAACCCATTGTTCACAAGATAATATATAAGAACAAATTGGCCAATATCTTTTCCAGCTGTTGGCTACCCTTCTTTCAATTTCTTTGTTTATGTTATCTTGCGGTGATATCAGCTGTCCCAGGTAAATATATTCATCAACATAATCAATCTCGGAATCGCCTACTTTTATGCTGCTTTTAAGTGCTTAACCCGCTACTTAATACTACTATATTGCTATTGATTTACTATAATATAAATCAATTAATATTATAGTAAGTCAAAATAAATTGTGTATTTGGTATGGTTTATGTCATTTGAATGTAATGTAATGTTGAGACAAATGGTGATAAAAGTGACTGACCAAATTCTGCAATTATTTGTAATTACCCTTTTATAATAAAAGTTATGAAGTTTTAAAACATTGTTTGTCTGCAAAATCAGTAAACAAGATGATATATGTGGTATAGCTCAAGCTATAAAGTAAATTCAGACAAGCAGTACCTCAATCTGTGTTTATGAAAGAATCAATGTGAAAGCCATTAATAAAGTCCCAACCGTCCCATTACTCATAGTTGAGTGACGTCAATCGAAGCAAGTCCAAACAAAATATAGGTCGGTCTGTTATCAGCCCAAGCGTCGAGCAACAACCTTATCGCAGTGTGTCTGTTGCTTATTAAAAATATCTAAATTTTACTGGCAGCGTTGTAAATAACATTTTTTGGAAAAAATTCTCCGAAGATATCTCTTGAACAGTTTAGCCGATTTTTATACAGTTTGTTGCAGCTAATTCGACTATTTAAGGAATAAGTTGATTAAATTTTTGTATCGATCACTACTCTAAAAGTTATTGAATAAAGAACATCTAAAAATGTTATGTTTGGAATTTATTTCATTTTATTTCATTTGAAATCTACAGAGCAAAATCAAATTTCAGAAATTCTAAGTTGAGTAGATTTCTTTTGAGTGCTGTAAACCACATTTAGGTCGGTTTTTCCGTTCAAAAATTATAAAACGTTTACACATACACGCACGCACGCACGCACACAAACACACACACAGATAGACAGAGAGAGAAAGAGAGATAGATTAACATGCACGTACATACACAAAATATACAAATAAAAGTAATCAAAAATTTTGTGTACAAAGTCCAAAAGGAGGGATATGTGTTTGACCTGCATGTATGTATATCCATTTTTATGTTTTCTCGTGACCACTAAACTTATACACCAAAAATTGATAAACTACACGTCGTTACATTTATTTTGGTGACGCATATATAAAAATAAAAAAAAATACACGATTTTTGACACCAATTGAGGCGTTTTCTAGAAACTTTTTCTTCCAATCACATCGAGTGGGGTATCAAAATGAAGTGTTCTATGAGGCTATCACAAAATATATAGAATTTGTTTATTTATGGGTAAAACATAAAATTTTAAATAATAATAAGCCGGCGTTCTCGAAAATCTTATTTTTACTAGATCAATTCTCTCAAAATTAATTTTATCGAAATTGTATTTTTCTGTTGGAATATGTTCTGATGTTCAAGATCAATTTTTGTCTAGAGATCGTGCATACGTAAAAAAGATAGTGAATACGCAGTTGTCAAATCATTCAAACGGTATGCATACGGGGACTCCCATGAAAATTAAAATCATTAACTGTCGAACAAGATAATCGCTTTCTGAAAAGAGGGGCCATAAAGAGAGCTGCACTTGAGAAATTAAATTTGCTTGAGACAAGTGCTATCAGCACGGCAGAGGTTATGTACAAGGCGCAAAAACGGTCATGGCAAGTGCGAAGAGTGCAATCTAAATTACGAGTATGTGTCCCCGCATTGAGGTGCCCGACCCGAATGCTGGTGGCGTTGCTGCGATGGGGGGCCACTGATAGAATTTAGACCTGGAAAGATTCAGAACGCCGATCGCTTCCGTGTTCCGAATTCCGAACGAAATGCGCTAACTGATTACCCCAAAAGAGTGTTGTTTCGAAAGCGACTGGATTAAAACGTATGTGTCCTTTAAAATACTCCATTTGAGATGTTTTGGTTTGGCGCTCTTAAAAATCCTCATTGCTTTTCTTCCTCATTCATTAGATGAAATCTTTATCTTTTCTATGTAATATTTGTTCTATCGATTAGCAAATTCTAAAATTGTTTTATAAAATTGAAAGCAATAATTATTTTCGTACACGACCAGGTCTATTCTTGAAAACAGATAAATAAAAAAAGTGCACTAACAACGTATATTAAATCATTCTTCTATAAATATGTAATCAGCAAAATCTGTACTCTCGAAAGCAGTCGATGACAATTCCGTGCATTTTTATTTACTTTTAAAATTTCTGGACGCACTGTACATATGGCAAATGCTGCTAACTTGACGCGTGATTCAATATTGCAACCCATTCCTCATCACAAAAAGTTAATACATTATAGTATTTGATGCGTTTCATCATACGACACGAAGTTTTGATGTGATATCTCAATTATTATATTTTGGTAACTTTATATAGTAATTAACAAAAATGTGATTAGTTATTTCCTGAAAATTCGGCCTGTAAATAAAATAAAAAAATATATTGTATGAAATCCATGCAATTGTCATATTTTGTAAACACCTGGCTGCGAAAAGGTACGGCCATATGGGCAACGACAATTATGATTTCCAGTCTTTTTTTTGTATTTCGCCTCGTGCGAAGAGGCAGACGAGGAAAAACCCGTAATGGACAGTCCGTGTGCTCGGGCGCACGGGGTGTGTCCGACTCGCACGGACTAAAAACCCCCTGAAACTTTAAGGCGCCTGCCATTTTAGTCCGCAGGCTATATAGGTTTCGTCTAAGCAGTCAGAAGGCACAGAGGTGATAATGGCGCGATGGTCATGAAACCCTTTCGGGTTACCACTACGTAATAAAGTCATAGGTGACAGTGTTGCCCCAGGAAGAGACAAAAATATCTAAAATCCTACCTTTTAACTTGTGTAAATAGATTACATAATAGGCGAAGCTTATAAAAGCGAGTAGTGAAGGAGGTGACAAAAAACCGTGAAAGGCGGCTATAAATCTACCGTTAGATTTATAACCGCCTTTCACCGGGTGAGGGCTTTAGGTCCCTAAATCACTGAATTTAAATTTACCATTAAAAAATGACCTATAATCGTTACTTGAAAACTTAACGCAACTTACTGAATTTGGACAAGAATCGTACAAAGATAACAGAGTTTGACCACTCGTAGTCGACGCTGATCACTGTCCGGCCTAAAAACTGCTGCCGGTTGCCAAATGCGGTCGCCCTTCGTAATCAATGACAAACCGTTTTATGTGTATAAAACACACGAAGTAACTAAAATATCGATCGGTATTTGAAGCGTAAACCTGCTGGAGCGCTCTCTAGACGCAAAAACTGTGCGAGGGCTCGGCGTGCAGACGGTGCAGTAAACCGAAGTGTATTACCGGGACGAACGCACGTAGCTTGACTGCCGCCACGCGATGTGCACTGCGCGGTACCCCACACACTCTTATACGCACGGAAGCCGACAGTCTGGAACGCGGCTCGAAGGAATACCGCACACACAGTAACACATTATACTAAACGGTGGTCCAGGGGACTGAATCGAAGGCGACCGATCGCGACGGCGGAACAACCAGAACTAGATTTTCAGTCTTTACATTTATAGTTCTAAAGTGGACGATATTTAATTTAAAAAATGAATGAATTTTCCCGAATAATCCACATCTTAATAGGCAGGCACCCTGGTAGATAATATTCTCCTATTAATAGGTACACATAAAAATTAGGTTTTCAGCAAACATTTATCTTGCAGAGGGATCTTATACTAGTTGTATTTATATATATCTACTCAATCTTACACTATGGAAACCCAAATTAATATATTTTTAAAATTTACTTTAGTAACTTAACATCAAAATAATTATATATCTATTAACATTATTTACTTAATCACCAAATTTCTACTAATTTCCTTAATTCGATTTACTTAAGATATCGATCCACGAATATGCGATAGCAGACGATATTATACTTCGTAAGAATAAGACATACAAACTCATAAACTCATAAAATGTTACGTAAGTATGATGTTGTCCAATCACACCATTAAACATATATTGATGTCTTATGTGTAAATCAATACAACGGGAATGGTAACCGACAGCTGTGTGCGCTATCGAGAAAAACTAGAGCCGCAACCGACAGTTGGTGTGCATCAAATCAGAACGCGCAAGTCCCAAAAATAGTTAACGGCGGGGCGATTGCGGTAGGTGAGGCAGATCGTACCCCCGCCAGTCGCACACGTCATAGGTTGACTTGTCCTAACGTGTGTACTACTTGTGGTACGCGAGCAAACATGCATCGCTAAGTACAGTCGCGCAAAACATTCGTCTGCACCAAGCAGTTTTATTATTGATGTCTCGCTTCACCTCCTTTTGGTTTTGTTGCTGTTATTATTTTTCTAAATGTTATTGTACGTTTATTGTTATTTTTGTTACATTTTATTGCATTATTTTTTATTATTTGATAAATAATAAATGCCAAGAAGAAATAAAGTCTTGCGCTCTAAATCAGTGAAAACAATTTAAAATTATTTATTGTTTATATATATAGTTACCTGCGAAAATTGGATCAGCTAATTGCAATTTTAATTTGAATTTTAAAGTGAATAGTTAGATATCGGTCGTAGACTTGAATTACACAGCTGCCAGTCAAAAAAACTGAGCAGAATAACGGATGTAAAAGCGAATATTTGTTCACATATGCAATTAAGATCGGTGCAGCTTATGCCGTCAAAAATCATTAAAGCAAGTCTATAATTTATTCTGGCAAGATTAGTATCGAATTGGCTCCTATGTTGAGCGAGTGAATGAATGACCGATTATTGAACATCTGCTTGTTAGGTGTTCATGCAATCATATTATTATTGAAATTCTTAATCATACATAAAGCACAAACACTACAAGAATTATGTGAGTTTTGAATCGCGTTGTTGTAAATAGAAAAGATATGACTATTGCTCACTCCAACCTTTTAGAGTCGTCCAACAAAAGTAGTTTTAGATAAATGCTTTTTTCGTTTACCAAAGGCTTATCGAACAAACAACTCAATTAAGCTCACAAAGTTAATGCTTTGATCAACTTTAATACATAAACATAATTTTCTATTTATGCACATTTGCTTTGATAGAAATAAATTAAATTAGTACAATATTCTTTAGACAAAGGATACAATATTCCTATAAAATATTTTAAAATACATTTGGATTCATTGTTTGGCAATAACTTTAGACCTAACTTTCTGCTGTGTTATATAATACAACAGAATATAGTTCTAAGATTGATTGCGGCTCGCTTGAATCTGTTGGATCTGGCATAATGCAGGTTTTACAGATTTATACGGGCTGTTAAGGTGAATCCAAAATTTATTGAAATTAATCTGTAGAAAAATAAGCTATTCTTCGTATAGGGAAATTTCTCAAGCACTTCCATGTCACTTTAGCAAGAATGATGACAGAAAGTGGCTCTAGCATTGTGTCAGATTAAATTAGTTCATTAAACGTTCATGTAAGCGACAATAGAATTTATAGGACGATCGAATGTATATGACCTGTGAAGTTAGACCATGCTCAGACACAAAATTGTGTACAATATTGAAGTTATTTTTTTTTTGTGTATATTTGTAATTTGTCCTATACGTAGTTATCGATCATTTATTTACCGAAATAATAAACAGGGCGTTCATAGTCTTTTGCTGTACGTTAAGCTCGTTAATAATGTTTATGACTGTACTTGCGCAGGACGCGCCCGCCTTACTGTGAGTCATAATCCTAACATTCGCGCGAAGTATAAAAGGCCCGGACACGTTCTGACTCGCCCATTTCGCCAACATCGAGTACTCGGCTGCCACCTCTACTCGAGTGAGTACCAATTTGTATAAATATAATTAGCTCTTTATGTGATCATATTGAACCTTTTTCCTTTACGAGACGATCTTTGTAGTATTAATAAAGCATATTGCACAACTACAAGTGACAATTTCAAAGCTTAGAAAAGTAAAATTCTTTATGGTCACGTTTGGAAAGCTTTTGCTTTTATTAAGTAAATAACGCTTTTTGGACATTCTCTATCTCCCTTTGTCTATACTTAGCACAAGAGTATGAACTAATCGAACTATGGAAATAGAGAAATAAAACTAACTTCTTATGCTGTGTTTATATCGACTATTTTGGCTAACGTTGTGACGGTCGGCCGTGTGCGTTATCGCGCACTCAAGGCGGGCGGGACTGCGGGACCAGTGCGGGGGGACGGAAAAGCTATACGTGCTCTGCATATTAATTGTAAATTAACAGAAACCATAAATCGTGATCAGTGATTCTTTACATCACAGGTCAATAAATCCAATATGTACATTATATGCAAATCAATGTCATGTTTAATTTCAGATATTTCTGAGATGTTTTATTACAACATGCTATTACGATAGAACTTCATTTAGATAAGGTCCTTTGATGGTACAATTACAAATGCTACAGAAACGTCGGTGTGAGGGAGAAGACGAGAAAAATTCGCTTTGTCTTTTGAGAAATTGGACATCGTTTTAAAAATTGCGCAATACCTCAAAGTCGGAAGAAAAACAACTATTTTCCGACTTTTTAAAATATCAACTGTCTTAGCGGGAAAGTGAAGTTGTATGTTCTGTATTGAGTGAGAGCTAAGAGGACACTGCGCAATACTGGCATGGCGTAAATACGACTTGTGTTAACGTTATGAATATATTACAATATTTTATTATATTTTTTAAGAACCGTTACAGCACTTTAAATTGTGTAAGTTGTCCGAAAAAATAATGAAGGAATATGAAGTATTTTTTTATGAATTCGTATAGTTGTGGCTTCCCAAGTGTCACCACATTACGATTTAATAAGTATCGATGTTACGGTACAAAATACAATAATCGATTACGATATCACTAACATCATAAACAGTCAGAGCCTGTCAATTACTGAACATTAAAAATGAAAGTTATTTACAAAACTTTTATCAAGTAGATTTATCTTATGTATGTTCAGTCTCCAATTTTTAAATCCCATAGTGGCAAGTGATAAAATAATGTAAAGTTTGCTTCATGATGGCTTTGAAAGTTACGAAAGCAACTCGGGGGTTTGTTCTAACGTAGACATGTATATTATATCTCGTGGATTACACAACATAAATAGATTTACAATAGTTTATTATTTACAATTAATTTACTGTACCTCGATCAATGACATTTAGAATTTTATTACAAACCGTCTTTTATTAAAATTAATTTATCGAGTAACAAATTTATCGGTTCGCGTTTACAGTATATATATGACGATACCATAACCAATATTAATTAGTCAGATTTTAGGACAATAATCCCTCTCTCGGTATCGCTCTATATCTCTCACACACACACTATAGATATATAGATAGAGCTTGGCGTAAAGAAAACTTAGTAATGTTATTATCAATGATTTAATAAGAGGTGTTCGACAAATCAATTCTCGAAAATATTCGATCGGTGTGATTAGTTCAAAAATAGTACGAAAGATATGGCGCAAAGCGCCCCACGCTTTTTTCACAATAATTTTAATGTTTTTCTTTAATAATGTCATCCCTATATTAAAAATTATTTTTCACTTTTTATGTCGATTCATCATCAAAGCGTGTTTTTTTTAGTTTTTTTTAAACGATATCAATAGTATTTATAGCCAAAGCCTTGATTCTAGAATATCTTATGTGTGCCAATAAATTTAAGTTTATATCATTTGTGTCTACGTAACCTTTTCATTTTATCTAACGTATCGCTGTAGGATTATATTATATTATATTATATTGGATTGAGAATATTCAAAATTGAGTGAAAATTTAGTGTTCGACGTAATTTAAAGTTGCGCTATACAACTTATAGTTGTGACATAAACAAGCATTTTAAGATTTTTTACTTAAAAATTTTACAAAATTTTAAAAACCTTAAAATTTAGATTTTTTCCAAAAATTTATGAGATTGTTGAATATTTAAAATTTTTTGAGTAATCATTTTTTTTTTCAAATTTTCATTTTAAAATATTACAACACTTCAGAAAATTTTTTTTTCAAAATTGTATTTTCCAAATTATGAAATTATTGTATTGCCATCGGTCCTTGATATATTTAAAAAGTTTAAATGAACTCTGACCGTTTCAAGTGGGTCAAAATCGAGTTCAAAGGAGTCGGCTACAAACAAACAAACACACATACGTAGAGGTGAAGCTAAAAAAAGCGTGTTAAAAGGATTCTTGCTCAAATCGTGTACTCGCTACTTTTCGTCAAAACAACACATTTAAAAATAATTTTCATGTAGATCAGAATTATTATGGTGTACATCAACTATCAATTTTCATAGATGTATTATATAATAAAATCTTTTGTTACAATAGGCAGATAATTTATTTACATATATTTTAAAATATTAGATAACAATTGTGTTGTGGAGTTGGAGGATAAACCGTGAGCATAAACGTAATGAAAATTGAAACTCGATGTTATGAATTTATACCAAATTTGTATTTATAACTATAACTGTGTATCGTGCGTCCGTCAATCAAAATAAACCATTGGTTAAATGCATCAAGAACGTCATTTGTTTTATGAATGATGAAGCCTAAGCTAGGATTTGTTATGTTCTTCAAAATATTTATCACGATTGCGTCTGCGATGCGTATTTTCAGTAGTTCTCATTGTAAAATAGTTTTTGTATTTATGCGGTTAGACATTCCAGTGAGTGCTATATTTATATTTGCGTTTTACAAGAGTTTTTAATCAGTTTTTTTATCTACGACTTAGCAAAACAAAGATATCCAATCGTCGTATATCGCCGTTTCAAAATCTCGACCTTCCGAGTTTCGTCGGATAGTCTTGTGTTTAGTCGTAAGCGTCGTTTTTAGGGTTCCGAGTCAAAATGGCAAAAACGGAACCTTTATAGTTTCGTCATGCCCGTCCGTCAGTCCGTACCTCACAGGAATTTTATTCAAAACCTACAAGACGTATATTGATGAAATTTATAGTGTAAGTGTCTTATATGAGCTGCTACTTTGTTTGGTGGTCTAATAACAAAATTAATATTTTTACACAATACATGTAATGAAAACTGAAAATATCTTTTTCAGCAAACATTAACGAAGGGCAGATATTTCGACAGATTTTCAAAAACCCAATAATTTCCGAAATAATCATTTGGAAAGTTGCAGAAATTGTGTTTCCCCCTTTATTTTCTAAACTACTGATCTAAAACCTATGAAAAAAATAACAAACGTAATAAATACCTTTAACGAAAATCATTTTGAATATGGTCGTATATACTGTTTATGAGTTATTGCCACAAAACTGCGCTTCTCAACAAAAGGACGTAAGTGCCATGAAGATACGCTCTTTTGCTGATGCACTTTAGTTTACTCTAGTTTAATAGTAATAGCCGACATACCCACTTGTTTTTCTACTTATAGGCGATTAAAGCGCTTATAACTATTCTGTGCGAGACACACGGAAAATGTGTAACAACGTACTTTTTTCGTCTATAGCGCATTTCTGGGTAATAATGCCTTCGGAACCCTAATGAGCATGGCCCGACAAGCTCTTGGCCGGTTTTATTTCTCTTTCCCACTCCCGGCAGATGTACCGTTCGCTTTGCTCTTCACGCGTGCGCAAGCACATATTTTTGATCACGGGCGAATGGTCACGATTCTTAATTATTATGGATGGCCGCTTTTTATTATAACTGAAGGAAAATGAAAATTCGATAATTATTTATCATGTGATAAGGCTTTTTATAAGGTGAATAACACTCATTTTAGATTGTATAATACATATTTTATTACATACAAATAGGTATTTAAAATTAAACACAAAACTTAAATGTAGGTACTATCTTTATTACGTAAGTTACAATATAACTCTTTAAATACGTGGTTACATATTTTTAGAAGTTTTATAATATCCTTTTTGTAAAGAATTTGCTTAACAATAACCTTCAATTTATACAATAGTAAATTTTGTACTAAAGTACCGCATTAAACATGTACGCGCACAGCGCCTTAAATGAATCGGTGTCTTTCAAGAATAGATTTTATATTCGGAAGTGAGGATTTCGCACATTTTGTTATTTTCTTTAACAAACAGGTTATTTGCAGAAGATCACTTGTTTTTTTCTATAACTACCTTTCCATGATACGGACGGAATTTATTGAATATTTGACGTTCAGTCGTTTTTACTAACAAATCTTTATTTGCTGTATCGATTAAGGCGAAGTTTAATGTATTCTTTGATCTATCTTCTTATTAAAAGGAACTTACGATTGAATGTGACCGGTGGTTCGAGTGAATAACTCTCGAGATTTTCAAATACGTGCTTATATAAATTTTTCTTTTTGCTTCACAAAAAAAAATTTAAATATACCTGTTTTATTAACATGGATAAACACAAAAAAACACAAAATATAAAAATTTAATTTTTAGAATAAAGAAGTCCTTTTTCACATTATCACCTCGGTGTCAAACTAATACATACGATATTATTCTTCATTTTTTTGGAAAAGTATCGAAATAGAACTAAGTACTCGCTCATCTCAGGTAATCCTAGATGCTATTAAGTCCTTTCCTGTTCCGTGATCTCTCTCTTTTGTAATGCAAGAAGGCATCTTCAACTAACGACTGCCTCGTACTACCACGCACTCGCTCAGTTGTCAAATGACGTAATGCGGCTGGTTTCAAAATCCGGCTGGGTTTTAGGGGGACATTGCGCGGTTTTGCTTTAGATATCTTTGTTTGTTTTTCTATATCGTAATATCTTATATTATGTTTTTCGTTAATGTGTATATGAAAACGAGCAATAAAAATATATATTTAAATTTTTAATATGGATTGATAATTTACTTATATTCATTTGCTGAGTGATTCTCTCTATTACAAATATTACTACAGGATTGTGGAACTAAGTTCCCTGCATCAAGTTTCAATTCATAGAGAGAAACAATTTTTAAAAATTCATACATTATGCTTATTTATTTTAATCAATAAACTGGAACTACATTTTTTAAAATGTTTATTCGAGAGTATGCTATATAAACCATTGATAAGATTGTTTTGAATTCCAATGACCATTTCTCACATTACAAATAGATTTAAACCCCATACCAAAGCTTTAAAGGTAGTTTAGAAGTTTTTTATGATTCAGGTTTGTGGACTTCCACTAGATCCTAAGAGTTAGCAAATGATTAATATATTAATTTTGAAGCTCCTTATTAATACTGCTAATTTAAACAAATATGCTGACACAAAAATATTTGGTACGATACTAACTTCCATACAGCAATGTTGATTGTTTTTTCTCTTAATTAATTGCTAATTTCCTGCTACTATTACATTCTATAAAATTACAAATATTATACTGTCCGTATAATATAAAGATTTTAAAATTGTACACATACGGTTTAGACCAATTTATTTATATGTTTGTTTAATTTTACAGAAATAAACAACAGATTGCGCCAGAATTGGATATATAAAACCAGTAAAAGCAAATTGGCTAAAAACAAGTGAGCTATATATAGAAAACTAAAAGTTATTAGAAGAAAAGCAAAAACTAAGAAGAAAGAGTTACAATAACCAAATAAAACTCAGCTTGGAATTAGCGCTTCGAAGCTAAAGATGCCTCACGACGGCTACATTTACGTAGCGACATCGGATTATTACCGTCAAAACAATCTTTTTAAAATAGGATCGACCGTCAACTTAGACGAGCGCATAAGACAATTGAATACCGGAAGAACTGCCGACGACAGTTTATATTATTGTGACACCTGGGAGGTCTCCCATGTGAGAGAAGCCGAGAGAGACATTCACGATGCATTGCGAGAATACAGAGACTCTTGGAACAGAGAATATTTTCAATTGCCATACAAACGTTTGATACGAATTATAGAGGAGGTTCTTGACTAAGGTTAGAGAATTAAAAATAAATGTTTGATCACTAGACTGGGAAATTATAGACGAAACCACAGATTTGATGGCTCCTACGAAAAACAAAGGCGCTCCGTAGTAATGATAAATTACTTTTTTGAAGACTTGACCTAAGAACTAGACATAGATAAGTTATTTAAAAGAACAAACGAACGAACGATAAGAAGAAAAACGAACGAAATAAAGGAAGAGTGGAAATCATAGAAATCACGAAATAAAAATTAAATATTGAATAGTCACTACAGCACTTTTTGTATTTTATATATTATTTTATTATTGATATCGATGTCAAATTTATTAATCAATGAAAAATGTAGTGGACTATTCTTAACAATTTTATAACCTTTATTTCTTTTACGAGCTAGGCTGAGGGCTGCTTACACTCTAGTCTCGAGCATGATTGCATACGCTCTCTTCAGCGAACTTTGGCACATTACTGAACGACAACACTGGCATTCCCCTGGCAAAGAGACCGCTTTTAATATGCCTCGGATGCCACATGTGTCAAAAGATTCGCAGTGTCCCATTTCAATAATATCTCAAGATTAGCAGCCTCCGAGGTGGAACACGCCGCCAAACAAATACATCTAAAATATAGAATTCTGAAGCACACACGCTTCTTTATAACGGTTGCCTTCGAAACAGCTGGTCCATGGAGCAATGAGGCAAATTCCTACGTAAGGAATTTGGGTAGAAGACTCAGGGACAAGGAGGGCGACCCCCGTTCTTAGTCTTATCTGTACCAAGCCCTTTACCTGGCTATTCGATGCCTAATTAATAGGCACTGAATAAAAAATTTAATTTTGCTATAACACAAAAAATGTCAACTTTTTCCGGAAATATTATATGTTAAAAAATTGCTCATTAAATATTATTTCAAAATTAGTAATCGTTTTACTTCTATTATATTTAGATAGTTCATAGTTCTTTTTTAAATAATTGACTGCTGAAAATTTAATTTTGATAAACATTATTCGTTTGTAAAACTACATGCTATGAAAATTCTCTTCAAATATTCTTTCAGAATACGTAATTGTTCTACATCCATCATAATTACTTAATTATAATAATAAAAGCCTTTATTTGACCAAGCTAAATCTACATTTTTCTATTTATACTTAATTTCTTTGAATTACTTATTATTTGCTAGGTATTTATACTTTAATTAATCCTAAATTTACACTATTTTCTAGTTTTATATTTTTATTGTTTTTCTTTTATATACTAAGCTAGGTCCCCAGTTGGGTAAAGGCCTCCTCCAAAGTCTAATGTTGTATGTTGTTACATGTATTTGTTGGATTTTATTTTTATTCTTGTTTGTTCCTGTGGTGATTAACTTTGAAGGGTTGTGGTCGTACTCTTCCACGGTGACCAGCCGGGTTGGAAGATCATGTTTGTTTCTTGTTTTTAATTGTGTGTTTGTTTTCTCTATGCCGGAGGAGGAGGCGATTGATTGCTATGCCTGTTTATTCTGAATATTACTTTGAATGGTTGGCTTTTTGACTACGTAGTTCAGTATTCCTTTTTTTTTATTACTCCCTCTGAGAAGCTGCTAGACCTCTTGATTGGTTCTTCTATTTGTTGTATTTTGTTCTTTTTATTTACTCGTGAGTTCTTATCCATGTTGGTTTTAATGACATTTTCTGGCGAGGTAGGAAATTTGCGTTTTGTGTTGTTTTTCGGTATGATCAGTTTGTCGTATATAATTTTGGCTCTAACTCCCTTTCTCTTTCCAGTTTTAACTGCTCTTGTAGTTCCTTTCTCTTCTCTAGGACGTATTTTGGGTAGTCTTCTTTAATGTAGTAATTTGTATCTTTTAGCGCTCTTTTTGCTTAATTATTTTAATTTTTGTGCCTAGCATTGAAAAAGTTACCACTATTGGACGTAATCTTTCTTCTTTCTTCCCTATTCTTTTTATTTCTTGATATCGCTGTAATTTAATTTTACAGAGATATTCTTCAACCCAGGTGATAAAGTTTCTTTCTAAGCTCGCATATGACTTTTCATTCTCTTCGACTCAAAAATACCAGGTTATTTTTCTTGCCTGTTTTCCAACATATGCAGCCTTTTTCTTGATTTTCCACTCTTTCCTTTAGGTTTTCGTGATTTTTTCTAATGTTAAGAACTTTTCTTCAAACATCCTGCTAATATTCTGTGTGACCTGCTCTATAATATTTTTTCCTGTGTCATGAATTTCTTGTCTTTGATTTTCCAAGTCCATTTTAATTGTTTTAGCGTGTTTATAATTTCTTCCATGATTCTTGTTACACGTGGCGTCCTCTGGTAGTTTATCGCGGAATCTCTTGGCTAGGTAGTTTTGATGTCCGGTGGATCTTATGGTCGATCTATGCTTGCTTAATGTCTGGCGAAGTAGTTCTGACGCTGACCGATAGATGTCACTTTAGCTGGTATGTGGCAGCTAGTTCTACAGAAGACTTGATTTTGGGGAATATTAGGTTATGTCGGATTTGAATACTTTGTAAAAGTGCAAAACATTCTAATAAAATGTGGAATAGATATGTTTGGGTTCACTACACACTTTAAGTCAGCTCTTGTAGTTCCACTCTGTGAGTAAACTGATTATTTTTGAGATGTAATGTCACTTGTATTTTCATTGTTTTTTGCCACTTTTTGATCACATTTCACTCAGACTTTGCAATTCTCCAATGTTTTTTAACTTTATACACGTTTATTTGCAAACTGTGACCCTTGAAATACCGTAAATTATTTATTAAGTAAATTTATACGTTGAGTCGATGTTAACAGCGGCACAGTGTCGCCTACCCTTAATTAAATGTTAATAAATTTTTGAAAAAAATAATTTCAGTCTAATTAATTTTGCCAAGATACGAAAATATATTGTATTATAAGTACGTGCAAAATAGTCAGTCGTAAAATGCAATTTAAAATTCGTTATTGCTCTAAAACTATTATATTCAGATAGTTTATTCTTAGTTTAAAAAAATATATATTTACTTAATTGTGCTATAACATAAAAAAAAATTAAGCTATATGCCAGAAAAGTTCTCTTTCAGAATCCATAAACGCTCTACATCTATTAAATTTAATTATTTAATAATCAATTAAAAAATAAAATTGCTGATAGTTTTACATTGCTGCAACACGAAAAATATAAACTTTTTTTGAAAATACTTTATGCCACAGAATCGCTCCTTAAATGCTCTTGCAAGAATCGTAACTGTTATTATTATAATTAATAACTAATTTTTGAACAAAATTTTTACCAATCATTTAATTTTCTTTTAACACAATAAATATCAACTCTTTTAAAAAGCTATATGCCAAGACATGGCTATTCAAGTTTTCGTTCAGGATCCCTAAGTGTTCTACATTTATTATAATTATATAAACACTAATTAATTGTTGAAAAAAATAATTACTGATAATTTAATTTTGTCGTAGCACAAAAAGTATTAACGTTTTTTAAAAAAGCTATGTGCAAAAACTTGCTTTTCAAATGTTCATTCAGAATTTGTTATTGTTTTTTATTTTTACAATTAGCTAAACAATAAATAATTTTGGAAGAAATTAATTACTGAAATTTAATTTTGCTATAACACGATAAATATAATTTTTTTAATATTTGCCAAAAAAGTACTATCTAAATGCACTTTCAGGATCCTTAATAGCTCTTCAACTATTATATTTAGTTAGGACATAATTTTCGAAAATAATTTCTGAAAACATAATCGCGTTATAGCACTAAAAATAAACGAAAAGGAAAAAAAATTAAGCTATATGCCAGGAATTTCCTCTTGCAAAGCTTTTTTAAAATCAACTATTGCTTTGCATCCATTACAATTACATAAAATAATTATTACTGAAATTTTAACTTTGCTATAACACCAAAAATATCCATTTCTTTTTTTGAAAAAAATATTTGCAACAAAATTACTCTTCAAAATTTATTGAGGAATCCATAATTGCTCCATATTTAATACGAAAAGTATTAACTTTTTGGAAAAGCAATATGTTACAAAATGCTCTTCAAATGTTCTCTCAGAATGCATTATTGTTCGACATATAACATAAATTCTTTCAATAATAACTATTTTATAAAAAATTGCATACTTAGAAATTAATTTTGCTATGACACGAAAAATATAAATTTTTTTTAGAAAGACTATACGCTAACATTTGCTTTAGATCAAAACAAATAAAGGTTAATAATACCTTATCACTTTATGAAAAAAAGACGTATAAAAATTCGGATATATTTGTCAATTACGTAAGAAATTATTCCAAGATATTTAAGAATGAGGTACAGCCGCAAAATTAAGGTTTATCTATAATAAAATAAAAACTATCACAGGTATGACAAAAACTACTTGCAATATAATAAATGGTCAAACTGGAGAACGCACATCACGACATTTAGAGCATTCAAATAAAAATTAATGACAAAATTTTAAACAAAGACATAGAAGTTGCCCTTGCTTATAAAAACTCTTTGCTAGTATTCTTGTTTCGATTAGACAATTTCTGGAATCATCGCCCGCCCTCGCCGCATCTTTACTGAAGCGTAAGTTTGATGTTTGCCCCGTGCCTAATAATGGTTTTTAATGCTTGCGTTAATTGCGACGTGTTTCCGGATCTAATGAAGAAAAGTATAGTTATTCATTATTTAACTCTGACGGTATATCTGACCTTACGAACTTTAGACCGAAGTATCCTCGTCTTCTTTTCATGCACGATGCTTAACTTTGTTGCGTGATTGTTCGCTTATTTTATCGGTCCTTATGATCTTGATGCACGCGTTATTCTTTTTCTCTTGTCTTGTGCTTTCAGAAAGGCGCGGTCGGTGAGATATCACATCCGCATTTCTTTCTGATTTATCTTTCCGAAGTGCTTTAACCTACTTGTATTTCTGTCACGCTGGACGAATTGAATTTTGTGGAGGAAAGCATCTCGTATCTCTATTAAGTTTCCTCTATCTGTTTTAAACATTCGATTTGAATATGGCCCACTTCCCCGTAATTTATAACAGCTTTTATGTAAAGCTCTCTTTTTTCTTAGACAGTCAACTAGAAGGTCGCCTGTTTTAGTTGACGAACCTTCTCTTCCTGCAGGCGGATCTGACTTAGAGCCTGTTTTTCCTGATGCCGAGCTTGCTCTTAAATCTCCACGAGCAAGATGCTCAAGTCAAGAGGCGGAAAAGCTGAGATTTTCTGAGAAGTAGCGGCTCCCGTCATCTCTACATCATTGACCTGCTTGGCCGGTAATCTGGATCCACATTACTCTTCCGGTCTGTTCATTTTTTACTATCTCAACCCCACTTATGAGACTAAATGTCACCAAATATTACTAAGATACCCAATAAGGAGTTTGAAGATTGAGGTTAAATGAAAGGAAAATACGTATTATTGGATAAGTTGTATATTTAGAAATACAAGGTCACAATAAATCACTATGGTAACAGTTAAATGTTTGTCGTTAACCGCACTTGATTTATAAGCATTGCAGATATAAAACTTCCTCCTGCGCGCCACACTACCCTATTTATACCTACTGACATGCCTTCCAGAAACTTTGATTTATTTTTTAATAACTTGATTAATCAAAACAACAGTAACCCGCTACTTAATACTACTATATTGCTATTGATTTACTATAATATAAATCAATTTATATTATAGTAAGTCAAAATAAATTGTGTATTTGGTATGGTTTATGTCATTTGAATGTAATGTAATGTTGAGATAAATGGTGATAAAAGTGACTGACCAAATTCTGCAATTATTTGTAATTACCCTTTTATAATAAGAGTTACGAAGTTTTAAAACATTGTTTGTCTGCAAAGTCCCAACCGTCCCATACTAGTGACGTCAATCGAAGCAAGTCCAAACAAAATATAGGTCGGTCTGTTATCAGCCCAAGCGTCGAGCAACAACCTTATCGCGGTATGTCTGTTGCTTATTAAAAATATCTAAAATTTACTGGCAGCGTTGTAAATAACATTTTTTGAAAAAATTCTCCGAAGATATCTCTTGAACAGTTTAGCCGATTTTTATACAGTTTGTTGCAGCTAATTCCACTATTTAAGGAATAAGTTGATTAAATTTTTGAATCGATCACTACTCTAAAAGTTATTGAATAAAGAACATCTAAAAATGTTATGTTTGGAATTTATATCATTTTATTTCATTCGAAATCTACAGGGCAAAATCAAATTTCAGAAATTCTAAGTTAAGTAGATTTCTTTTGAGTGTTATAAACCACATTTAGGTCGGTTTTCCGTTCAAAAATTATAAAACGTTTACACATACACGCACGCACGCACGCAAACACACATACAGATAGACAGAGGGAGAAAGAGAGATAGATAAACATGCACGTACACACACAAAATATACAAATAAAAAGTAATCAAAAATTTTGTGTACAAAGTCCAAAAGGAGGGATATGTTTTTGACCTGCATGTATGTATACCCATTTTTATGTTTTCTCGTGACCACTAAACTTATACACCAAAAATTGGTAAACTACACGTCGTTACATTTATCTTGGTGACGCATATGTAACTGTGTATATAAAAATAAAAAAATACGATTTTGGCATGAATTAAGGCGTTTTCTAGAAACTTTTCTTCCAATCATATCGAGGGGTACCAAAATGAAGTGTTCTATGAGGCTATCACAAAATATATAGAATTTGTTTTTATGGGTAATACATAAAATTTTAAATAATAAAAACCGGCGTTCTCGAAAATCTTATTTTTACTAGATCAATTCTCTCAAAATTAATTTTATCGAAATTGTATTTTTCTGTTGGAATATGTTCTGATGTTCAAGATCAATTTTTGTCTAGAGATCGTGCATACGTAAAAAGATAGTGAATACGCAGTTGTCAAATCATTCAAACGGTATGCATACGGGACTCCATGAAAATTAAAATCATTAACTGTCGAACAAGATAATCGCTTTCTGAAAAGAGGGGCCATAAAGAGAGCTGCACTTGAGAAACTAAATTTGGTTGAGACAAGTGCTATCAGCACGGCAGAGGTTATGTACAAGGCGCAAAAACGGTCATGGCAAGTGCGAAGAGTGCAATCTAAATTACGAGTATGTGTCCCCGCATTGAGGTGCCCGACCCGAATACTGGTGGCGTTGCTGCGATGGGGGGCCACTGATAGAATTTAGACCTGGAAAGATTCAGAACGCCGATCGCTTCCGTGTTCCGAATTCCGAACGAAATGCGCTAACTGATTACCCCAAAAGAGTGTTGTTTCGAAAGCGACTGGATTAAAACGTATGTGTCCTTTAAAATACTCCATTTGAGATGTTTTGGTTTGGCGCTCTTAAAAATCCTCATTGCTTTTCTTCCTCATTCATTAGATGAAATCTTTATCTTTTCTATGTAATATTTGTTCTATCGATTAGCAAATTCTAAAATTGTTTTATAAAATTGAAAGCAATAATTATTTTCGTACACGACCAGGTCTATTCTTGAAAACAGATAAATAAAAAAAGTGCACTAACAACGTATATTAAATCATTCTTCTATAAATATGTAATCAGCAAAAGCTGTACTCTCGAAAGCAGTCGATGACAATTCCGTGCATTTTTATTTACTTTTAAAATTTATGGACGCACTATACATATGGCAAATGCTGCTAACTTGACGCGTGATTCAATATTGCAACCCATTGCTCATCACAAAAAAGTTAATACATTATAGTATTTGATGCGTTTCATCATACGACACGAAGTTTTGATGTGATATCTCAATTATTATATTTTGGTAACTTTATATAGTAATTAACAAAAATGTGATTAGTTATTTCCTGAAAAATCGGCCTGTAAATAAAATAAAAAAATATATTGTATGAAATCCATGCAATTGTCATATTTTGTAAACACCTGGCTGCGAAAAGGTACGGCCATATGGGCAACGACAATTATGATTTCCAGTATTTTTTTTTGTATGTCTCCCTGTGCGAAGAGGAAGAAGGGGAAAAACCCGTAATGGACAGTCCGTGTGCCTGGGAGCACGGGATGTGTCCGACTCGCACGGTCTAAAAACCCCTTCAAACTTTAAGGCGCCTGCCTTTTTAGTCCGCAGGCAGGGCCGCGCCGCCCCTGTGTGCGAAGTGTGCGGCGCACACAGGCGCCAAGACAATAGGGGCGCCGCTATCGAAATTATTTTTTGTTACACAACAACATATTTCTTTGTAGTGGAGTATCGATAAGTAAGTAGGTATAATAGGCGCAACAAATGCCTCGTAAACAACAAAACATAATATTGCGCTTATTGTACGAGTCTCCCAAGATAATATTCACGTTTGTGGTTTAATTTTACGCTTTGGGTTTTAGTTTACAATAATTACGAGCTCAGTGTTAAAATTAAAAGAGCCGCCATGAGTTTGTTTGAATGAGTTTATGAACGCAACCCGACCGATACGATGCCTGCGACACAAGCGGGGTGGGGTCACGGGGATTCCCCGACAGCCCGACTTTAAGAAACGAGAGAGCCAAAACCATTGATTGAACAGTCATTTTTTCGAAAGTATGGGCAAGGTGCGCATTAATTTTTTATAATAAGAAGAAGTTCTAGCACTAAAAACAATAAATAGTTTGTGTGTTACTGATTGGTTTAACGTGTTTTGACGATGAGTGATAGTAATCAAGATAAAAAAAAAGAAATTATCTGGTTACCAGAATTTAATAAGGAAAAGAAAACAAGAAGAAGAACGTGATAAAAATACATCTAAAATAAATAAATATTTTACGGCTCTACCATCCACTTCCAAAGAATCATTAGAGACAGAAACCAGTCATGTTATCGCTGAAGGTGTTGTAGAATCTGATTCAAAAAACGCTTCATATAGTGGTATGTGCTTTATGTAATTTCTGTACAAATAAATATAACTTTAGTCTGTTTGTGATGTCAAGATAAAAAAAAACACTTTTCTTTTTTAATTCCTGTCAGTCTTTTTCTTAATCGTCGAAACGCCTCACCGATTGTACTCGTATGTGGCGGATAAATGCCGTGACTGTTTTATTTTATACAACTAATCGCTGCCGGAAATTATGGGTTCATTCTCACAAGGTGCTTTAAAAAAAACTTTGTGTTTTTCTATAGGTAATATGTATTTATTTGCAGAAATAAGTACATTAGTAGTATTTCAAATTCAAATTTAAAATGCTATAAAGCACATTTGCACGTCAGTTGTCTAGAATACATAATTACAAGCCCTGCTTAGTTTGGGACTAAACGGTGGAGTTTAATTGTCGAGAAATATGTATTTATTTTATTTACCTATATTTATTATACATAATTATTCATTCAAATCAGTTTATTCAGACAAGTAGATTAGATATGTACGAACAATATTATGTTTTTGTTTCTGTCTTTAATTCTTTAATTTAAGATCATGCCGCCAAAGTTACGTCCGTGCCTCTGCCTGATACTTCTGATACACCATTGTCACCGCCAAGACAATTACCGTCACTAATACCAACTTTTTCCAAAGATGACCCTGGACTCTGGCCAGAAGTTTTAAATGCTACTTTGATCCAGTATCTAACAGAAAATCCGATTAAACAATATAATTTTCCGCGTGATTCTTCGGGGCGAAAATTTTCCAAGTATTATTATGAAAGGCATTTAGGAAACGGTGAAAAGTATCACAGAGAGTGGCTGCTGTATTCAGTGTCCAAAAATGCCGTTTATTGCTTCTGTTGCAAGCTATTTCAATCAAAACATAAAAATAAATTCTTCGAGGGAGTTAATGATTGACAACATCTAGCTTTGTATTGCAGCAGACATGAAAAAAGTTCTGCTCATTTCAATAATTATAAAAAATGGACAGATTTGTGTCACACTCATAAAAATAAAAACACTATTGATAGTACACAACAAAAACTTTTAGAGGTTGAAAAGCAGCGCTGGTACGATGTGATCAAAAGAATAATATATGTGGTCCAATTTCTTAGTACACAAAATATGGCTTTTCGTGGCCAAAGCAAAAAATTATACGATCGTAACAATGGTAATTTTTAAAATGCATTGAAATGTTAGGAAAATTCGATCTTTCAATGACTGAACACATACGACGCGTAACAAATGATTCGGATTTCAAAAATATGCCGACTTATCTCGGAGATAAGATCCAAAATGAAATCATTTACGTACTCGGTAACCAAATTCAACAATTTATTTTAAATTTATGTAAAATTAATAAATATTTTTCAATAATACTGGATTGTACTTCTGACGTTTCACACGTAGAGCAAATTAGTATTATAATAAGATTTGTCAATTTTAACACAGAAACTAGAAAGTTGGAAATAAGAGAGCATTTCCTAGCCTTCTGTCCAATTATCGATACAACTGGCGCTGGATTAACGTCATTTATGATACAAAAACTAGACAAAATTAATTTGGACATAAACAACTTAAGGGGACAGGGCTATTGATCAAATATGCGCGGTAAGAATAATGGTCTTCAAAAAAGATTGCTGGATCTAAGTCCCCGCGCTTTCTATGTACCGTGCGCTAGTCATAGTTTAAATTTGATAGTAAACGACGCTGTCAATCTCAATCATCATACAACTGGATT
The DNA here is from genome assembly GCA_005406025.1 of Eumeta japonica. Lineage (NCBI taxonomy): Eukaryota > Metazoa > Arthropoda > Insecta > Lepidoptera > Psychidae > Eumeta > Eumeta japonica. The sequence goes on from BGZK01000235.1 coordinate 337,299, forward strand.
TTTTAGTACAGTGCAATAAATATCAATATTTTTCATCTACCAAAAGATGGGACTTATTAAAAAAATATGTCATAAATTTGACATTAAAGCCATTGTCTGAAACAAGATGGTCAAGCAGAATAGATGCTATCAAACCGCTGTTTACAAATTTAGCAGAAATTTATGATGCATTATATGAAATATCAAATGGTGTATCATACGATCAGAAGGCAAAATATGAGGCTAAATGTCTGGCAGAAAAAAAGTGCTCCTTTTCATTAATTTGTTCACTAAATATATGGCATATAATATTGACAAAAGCAAATTTTGTGAGCAATATTCTGCAGTCCATGGATATGAATATACAAATTGCTTTAGTTGCTTTAACGGAATTAAAGAAGTTTTTGATAAAAATTAAAACCGACGCAAATTTTGAAGAAATTGTAAATGATGCTATAAAAATTGCCGAAAAATTAGATGTCGAGGCTGAATTTGAAACTTCCAGATCTAGACCCCTAAGACGTCGTAAGACTCAAAGAGTTTTGATTATGAACACGAAGACCACACTATAAATGGTCCGAAAATCGCTTATAAAATTAATGTATTTTTTTATATATTGGATCAAGCTTTATCCTCCGTAGACGAAAGATTTAATTTATTGAATAATCAAAATGACGTGTTTAATTTTTTATTTAAACTAAGTGATGACCAAGAACAAACTCAATTAAGAATTAGCTGTCATCGTTTGCAGGAAAAACTTACAGCAAATGATTCATTGGACATTAACGCCGATGATTTGTGTGAAGAAATGATGTCTTGTCAGTCTTTTTTCCAAAAATTAAATAATGATGTGGTGAAAATTCTCGAATTTATATATTTAAACAATTTGACAGCTGTATGCCCTAACATCACAATAGCATTACGAATTTTGCTAACTATGCCAGTTACCATAGCAAGCGCGGAAAGGTCCTTTTCTAAATTAAAACTAATAAAAAATTACCTGCGCTCAACAATGAGCCAGGAAAGATTAACAAATTTAGCAAAAATATCCATAGAAGAGGCCATATTAGACCATATAGACATACACGAAACTATTAAAGATTTCGCAAACAAAAAAGCTAGAAGAGTGGAAATAATATAATTTAAATATGTTTATTTATATTCTTACACATTTTAGGCTTTTGTTGTTTTATTAACATAGCATACGCAATAGTTAAATTAGTATTATTAGAAAAAAGTCAGTTATTTTGTTATTAATATATAAGTATACGATTAGATAGAACATCATAAATAAAGTATATAAAAATTTAATTCGCGTTTTATTTTTCGCAGTAATTGGCAAGCGGAAATGAACTGGTTTTACCTATTTTGGAAAATATTATCTAATTATATAAAACTAGAGAACATTTATTTCGGTCAAAGTTAACAAATAAGTAATAAAAATAAGTTGAAACATTAAGATTCGTGAAAAAAGAGGCGCTTCATAGGTCTAGCACACAGGCGCTGTGGGGATTCGGCGCGGCCCTGTCCGCAGGCTGTAAAGGCTTCGTCTAAACGGTCAGAAGGCACAGAGGTGATAATGGCGCGAAGGTCATGAAACTCCTTTCGGGTTACCATTACGTAATAACGTCATAGGTGACAGTGTTGCCCCGGGAAGAGACAAAAATATCTAAAATTCTACCTATTAACTTGTGTAAATAGATTACATAATAGGCGAAGCTTATAAAAGCGAGTAGTGAAGGAGGTGGCAAAAAACCGTAACCGGCAGTTATAAATCTACCGTTAGATTTATAACCGCCCTTCACCGGGCGAGGGCTTTAGGTCCCTAAATCATCTGAATTTAAATTTACCATTCAAAAATGACCTATAATCGTTACTTAAAAACGTAACGTAACTTACTGAATTTGGACAAGGATCGTATAAATATACGAGTTTGACCACTCGTAGTCGACGCTAAGCACTGTCCGGCCTAAAAACTGCTGCCGGTTGCCAAATGCGGTCGCCCTTCGTAACCAATGACAAACCGTTTTATGTGTATAAAACACACGAAGTAACTAAAATATCGATCGATATTTGAAGCGTGAACCTGTGGGAGCGCTCTCTAGGCGCAGAAACTGTGCGAGGGCTCGGCGTGCAGACGGTGCAGTAAACCGAAGTGTATTACCGGGACGAACGCACGTAGCTTGACTTCCGCCGCGCGATGTGCACTGCGCGGTATCCCACACATTCATACACGCACGGAAGCCGACAGTCTGGAACGCGGCTCGAAGGAATACCGCACACACAGTAACACATTATACTAAACGGTGGTCCAGTGGACTGAATCGAAGGCGACCGATCGCGACGGCGGAACAACCAGAACTAGATTTTCAGTCTTTACATTTATAGTTCTAAAGTGGATGATATTTCATTTAAAAAAATGAATGAATTTTTTCCCGAATAATCCACATCTTGATAGGCACCCTGGTAGATAATATTCTCCTATTTATAGGTACACATAAAAAATAGGTTTTTTAGCAAACATTTATCTTGCAGCAGGATCTTGTACTAGTTGTATTTATATATTATATCTACTCAATCTTACACTATGGAAACCCAAATTAATATATTTTTAAAATTTACTTTAGTAACTTAATATCAAAATAATTATATATCTATTAACATTATTTATTTAATCACCAAATTTCTACTAATTTCCTTAATTCAATTTACTTAAGACATAGATCCACGAATATACGATAGCAGACGATATTATACTTCGTAAGAATAAGACATAAAAACTCATAAAATGTTACGTAGCGGTAGGTGGGGCAGATCGTACCCCCGCCAGTCGGCCCCCTTACACGTCATAGGTTGACTTGTCCTAACGTGTGTACTACTTGTGGGTACGCGAGCAAACATGCATCGCTATCTGAAGTACAGTCGCGCAAAACATTCATCTGCACCAAGCAGTTTTTATTATTGATGTCTCGCTTCACCTCCTTTTTGGTTTTTGTTGCTGTTATTATTTTTCTAAATGTTATTGTACGTTTATTGTTATTTTTGTTACATTTTATTGCATTATTTTTTATTATTTGATAAATAATAAATGCCAAGAAGAAATAAAGTCTTGCGCTCTAAATCAGTGAAAACAATTTAAAATTATTTATTGTTTATATATATAGTTACCTGCGAAAATTGGATCAGCTAATTGCAATTTTAATTTGAATTTTAAAGTGAATAGTTAGATATCGGTCGTAGACTTGAATTACACAGCTGCCAGTCAAAAACTGAGCAGAATAACGGATGTAAAGCGAATATTTGTTCACATATGCAATTAAGATCGGTGCAGCTTATGCCGTCAAAAATCATTAAAGCAAGTCTATAATTTATTCTGGCAAGATTAGTATCGAATTGGCTCCTATGTTGAGCGAGTGAATGAATGACCGATTATTGAACATCTGCTTGTTAGGTGTTCATGCAATCATATTATTATTGAAATTCTTAATCATACATAAAGCACAAACACTACAAGAATTATGTGAGTTTTGAATCGCGTTGTTGTAAATAGAAAAGATATGATTATTGCTCACTCCAACCTTTTAGAGTCGTCCAACAAAAGTAGTTTTAGATAAATGCTTTTTTCGTTTACCAAAGGCTTATCGAACAAACAACTCAATTAAGCTCACAAAGTTAATGCTTTGATCAACTTTAATACATAAACATAATTTTCTATTTATGCACATTTGCTTTGATAGAAATAAATTAAATTAGTACAATATTCTTTAGACAAAGGATACAATATTCCTATAAAATATTTTAAAATACATTTGGATTCATTGTTTGGCAATAACTTTAGACCTAACTTTCTGCTGTGTTATATAATACAACAGAATATAGTTCTAAGATTGATTGCGGCTCGCTTGAATCTGTTGGATCTGGCATAATGCAGGTTTTACAGATTTATACGGGCTGTTAAGGTGAATCCAAAATTTATTGAAATTAATCTGTAGAAAAATAAGCTATTCTTCGTAACAGTGAAATTTCTCAAGCACTTTCATCTCACTTTAACAAGAATGATGACAGAAAGTGGCTCTAGCATTGTGTCAGATTAAATTAGTTCATTAAACGTTCATGTAAGCGACAATAGAATTTATAGGACGATCGAATGTATATGACCTGTGAAGTTAGACCATGCTCAGACACAAAATTGCGTACAATATTGAAGTTATTTTTTTTTTGTGTATATTTGTGATTTGTCCTATACGTAGTTATCGATCATTTATTTACTGAAATAATAAACAGGGCGTTCATAGTCTTTGCTGTACGTTAAGCTCGTTAATAATGTTTATGACTGTATTTGCGCAGGACGCGCCCGCCGTACTGTGAGTCGTAATCCCAACATTCGCGCGAAGTATAAAGGCCCGGACACGTTTAGCAGTAAAGCACTCAAGTGTTTTTCTGCACCACTCGTCGCTCTCTTGGTCGCAATTTTTAATGCGTGCATCAAACATTGTTATTTTCTCGCAGCTTGGAAAGAAGCTGTAGTTATTGGAATTCTTAAACCGGTGAAACCACGCGACCGCCACGCTAGTTATAGACCTATCAGTCTTTTGAGCATAGTAGGAAAATTATTTGAAAAACGCTCAAAACTCGCTTAAGTGTGCATCTCATAGGTAAAGGCCATATAATTAATGAACAATTTGATTCAGACCTAACCATTCTTGCCCACAACAAGCCCTCCGTCTTGTAGAATACATTTCGAAGGTTTTAAAGTCAAAAGAAAGACAGTGGCGGTTTTCTTTGACGTAGCCAAGGCCTTTGATAGGGTATGGCACGCAGGCCTTATACACAAGCTCTACTAACTAGAGCTCCCAGATCGGCTAGTAATTATTATGCACCAGTATATTAGTAATCGCCACTTCACCTTCCGACTTGACAATACGTACTCGTCAGTTAGACCAATAAGAGCTGGAGTACCTCAAGGCTCCACGCTCTCCCCTCTGCTGCACTCCGCGTACGTAAATGACATCCCACGGCCGAAAACAGGCGTCCAACTCGCGCTATTCGCGGACGACACTGCACTATTTCTTAGATCAAATTGCCTCCGGAACATTCTACCGCTTTTACAGAGGGCCATTGATGAGCTGACGCAATGGCTCCGACTCTGGAGAATAGAAGTCAATCCCGAGAAGTCAGCATCTATTTATTTCGACTATAGCCCGCGAAAGTCGACTATTACAGTTCCACTAAATACCCCGCATTTACATATACAAAATCAACCAATACCGTGGCAAAAACACTATAAATATCTAGGTATCACGTTCGATAGGCATCTCCATTTTAGAGACGATATCGCTCGTGTTAGGAAATTATCCATATTTTACTTATCCCGCTTATACGGAATGATAGGTAGAGAGAGTAAAATGTCGCTACGTAATAAACGTACGATACATACGATGTGTATCAGGCCGGTCATGACATACGAGAGTCCAGTTTTTGCTCATGCGCGACCTGATATACTATATGATCTGCAAGTAGTGCAGAATAAATTCTGTAGAAGAGCAGCTGACGCACCATGGTACGTCAAAAACTCTACACTTCACCGGGATTTTGAACTCCCAACTATTTCTAAATTTATGAAGGACGCATCAGAGCGTTTCTTCGATATAGCGAGTAACCATCCGAATCCCCTATTAGTTGAGGCCGTTACATACGAGCCACCTCCTCCAAATCATTTCTGTAGTAGACCACGGAATGTCCTGATAGACCCACCCGACGATCTCACCGTCGAGGTGGAAAAGCTACTAGAATTAAATAAGATGGTTACTGACTAGGAGTAGGGACTAACCCAATAATTATGACCGTTAAAGGTCATCAATCCGGTGCGCCCCCCGCGCCCCCCGGAGTCCCCTACGAAGTTTACAGTCCGTACTGTAAACTTCACGTGACCTCCTATGCCGTGGTGCCGCTCGAAAGGCACCCATAGGGCAGTCACGCGCCGACGGCATCTCCATGCCGTAAGGCCGTGTTTAAAATGAAGGCGTAATAGCGTTTTGCTCGCGCTATTGCAGACTCAAGTTGTTCAGGAGGTTTTTAGTCTGTGGGAGTCGGACAGACCTGTGTGCCCGGGCGCATGGACGGTCCATAATGGGTTTTTCTCCTCCTTCCGCGCCCCTTTCGCACGGGGAGAACTACTACAAAAAAAAAATCTGACTCGCCCATTTCGCCAACATCGAGCACTCGGCTGCCACGCTACTAGAGTGAGTACCAATTTGTATAAATACAATTAGCTCTTTATGTGATCATATTGAACCTTTTTCTTTTACGAGACGGTCTTTGTAGTATTAATAAAGCATATTGCACAACTACAAGTGACAATTTCAAAGCTTAGAAGAGTAAAATTCTTTATGGTCACGTTTGGAAAGCTTTTGCTTTTATTAAGTAAATAACGCGTTTTGGACATTCTCTATTTCCCTTATTGTCTATATTTAGCACAAGAGTATGAACTAACTTCTTATACTGTGTTTATATCAACTCATTTTCGCTAACGTTGTGACGGACGGCCATCTGCGTTATCGCGCACTCGAGGCCAAGTGCGGCTATCGGCCGGCCGCGACTGTGGGGCAATGCGGGGGACGGAAAAGCTATACGCGCTCTGTATATTGACCGTAAATTGACTTATACAATGAATCGTTACCAGTGCTTCTCCAAATCACCGGTCAATAAATGCAATATGTACATTATATGAAAATCAATGTCATGTTTAATTTCAGATATTTCTAAGCTGTTTTAATACCTGAAAGTCGCAAGGAAAACAACTACTTTCCGACTTTTGAAATTATCAACTGTCTTAGCGGGAAAGTGAAGTTTTGTCTGTATTCTGTATTGAGTGAGAACTAAGAGGACAATGTTCAATAATTGTATCGCATAAATACGGCTTGTGATAACATTATGTATATATTACAATTTGTATTATATTTTTTAAGAAGCATTGCGGCATTTTAAATTGTACTAGTTGTCCGGAAAATTAATGAAGAAATACAAAGTACTTTTATTAATCCCTGTAGTTGTAGCTTCTCAAATGTCACCACATTATCGATGTTACGATAAAAAATACCGCTACTTGATGGCTTTTACTCGAAAGCCTCAGGTGAAAGGAAAACTGTGGGATTATGTAAGCAACTCGGGGGTTAGTTCTAACGTAGACGCGTATATTGTAACTAATGAACATCACAATATGAAAATCTTTACCTAATTTATTACTTACAATTAATTTACTCTATTTGTGAATGAAATTTAGAATTTTATTACAAACGTCTTTTATTAAAATAATCTATAGAGTAACAAATTCATCGGTTGGCGTTTACAATGTATATTTAAAGATAGCATAGCCGATATTGATCTAAATCAGATCTTAGGACAATAATCCCTCTCCCCCCTGGCCCTCTGGCTCTATCTATTCCCTCTTTCTGTGTTTATTTATGTCTCTCGGTATAGGTACATAGATAAAGCTTTGCGTAAAGAAAACTTAGTAATGTTGTTATCAATGTTTTTTTTAATAAACTCATTTATTAAACAAAACAGCACTTCAAAGAGCTCAAATCGTGTACTTGCTATTTTTCGTCAAAACAATACATTTAAAATTAACTTGTATTTAAGTCAGAATTATTATCGCGTACTTCAACTGGTAATTTTCAAAAGATGTATAACACAATAAAATCTTGTGTTATAATAGACAAATAATTGACTTTCATATATTGTTAAATATTTGATAAAAATTGTATTGTGGAGTTGTTAGGTAAACCATGAGCATAAACCTAATGAAAATTGACATTTGATATTATGAAAATATCAAAAATTTTATATATAACGATAACTGTGCATCGTCCGTCCGTCTATTAAAATAAACCATTGGTTAAGGATCAAGTACGACATTTGTGTCGTGGATGTTGACTCCTGAGCTACGATTTGTTACTTTCTTCAAAATGTTTGCCACGATTGCATCTGCAATGCATATTTTCAGTAATTTTGTATGGGGCCGTTCATAAAATACGTTAGCATACCAGGGCGGACGGAAAGGTTTTTCTTAATTTTTTTTTCTTGATTTTTTTGATTTTAGTTTTCTGTCACGATAGAAAGTCATTCGTATTGAATATGTAAATATATAAGTATTTTTATGTACACGTTGTCGTTACAATAGCTTAATATAGCTACATAGGTACTCAGTCTAATGAAGTCACAAAACTATTTATTTGTTTGTTATTTTAAATATTTAAGTCTTGCTTTATTTAAATTTTGTTATTGAAATAATAAATATTTTAAAACATCAATATTTATTGTACTATTAATCGAAACGAAGTATTAATGGGGAGGGAGGGGGGTTCAACTTTCGTAATGTAAAATTCATAGGGGGGTCGTACAGAGTGTAACACAGCGTGATGAAAAAGCGGTTGGAGGAGTCAAAAATGGCAAAATTGAGTGTGACGCAGCTTATGAACGCACGCTGTAAAACAGTTTTAATATTAACGCGGTTGGACATTCCAGCGAGTGCTACATTTATATTAACGTTTACAAGAGTGACCGACTCGTAATCAGTTTTTTATCTACGATCGAGCGAAACAAAGACACCGTAATCGTCGCACATCGCCGTTTCAAACTCCCGGCCTTCCGAGTTTGGTCGGCTAGCCCCGTGACGGTCGTGACGTCGCTTTATATCTCTTTCCCACTTCCGGCGGACGTATAGTTCCCTCTCTTCTTCACGCGTAAACCCGTACATTTTGCGATGCGGATTGTCCACCACGGGCGAGCGGCCGCGATTCTAAGTACGGATGGCCGATTAATTGAAGAAAAACTAAAGTGCAGCAATTACTTATTATGTGATAAGGAATTTTACAAGGTGAATAACACTCATTTCAAATTTAGTAGCACGTATTTCATTGAAACAATTAGGGACTTACTTAAAATTAAACTCAAGACCTGAATTATCTTTATTTCTTAAGTTACAATATAACACATGAAATATGTAATTAAATATTTTTTAGAAGCATTATTATATCCTTTTGCAAAGAATTTGTTTAACAATAACCTACAATTCACACAGTGGTAAATTTTGTATTAAAGTTATCGCATTGAACATGTACATGCACAGCGCCTTAAATGAATCTTTCAAGTATCGAAAGTGAGGGTTTCGCACATTTTGTTATTTTCTTTAACAAATAGGTTATTTGCAGAAGATCACTTGTTTTTTTTCTATGACTACCTTTCCATGATACGGACCGAATTTATTAAATATTTGACGTTCAGTCGTTTTTACTAACGAATCTTTATTTGCTGTATCGATGAAGGCGATATTTAATATATTCTTTGATCTAACTTTTTATTAAAAGAAACTTATGATTGAATGTGACCGGTGGTTCGAGTGAATAACTCTCGAGATTTCCAAATACGTACTTATATAAATTTTTCCTTCTGCTTCACAAGAAAATCTATAGTAAACCTGTTTTATTAACACGAATAAACACAAAAAAAAAAAACACAAATATTGACAATATAAACTTTAGAATAATGAAGTCCTTTTCCACATTTGTCACCTCGTTGTCGAATAAACTAGTAGGTACGATATTATTCTTAAAGTTTTTGGATAAGTATCGAAATAGAACTAAGTACTCGCTCATCCCAGGTAATCTCAGATGCTATTAAGTCCTTTCCTGTTCCGTGATCTCACTCTTTTGTAATGCAAGAAGGCATCTTCAACTAACAACTGCCTCGTACTACCACGCACTCGCTCAGTTGTCAAATGACGTAACGCGCGGCTGGTTTCAAAATCCGGCTGGGTTTTAGGGGGACATTGCGCGGTTTTGCTTTAGATATCTTTGTTTGTTTTTCTAAATCGTAAACTTTTAGAGCATGTTTTTCGTTAATGTGTATATGAAAACGAGCAATAAAAATATGTATTCAAATTCTTAATATGTATTGATAATTTACTTATATGTATATGAATTTGCTGACTGATTCTCTCTTTTACAAACATTGCTAAAGGTCTGTGGAACTAAATTCAGATTCCCTGCATCAAGTCTTATTTCATACACAGAAATTATTTAAAAAAATATACAAAATATTTATTTTCTTTTTATTTTAATTTAAAACTGGAACTACATTTTTAATGATTGTTGACTAGAAATTAACTTTATAAACCATTAATAAGATTGTGTTGAATTCAAATGACCATTTCTCACATCATAAATTGATTGAAACCCCATACCAAAGCTTTAAAGGTAGTTTAGAAGTTTTTTATGATTCAGGTTTGTGGACTTCCACTAGACTAAGAGTTAGCAAATGATTAATTTATTAATTTTGAAGCTTCTCATTAATACTGCTAATTTAAACAAATATGCTGACATCAAAATATTTGGTACGATACTAACTTCCATACAGCAATGGTGATTGTTCTTTTTCTTAATTAATTGTTAATTTTCTGTTAGTATTACATTCTATAAAATCACAAATATTATACTATATTTATAATATAAAGGTTATAAAATTGTACACATACGAATTAGATCAACTTATTCATAAATTTGTTTAACCCATTTCTTCCCAGTGCCCCATTTAAGGTGCGCTTATATTTTGCGTGACAAGCCTATATTTTAACAAGTGAAGGTAGATGTGATAATTTTGTATTAAACTAAACGCCTTTGCAGTTAATCTAATGGTAGTTGACATTTATTGTGTTCATTCGTTACATTTTTATAAATCTTCGAGTTTTGTGAATTTCAACCAACATGAGTTCCCGCCGAAAGTAAGTAATAACTTTTATATTTTATTTTTATAATTATAGTGAACTAATGTTTTTAGTAGGTTATTTGTTACACTATTAGGTAATAATAAGAACATGATAATATTTTGTTTTTATAAATGACTTTTACAAGGTTATATTGGACGCCCCATTTGAGGTGCGTTGGGAAAAGGAGGCCATGGTAGTTTGTTCGTTATATTGTTGTAATTTTTTTATATGAACGTAGTTTTTTATGTATTTAGAGTTAATTTTTGTTTTTTTTGTATTACAGTTTAAATGTTCATGAAATGATATCGGCCTTGGAAGACGATAACCTTACAATTTCTGCTGACATTTTTATTACGCCACCTGAAAATGATGATTTGAGTGATGAAGATAGTGGAAGCGAGGATGCAGTAGAAATTAGTAATCTTGGGCGTCGTCAATTGTTACCTGAAGCTGAGGTTCGACGTACGGTTTCATCATTAGAAGGAATTCTGGAAAATGTGGAGGGTATTGATCAGGAAGAAGAGGAGGAGCAGCCAACCACATCTGAAGCCATTGAACCATCTGTAAAAAAAGCTAAGATTATGGTTACGAGGAAGTGGAGGCACACAGATATATCAGCAAAACCTGAAAAAGAAACCACTACACCCAAGTTTGTTTTAGATAAAGATAACCCTTTAGAGTTTTTTGAGATGTTTTTTGATGACCAAGTTTTGGAATTACTGCGTTCTAGTACCGAAAAAAATGCTATTGCCAAAGGACACGTAAATTTTAGACTCACAATTGAAGAAGTAAAGAATTTTATAGGAGTTTTACTTTTGTCTGGTTATAATAGCGTATCGCGTTACAGAATGTACTGGGATCAGAGTATAGATACTCATCATTCAGGAGTTGCTTCATGCATGACGCGTAATCGTTTTGAAGAGCTTCTGCGTTTTTTTCATGCATGCGATAACAGTAGTCTTCCTCCCGATAACAAATTTGGCAAAGTAAGACCTCTTTGGGATATGATGAATGAAAGATGGCTGAAGTTCTTCCCCGGAGACAAACATTTATCTATTGATGAATCTACGGTGCCTTATTTTGGAAAACATGGAACCAAACAGCACATACATGGTAAACCTATACGTTTTGGATACAAGATTTGGTCACTTTGCACACGCTTGGGTTATCTTATTTATGGTGAACCATATCAAGGGGCTAAAACCGGCAATACCAATCCAAATCTTGGCGTAGGTGGTTCCGTGGTGACCAATTTGATTTCCAAGCTGCCAACCGCTGCCCACTACAGTTTTTATACGGATAACTTTTTTACATCTTTACAATTACTTGATGATGTGAGTCAGATGGGCCACGATATCACTGGAACTCTTTGGGCTAATAGAACTGAAGGTGCGCCACTAAAAGATATAAAGGAGATGAAAAAGACTGCAAGAGGCTCTTTTCATCAAATTACGGACGTGTCGTTAAACTCCACATTAGTGCGTTATAATGACAATAATATCGTAACTATAGCCTCAACAGAAAGCGGAGTTCAGCCTATTGGAAAGGTAAAAAGGTGGTGCAACAATAAACGAGTGGCCATAGATCAACCACATTGTTACCAACTATATAATAAATTCATGGGTGGAGTCGATAGACTTGACCAAAACGTTGGTAAATATAGAATCAGTATTAGGCTGAAGAGATGGTATTGGCAAATGATGATGTTCCCGATAAATGTGTGTGCGAATAACGCATACCAGTTGTACCGACTATCACCAGCAGGTCAAGCTAAAGATTGTCACGATTTTTTATCATTTACAAGATACATAGTACAAACTTATTTGATTCTTGGCAAAGCATCGTCATCTCTCCCAAAACGGATTGGAAATAAGGCACCTATGCCAATGAAGAAAAATCTGCCTGATTCGATAAGATTAGACGGAAAGGATCACTACATAATCAAAAACAAAACCCAAATTCGATGTCGTCAATGCCACAAGAACACTAAGTTTCGGTGCAGCAAATGTGGGGTGGGTTTGCATCAACATTGCTCTCAATCTTTCCATACAGAAAAATAAGTTTTTTTCTGCTATTATTAGAATTTTTTTCGTTGTTGAGGGGTTTTATACAATTTGTTTTATTTTTGCCTATTTTCTTTTCATTTTTAAATAAAAGATCCAACATAACATTGTGTGTATTATTTCTCTTAACATAATGCATAGGCATATTTTCCCAACGCCCCTTTAAGGTGTGGTCCTGAAATTCAGCTTCTATAACACTTAAAAAATTAAATGCTCATTTTTATGTAATATTAGAACTGCTTTTAGATATACATAATGAAAACATTTTTTTCTCAAAATTTAGTGCCTTGGGAAAATATGGGTTAATTTTACAGAAAAAACAACAGAGTCGCCACAGAATTGATATACAAAACCAGTAAAAGCAAATTGGCTAAAAATAAGTAAGCTTTATAGAAAATTAAGAATTAATAGAAGAAAAGCAAAACTAAGAAGAAAGAGTTACAATAACCAAATAAAACTCAGCTTGGAATTAGCGCTTCGAAGCTAAAGATGCCTCACGACGGCTACATTTACGTAGCGACATCGGATTATTACCGTGAAAACAATCTTTTTAAAGTAGGATCGACCGTCAACTTAGACGAGCGCATAAGACAATTGAATACCGGAAGAACTGCCGACGACAGTTTATATTACTGTGACACCTGGGAGGTCTCCCATGTGAGAGAAGCCGAGAGAGACATTCACGATGCACGGAATACAGAGACTCTTGGAACAGAGAATATTTTCAATTGCCATACAGACGTTTGATACGAATTATAGAGGAGATTCTTGACTAAGGTTAGAGAATTAAAAATAAAAAATTAATCATTAGACTGGGAAATTATATACGAAACCACAGATTTGATGGCTCCTACGAAGAACAAAGACGCTCTGTGATGATCAGAAATCACTTTTTTGAACACTTGACCGAAGAACTAGACATAGATTAGTTATTTAAAAAAAACAATTTCAGTGGAAATAAAGGAAGAGCCCAACTCTATCCGGAAATCGTGAAATAGAAATTAAATATTAAATAATGACTGTACCCTGATACTTACAAGTAATAAATATGAGTTACGTGTACTTTTTATCTTTTATATGTTATCTTATTAATAATATTGATGTCAAATTTATTCTTAAATACAGAATTTAGTGGGCAGTGATACCATCCGACGTGCGCTGGTCTTCGCCAATGTTCCGTGTACGCTTGAGCCTCCTGGTTTTAGCCGTTCGGATAGATAGCGACCTGGTGGATATTTGTTTTTCCCCTGAAAAAGAGAGCGCTTTTAATATGCCTCGTATGCCACATGTGTCAAAAGGTTCGCAGCATCCTATTTAAATAATATCTCAAGATTAGCAGCCTCCGAGATAGAACCTGCCGCCAAACAAATACATCTAAATAACAAAATTCTGAAGCACACATACCTCTTTATTCCGGTTAATTTTATTTAATGCCTAGTTAATTAATTTTTGACAAAAAAATTATTATTGAAAAATTTATTTTGCTTTAACACCAAAATTATTAACCTTTTTGAAAAGCTTTTCGTTAAAAAATTGCTCTTTATATGTTCTTTCAGAATCCGTTATAACTCTGCATCTACTATATTTTGTCTATTCCAAGAAAAGTATGAACTTTATTTGACAAAGTCGAGTGCCAAAAATTGCTCCTCAAATCTTCCTTCGGAATCCGTAATAGTTCTACATATACCTATCATAATTAGCTAATTGTTAATAAATATTGAAAGAAATAATTACAGACAAATTAATTTAGCTACAACACAAAATATGTATTTTTTCAATACAGTTATCCAAAATGTTTAAATGTCTTTAAATGCACTTTAAAATTCATAATTGCTCTAAAACTATTATGTTCAGTTAGTTCATAATTACTTTTTGAAAATAATAATTTCTGAGAGCTTTATTGTACTATAACATGAATAGAAATTATTTAAGCTATATGCTAGAAAAGTGCTCTTTTAGAATCTACAAATCCCATACATTTATTATATTTAGTTAATTATCATTTACGAAATACAATTACTGATAGTTATATTGCTATAACAGCTTTTTTTGAAAAAAAATTATGGCTCAGAATTGCTACTTAAATGCTCTTGCAAGAATCGTATTCGTTTTTCAACCGTTATTACTATTTAATTATTATTTAATTTTTGAACAAAATTTTTACCAATGATTTAATTTTCTTATAACATAAATATTATCAAATTTTTAAAAAGCTATATTCCAAAACACGGTGATTCATATTCTATACATGTATTATAGTTATATAATTATTAATTAATAGAAGAAATAATAACTTGCTGAATGTTTAATTTTGTTGTAACACAAAAAGTATTAACGTATTTTTGAACAGCTATGAGCAAAAATTGCTTTTCAAATGTCCTTTCAGCATTTGTTATTCTTTTACATCTGTTATAATTAGTTAAATTTTAAATAATATTCGAAAACATTATTTTCTGAAAACTTAGTTTTGCTATAACACGAAAAATATCTACTTTTTTTTGAACAAATCTGTCGTAAATTTGGTTCTCAAATTTTTTTTTCATAATCCTTAATTCTTCTAAATTTATTATAATTTTATAATTAGTTAATTAGTGACTAATATTTGAAAAGATTCTTTACTGAGAAATTAATTTTGTTATAACACGAACTATATATATTTTTTTAATATATGCCCAAAATTACTATTTAAATGCACTTTGAGAATTCATAATTACTCTACAATTATTATATTTACTTAGGAGAAAATAACTTCTGATAACATAATTGTATATAATTATAATACGAAAAATGTATATTTTTTTTGAACTATATACCAGAAAATTGATCTTGCAAAGCTTTTCAGAATCAATTATTGCTTTACATCCATTACAATTAAAATAATAATTACCTAAATTTTAATTTTACTATAACAAAGTTTGTCTATGCAACAAAAATTATATTTAATTAGGTATTTATTAAATTATATTTAAGAATCCGTAAGTGCTCCACATCTAATACGATCAATAATTAGTTATTGAAACTTACAACTGAGAATTTAATTTTGCTATGACACGAAAAGTATTAACTTTTTGAATAAGCCATATGTTACAAAATTGCTCTTCAAATGTTCTCTCAGCATGCATTATTGTTCTATATCTGTTATAATTATATCATTATTAATTAATTTTTTGAATAAAATCAATACTTAGAAATTATTTTTGCCATAACCAGGTCTGAATGCAACAATGTCTTTAGATCAAAACAAATAAAGGTTAATATTACCTTATCACTTTGTACTATTTGTTTATTGATTTGATTGGGCGACAGTGAATATTCATACTTAGCAGACGTAAATTATCTGCATTTTATGAAAAGAAAAAGTATAATAATTCAGATGTATTTATCAATTACGTAGAAAATTATTCTAAGATATTTAAGAATGAGGTACAGCCGCAAAATTAAGGGTTATCTATAATAAAATAAAAACTATCACAGGTATGACAAAAACTACTTGCAATATAATAAATGGTCAAACTGAAAAACGCACATCACGACATTTAGAGCATTCAAATAAAAATTAATAACAAAATTTTAAACAAAGACATAGAAGTTGCCCTTGCTTATAAAAACTCTTTGCTAGTATTCTTGTTTCGATTAGACAATCTCTGGAATCATCGCCCGCCCTCGCCGCATCTTTACTGAAGCGTAAGTTTGATGTTTGTGGCGTTTCGCTTGCATTTATCGATGTCCATTCATTAAAACATTACAATGTATTAAGATGAAAAAAAATAATCTTGATGGCCTTTTCGTAAGAACGATTGCTTCAATAACAGACCGCATTGCCCCATGCCTAATAATGGTTTTTAATGCTTGCATTGATTGTGGTGTGTTTCCGGATCTAGTGAAACTAAGTAAAGTTATACCATTATTTAAATCTGATAGTATATCTGACCTTACGAACTTTAGACTGACATAAGCACTACCGACACTCAATAATTTTCTTGAATTAAGTGTAGCAGTATTTTGTAACAATATTTGATGAACATTAAACAATTTGCATTCACAAAGGGTCGCTCAATAATCGAAACAGGTTTTAAGCTTATTAAACAAATTTTTGATGCTTGGCAGATTTCGGGATTAGCGTTTTTTGCGATTTATCTAAGGCAATTGAATGCGTTCATCATGACACATTGATTAGAAAACTATGTCACTACGGCATCAGGGGTCCCTCGCTTGGACTTCTGGAGTTATATTTGAGTGGCAGAGTTTAGAGCGTTGATATTAATGGTGAGAGTCAATATTGACTGCAAATCCTGATGACCTCTGAACCCTGTGGTATGCCCATATGGGATGGGCGTACCACAGGGTTCAGTTCTTGGACTATTTTTATTCCTAGTGTATATTAATGATCTACCACACCTTATTAAGGATGGTCATACGATTGGATTGTTTGCTGACTCCTTACTTTTAAGAATGATAGACGTTAACCAGCTTTTGACGAAGTAAATAGTACCATTTCTGAAATAGTTAAGAGATTTAGTATTCCTAATCTTCTTCATAATCAAAAGACAACATAAAATGTTATTTTTTCCTTAGTCATCTGTAAATTTATCAACGCTAACATACTGGTAAAGAACGAGGTACTATATATTGTGGACACGACCTTATTTCTTGGTCTCACTTTAGATGCTAAATTTCATAGGAATTTTCACATCACTGGATTAGAAAAATTTGTTCTGCAGTATATTCACTCAAAAGAATTCGGCGACTTACAAGATGAAAGCACCACGATATTAGTTTATTTCAGCTCTTTTCATAGTCATCCTATGACCTATAGAATTATATATTGTAGATGTCGACATCTCGAACGTGTCGCTCTGTCTCGTTCCGCGCTCTCGCTTGCACTTCAAGCCTTAAATGGACGCCTCAGGGCGAGATAACGCCGCACGAGTCATGTTTTCGTGCGTGCAGCCGGCTCCATCGAATTATAAGACGTTGTCACGTCAAAACGATACGTGAATAAGACTATTAAAGTAAACTTTCAGTACTTTAAAGAATTGAATCGAAAATAAAAATCTCACTGACAATATTCTTTATAATAAGACCTCGGCAAATTTTGTTAGCTTCCAAGATACCACATGATATTTGTATCTGTAAATATCACTTCAATATTATAATCTTATTAACGCAATTTCTCCAATATTTGAACCTATTCCAAAATCTTATAAAGAACTTAAGTTAAATTTCCTAATTTGATGAATGTATCATTTTTTTTCCTACTATAGTTCTACTCAATCTAAGAGCAGATTCACAAAGTCTAACTTATGGTTTCTTCAAGAACTAATTGGTGTAAATGTGACTGGAATTTTTTTGCTGCAAATCATGACAAACGTTCCGTGGATGGAGTGGGCGACATCATAAAATGCTTAGCACGGTTCGCTGTAAAGTCTTTGAAAGAAATTACTCCTCGGGAGTTTTTTGAGGTAATAGCTAATATAAGCACAGGAAAAATAGTGAAATATGTTACAAAGGAATAAATTTTGTCAACTGTTGCAATGCTAGATGACAGATGGTTATTAAGAACACACATTATATATTAAGAACACGTATATATTTAGAACACATAATAAATATTAAGAACACATATATGTTAAGAACAGATATGATATATTAAGAACACCTGGCAACACAGTCATTTTAAATCTATTAAAGGAATATAAATTTTCGGCTGCCAAAATATCAGAGCTTAATAATGTTGACTTTAAAAAATTGTACGAAAAGAAATATGAACAAGTTTATTCCAATTCGGACTTATTATATTATCGAGGAAATAATATGCAATACTTAATTATCAAGAAAAAGTAATTTGTGTGTATACTTGTTCGTTTAGATGTTTTAGAGTAACACGTTCTTTTTGCACAAGAGATTACGACCGTTACAATAAAGAGTTACGACCGTTAAACTGAAAACTTTTACTATATTTTAATTCATTAATTTCTTCATTCGCTTCGAACCTACTTTATTTTATATGCAATTTACTGATACAGTAATTATTTAAGTTTTTCTTTCGAAAAATTTCAATTCACAGAAATTCACATCTAACGCTCAGCGCCCGATCTAATATGGCTTTTTGGGCTTCAGCCCAGGGCCCTGTGGATTCGAGTGCCCCCGGCTAAGTCGAATCAGTCAAAAATAGATGATATGCGAAAAAATAGGGGGGACCTCTAAGTAGTATTAGCCCAGGGCCCCCTTAACTCACGGTCCGGCCCTGCTAACGGTTTAAAGGTATTAAAGACAGACCATTTAGGGTTACGACCGTTTCGCCTATTAGACTTCAAATGAAATTTCTTTTTGTACACACTTTAAATTTTATATTGTTTATGGTTAAATAACTAAGATATCAACGTATTCTGGATTAAACTCATTAATGTGAAAAATATGAGACATTATGCGATATAAATTCTGTGCTATACTTATAACCGTTATGCTACCCAAAAGCCACTGATAAATACATGGCTTATCGTTCATACTACTGCTACAAACAATGTTATGATCCGGAAAGGCGATGAACTCGAGTGTCGATGTGACGTAATCGTCGGACTTCTGCGTACGCGCGCTCAAGGCCGACTTAATCCGGTGTATTTGGACACTCGATCGCGGACACGGGCGATATAATGTCTACCTCTACGCTATCTCTCCCCGGGATAAGTCAAATATCGGTCGTACATTCTGATATATAACTAAGTTGTCTAGTCCTTCGGCGTAGCTCGTTGGTGGAATTTTGTTTAGATAACGCTTGTGGTCAGTATATACTATTAATACTCTTCCTATAATCATATCTTTGAAATGTCAAATCGAGTTAAAAATACCTAGCCAAAAGTTCTCAGCCGTATGCACTGCATTTACTTTGAGCTTCAGTATTTTTTATATTTTTTGAAAAATAACCTAACTGCAGTCATGGATTTTTGATAAATTGTTGTATTACGCCTCCTACAAGTCCTACATGAGAATAGCACGCGTCGCACATAAGTGATGTCGATGCGCCAGCGACCGGATGACACACAACGTAGCGTTGGGCGAGTCTGTTTTGCATGCTCGATGGGTTGCTGGCCGAATCTGTCGAATTAATTGTAGTCTTGTCTTTAGATTTCATATTGTGTGATTATTATCGTTCAATTCCTACATACGATAGTTGTCCATCGTTTACGTTATGGGCTTTAAAACAGTTAGAAATACACACAAATTAACGAAAAAAAAATAAGCCCATATCCTCTTATCTCGGAATCGCATATTCCTGTGTGTGAAGTTCGGCACAAGACGAGGCCGACCCCGCTCTACCCGCCGGGCACTCCCGCGCATCCCGAACTACCGCCAATCGCGGCGCTAGTTTCGTTGACGTCACTTATCTCATCCGGTAGCACTTGCAGGCGAGAGGCTCGCATTGGGTTGTATAACTGTGCTCCACGACCATGCAAAGGAATAGCCTCCATTTGTGCTAAATTAAGCATTTTGTGTAAAACATCTATATCGCTTATGTATATCGAACATTGTTATCTTTGTATTTAGTTATAATTAATAAACTCACTCATTATACAGAAATATCTATTAGGTTAAATGTTTTCTTTTTGCTAATTAACTGTACCGGTTAGAGCATACTTCTTCCTACTACTAATTTACTTAATTTATAATGAAAATAAGACAATAACACGAAACAAAATATAATTGCGGTTCAAGCTAAGTTTTGAATCGAAATAAATGTGGAAAACTAATGCTTTTTCAAATTATGTATTACTTTAATTGATTTGTAATGAGGATTAGGCAGAAAAATGAAAAGAAAAAAACGTATAATTTACACGTATTAGACTTAGGTTGAAAAACAATATTTTTCCAATGATTTATTTAATTCATGAAGAAATAAATATGAAATATATGCATAATGCATTTGCTATGGATTGACTTGAACAATTTGAAATAGATTGTAATGCATTTTTCTATGACACACTTATTTAAAGTGAGAAATGAGATCAGGTCGATTTTCTGTACGATTTAGAAAATTTAATGACAACATAATAAACTTAACAGTTCTAGAATTCATTTTTTCTTAAAAAGGAATCACATTGATTTGTATTAGAATGCAATATGACAATTTTTATTAATAATGTAGTTACCTATTTAGATAGTGAAATAAACAGTCATATCCTCCTTTAAAATAAGGCAACACAGATATGTATACTTGTAATATATTTATACACCGTTATATTTGTTTATTTGACTCTGTCTAAACTATAATTACTCGTATGGGGTCAAAGCATCTTTTAATTTAATTAATTGAGATTCCGTAATGATTTTAAATTCCCGTTTTACAGAATTAGAGTTAGAATTTTCCTAAATAATTTTATGGCCTCTCTACTAATAAGCGCTGAATATGTGAATTATGAAATAAATAATAATAAGATAAATATGTTTAATTTAAATATTATTTCAGATATTTTAGGTATTGTGTGTGTTTTTTGTTTCCTATCTTGATAAAATATATTTTATTTAAGTATGGCCCTTTTGTGCACAACATTCCTCTTTTTCTTTAATAGGTGTGAGTCTATTTCCCGCCGTCGACAGCTGGGTGTTATTTCAAAGACAAAAATGCTTGCTGCGAAACATCCTTATAACATAGACGTATGCTATTTTAGACATCTGCGGACTTTTTCAGGTTTTATGAATATCTACAATTATATCCCAAATAAATTTGACATATCTCTTTGGGTTTACTCCAAGACCTTTATGCGATCCAAAAGCATCTTTTTTACCGAGTTGATTCTTCATCATCGTCGCTAATTATTTCGTAAGTTACTTTGTGTAATATATATATATATATATATATATATCCCATTTAGACAGACAAGTAATTGTGAATTAAAAATAAAACAAGTAAATAGATTAAGTGGTTCTCTGGTGAGGTAAAAAACTAAAAATTTTTTACCAATTTTTTACAAGTTGACATATATTTTATTCTACTTCGATCGATCAAAACAACGGTAATTAGATGCACACCAATCTATTAAAGTTATAATCGAAAGTAAATTGTGTATTATGTATGTTTTAAATAATTTGAATGTGATTTAATGACAAATCGTGGTAAAGGCGACTAAATAACAATCTATAATTCTATACAATCATCCTTTTGTGGCAAGAATTACAAATTTTTAAAACATTGTCCGACAATATCAGCAAACGGGAGTAGCTCAGGCAGCAACACAGTTCGTGATTATGAAGGATTGAATACAACAGCTATTAATAAAGACCCGGCCGCCTCGTGACTCATGGTCGACGAGCCATAGGTCCACGCATTACCAGCGCCACCTATCGGGCGACCGCCTCGTCGCAGTGTGCCTGTTGTTAAATTGACCGAAAACTTTCCGACAACTTGGTTAAAGACGAAAAACGATTGGTTAATTATGCAATAAGACAATGTTTAAAATATTTTTTTATAACCACAATTTTCTTTGCTAGGAACTATAGTCGTATCGTAATCACCGCGAACATTTCAAGTTCAATTTAAAGGAAATCTAGTTTGAAGTTTGGAACTCTGTATAACTTTAAATTCATTTACTTTGAATTAATTTTTTTTTTAAGTTGTCGTATATGCAAATAATACAGATATAATATAATTAAGGATGAAAATATTCCATAGCTGTGTTAAATTAAATGATAATCAGCACCTATCCACATTACAAGACTTATCTAATATGTTATCTCGCTCCAATATAATCCCAAAATGTTCTAAATACATTTGATTAGCAAACAATTTTTTTATTAAATTTGTGAATGTCTGTGAAAGTTTATCCCAAAATCATGGACAAATGATACGTATTGATATGACATTTATGTGCAAACTGTTATGACTAGAGACGCTCATAAGTTTTTCTACATTTTATAATGTAATGCTATTTTATTTATTTTAGTATAAATTATACTAAACTGGTCAATGAAAGTGCTACCATCGATTCAAAAGGCTAATCGTTGTAAACGTAAAATTTGTGAATTAAGCATAATGTTCGTTTAACTTTACACTTATTAATTTTTAACCGACTGCGGAGAAGTCCAAACTGAGAGGTATGTGTTTGACCTGTATACATGTATGTCCATTCTTATGTTCCTTCATAGCTGCTAAACCAGTGGCGTAGCTAGCATGGGTGGCACCCGGTGCGGATATTGTAGGTGTCACCCCAAAATCAATAAAACGGTTAAAATAATAACTAAATACATGTTTTATTAAAATAATTACAAAACCCCTAAAATGAAAACAATAGTAATAAATTAAAAAATTAAAATTTCTGCCTTCTTGCTTTAGCGCTAGCAAACTCCAAAATCACTTCATCGAAGTTTATATTTTGTGTTGCTTCATGTTCTATAGTTAAAATGCTAAGGTTGCTTAACCTGGATTCAGTCATTGTAGCCCGCAAGTAATTTTTTATTAGTTTTAACTTACTGAAACTCTTCTCACATGAAGCAACTGATACGCATATTGTTATAAATAACTTTAGTGCGACCATAAGATTTGGAAGAGATTCTGTAAAATCCCATTCCACAATGAATTTCAAATAGTCTAGAGTCACCCAGTTGAACAGTAACATTGGCCGCTTTTAAATATCTTTTTAATCTTGGTACTTTAAGGAGAAATTCTGTTTCTGATACTTCATCATAAAGCCTAATAAATTTTGATATAGCAGATTTTAACATTTCACTGTTTGCCAAAAGCAAAGTATTTGACTGCACAACCTCAAACAATAAAGCTATATCTTGCATGGACTTTGATCTTGTTTGAAGTTCGATATTAAACCTATCCATACATTCTAACATGTTCTTAGTGTAAGTTCATCATCGGTGGACGATGCCAACTCACCGAGCATGCGTTTCTTGCGACGAATTCGTCATTCTATTGGAATGTTGTATTTTTCCAATTTTTGTACAGCAAAATCTATTGCCTCTTTTGCAAGATGCATACGTTTATTTTCAACGAAAAGACGAAGTGCTTCTAGTTTTATGTCTACTTGATCAACACTTAGGTCTTTACTTTGTAAGGCAATTTGAGTATTGTTCACTTACCGAAGCGCAGCATTCCAAAAAAAAGATTACTAATAAACGTGAAATTGCACACAGCAGGCATAAGATTTTGTGCAGCGCCTCTGGTGTCTAAGTTTGTATTTGGGCAACTAAGTTTGTAGTTCTTCAACTGCAGAAATGATACCATCAAAATTTTCAGCCAATACTTTCACTGCAGCATAATGAGCACTCCAGCGCTTTGTTGACAGTCTTTTACTGATGTTTTGCTGTGTTTCAGGAGCACTTCCCATCGGCTTGTGGATGCAGAAAAAAAGTTGTATATTGCTTCTAATGCTCCGAAAAATGTAACACAAGTCACATTTTATGCGAACGAATGTTGGCCACATAAATTAATTGAATGATCTGTACAACCAACAAAAATAGCTTTGTTTTTTTTATAATTGCTTGTACTTCCCCGTACGTACCACTCATAACTGCTTCATTGTCGTAGCCCTTAGAACGACACATCATAATGTCTAAACAGTCGTTTTCAAGTTTCAAGGTTATTTCAGCGCTTAAATCAGCTGCTTATTTTCTATGTAAAGGAAAAAATCCTAAGAATACCTCTTTAACTTCAATTTTTCTGTTATTGATTTTCATGTAACGAACCACTTCAGACATTTTATCGACATGTGAAACGTCAGGTGTACTATCAAACATGATTCCAAAATATTTTGCAGATTTAATGACGTTCACAAGCTGATATTTTACGTGATTGGCTAAAACATGAATGAACTCATTTTGTATATCTGGCAATAAGTATGTTACTTTAGGTGATTTTTCCTGCTCCAAATATAATATATGTTCTTTCAATACTGCGTCAATTTTGACAGTAGTTTAACCAGCTCCAAGAAGTTACCTTGATTTGAAGAGCCTTGTCCCTCATGATGTCCACGGAACGCGAGGTTTTGTTTAGCTAGTAACAAAGTAATATCCAATAATCTAGACAATAGATTCTTCCATTTCTGTTTTTCCGTATTCATTAATTTCAAGGCTGCGGCATCTATAGTAGTATGCGATTTCAATCACATTTCTAAAGTTTTCCATTTTTCAAAATTTTCCAAATTTTCACATGAGGTTTCATGCTCCGATACTTTAGGATTTAGCTTCCACCATTTCTGAAATCCAGTTGTAAATGTTGTTTGTGTGTCAGTTACAGCAAATAAACGACAGCAAAAACAGTAAAGGTTATTTGATATAGGTGAATAAACCATCCATGACCGCAGAATTGTTTCACCACTAGGCATCACTTTATAAAACCATTTCTTTGAAAGATGTCGACTACCACCTTTTATGTTGAGCCATGTCGCGATACGGTAGAAAACGGCCCTTCTTTGTTCTGAAAATGTTCGCTTCCCTTTTTTATTATCTCAATGCGAGCATTATCAGGAACGGTAAACTCCAATGTGAGACATCTCTCAAGTGTTTAAGTGATTCTTCTAGGCTAATGCTATCTCCAGCTTCAAAGCTAATACCGTCTCCGGAAGGAGCATCATCGTCGTCATTTTCAGTATTTATTTCGGTTCCGCCTATGTAATGGATTCTCTTCATTAATTTTTTATTGTCGATGTTTCTATCCGAATGTAAATCTTCTGGAAGATTTATATTATTTAAATTATTATTTTCATCAGCGAGGGAATCAGGTACTTCGCTTGAACTTTGGCCGTCATCTGGTTTTGTAACATATTTAAAGATAGAACCGGATTTGCTTTGAACTTAATCCATTTTAGCCTTTTTTGCTTTTTTCTGCTGAAATCAGTTTTTTCCTTTTGAAATATGAACTCCTCGAGGCATATTTCGTTTTGGTTATTCTTAAAAATTAAAGTAAATAAATAGTATTCATAAAACTTTATAAACTACTCACTCAACCTTTATGTACTATAATTTTTAACAATTACTGTAATTAACGAAATATTTATTAAAGCAGAGGCGTCTGCTAACGACATTGCAAAGAAAAAAAATTAAATGAATTGAATTGGCAGCGCACCCGTGTTGGCCCGGATAGCCGTTGGATACGTACGTTACATACATTAAAAATTCAATTGGGTAGTTGACGGCTATCTGTTGATCTAAATGAATACAGTTGGCTGGCAATTTTACTTTGAATTTTACTGTTCAAATCATCAACATCCTTATTTCTTGTTGCTAAAATAACTCGTTTGCTCAACCATACATGATTGTGATGATTTGCGCCAATATCAGGAAACACTTTCGCGATTAATTCTTCTTTTGGTTTTGTTAAATGAGAAAAATCAGGAGGAAACGAAATGAGGCCAGTGGAAGCGTCAAATGGAATATTTCCATTTCCAATGTCTAATAATTACTTGGAAATTATTTCCGCTGACTTGTCATTTTGTAATGTAACTCGTATATTTGTAGTTATTTGATAGATTTTACATATTTCCATAAATTTGATAATTTCAAGCATGCATTGACTTCATCAACAGCCGTTGATCTTGGAATTACAGGGAGCGTTTGACGAAAATCACCGGCCAAAAGAATCATTGTACCTCCAAAAAGATACTGATTTCTACGTAAAACTTTCAATTTTCAATCAAGTGCTTCCAATGTTCGTTTGTGCGCCATAGCACACTCATCCC
The DNA here is from genome assembly GCA_005406025.1 of Eumeta japonica. Taxonomy (NCBI): domain Eukaryota; kingdom Metazoa; phylum Arthropoda; class Insecta; order Lepidoptera; family Psychidae; genus Eumeta; species Eumeta japonica. Next base: position 363,785 of record BGZK01000235.1, read on the forward strand.
AAATAATTATTTTACAATTTTGTAGTGCTTTCGCCATTGATGATTTTTTAGAAATGTTACATGTCGGATCATTTATTAGGGGCAGTTTGAATGCAGAATGAGCTGTTCGTTCTCCTTCTAACAATGTAGCAGCGATTCCAGATGATACTACTGCCAGTACGATTTGACTATCTGCTTGGACAGATGCTAAAATTAATGAAATTAAAGAAGTTTTACCGGTTCCACCAGGGATATCGACGAAAAACATTCCTCCATTATTTTTGTTCACGGCTTCCATTAAAGTATCGTACGCGGTTTTCTGCTGCTGATTTAATAGTGGGACATTTGTTCTGGCTCAAATAATCTCTATCATATTGCTGCTCTCTTTCCGATTCTCGATTAAACGCATCATGCATGAGACGATTCGTTGCTGGCATTCCTAAGTCAGGCAATATTTTGCTCGACATCATTAGATATAAATCTTCGATTAAAATCAACGCCTCGTTGTAGATCTCTGCGTTAAATTCAAGTTCGAAGTTCGTTGTCATTGTGCGTACTCGATGCCGAATATCTTCAGCCATGCTATCTTTGTATTTATCCCACAAATGAGGTGGGTTTGAAGGAAAACAGGTTGAAATAGTGATAGCAAAAAGTGATCGAATTTGATTCGAAGTAGAAGAAACAATAATATCAGCGAGTGTATAGTCCCAATGATTATCATCCTCAAGTAAATTTAAACGCTGACAGGCTTCTCGATATGTTGCACATAATTCACTATTGACGGTTCGTAGAGATCTGAATGAAGTAGGCCCACGAACATTTATCAATAATAAACGCAAATAAAAACATTGGCTATTACTCGGGTGACTATTACTCGGACGATACAGAGGATAACCATCATTTCCTGTGATTGTATCAGCCAACAGAGCACGTAGATGACGTTTGGAACATTTATTTTCAAACATGCATGGTGACGAAATGTTATGTTTACCACATGGTACATGAATCATGTTTGTCGTCACTATTTCATAGAACTCTGGATCTGTTTCTGGATCAGAAATTTCAGCGTAAATGATGGCATCAATTTTGTCCGGCCTTATTTTCTCAATTATCCACAGAAGAATATGTGCATGAGGCAGTTCTCTTTTCTGCCACTCTACAGAATACATCCAACATCGTACATCTCCAAAGACATGATATTTTGTGATGAAGTTCATGAGAGACCTAAGTTTCTGTTTGAATACTCGTGCTGTAATATCATGGTGATCGCTAGATTATTGACCGGGTAGTAATAGTTTGGTAATTTCTTCTCGTTTTGGATTGCAAGTAAAAGTAATGAATAAGTCTGGTCGATCGTAGTGGCGGACGTAAGTCATTGCATCTTGGGCATATTCATGCATGTGTCTCGGACTTCCAACATATGTTGCTGGTAAAATAATAAGCCTGCCAACGTTGTTTGCATCTTCATCTACATTAATAGCATCACGAAGATGAAGGTATTCTTCTGAACGCAACTTCTTTTGGTTTAATCATATATGTATGTCAAACGTTCCGTTTCGACTTTGACATACATATCAACAACGAATTGCAAAAATAATCTTCGGTATTTCAAAATGTGATTTTCTGTGTTCTGGCGAATCATCAGCATAAAACGATAAGCATACGATAAGCATAAAAATTCATTGAGCTAACTTTGTGTTAGTTTCTTGACCTGTAAATGAGTAACGGAAATTTATCAGAAATCAATTGAAATATTATTGACAACATTGTTATGTACCAGTTAATGGCTTAATAATTTTATTAAAAAAATGATATCCATCTTCTCTCCTCGTGGAAATATTAACGGATATAGCAATGCGTCATACGAACGATGGGTTTCGTAAATGCGCTGAAGGTTATTACCATCACGCAGTCTAATGACAATATCGCGAGTCCCCAAATTCTCTCCAACAACCACAACGGCAACTTCATTCAACGTTGGTGCATTGAAGCGTCTTTCATGTTCACCTTCTGGTCTTTTATCTGCTCTGATAACTATCTTATGATCATCATAAGGCAACATTTTTAGTGCAGTCTGGAACAATTTGACTAACTCATTGTGTTCATGTAAGGGCTGTTGCAGTTGCGTAATAATTTCTCGTTTCACTTCTTGATTAACCACACATCGCTGATTGATTTCAGTATCAGAATTACCAAGAAAATAAATTTGAAGAAGTTTGTGGTCAGCATTTATATAATAACGCTCCTGTCCGATGGTGAATTTATCCTTGAATCTATAAAATTTAAGCATCTTTTAATTTGTGAACATGGTTGAGATGATGAGAATTTATGTTTAACTATATGATATGTGTATTTCCGAAAATAATTTAACTTGAAAGTCGGATTAAAACCTTGTTCTCCAATGATATTCTCCCAAATGATGTCATTTGAAAAAAAATATAATACCTTTGAATATTTTTTAAAAAATGGTTAGATTGAGTTCTTTGACCAGACATCAGTGATTTTAGTGGTTTTGATGGCTGTAGCAAATCTGGTAAATTGACTTTTCCATTTAAACAACACCATCCTGGTGGTTCACGTTGAAATCTTAATGCACCACAATATTGACATGAGGTGTTCATTGTTCCGAAGTCGACTGATACATCAGCAGCTTAATTTATTGTTGAACGTCAAACGTTCATATTGAACTATCCTTTTAGGTTGCCTGTTTAGTCGACGCTCCAAATTTTTTTTTGTGTAAGCTCGAACTGAGCGTGGAGAACTTGACTGTTGTTGTTGTTCCTACATCTAATCGTGATTGAGCAATTCTTAATCGATTTGCTTGTAAGCGTTGTTCACAGTGTTCCTCAGTTTCATCATTGAGTGGATATTGACGATTCAAACGGGCGTCATCGGTATGCCGACCAATATTCCGACGACTTTTTGACGGCATTTATTGAATATAAACAAACTACAGAGTTTTAATATTCATTGGTTAGTTTTATATTATTATAAAAACATGTGAAAACAGAAATGTCAAACTAAACGTCAACTTCCTTCTTATTAAAAAAAATATTGAAAATATTAACTTTACAGATTTTTTTAATACAAACTTTCTCCAGACGATTTTAAAGACAACAAAAAAAAATATTCCAATCGGTCAAGCCGTTCTCATTTGATACTCGGACATATATGGTCCATTTTTCTTTTAATTATACAGATGAGAATCATTGCGTCATACTTATTTATATAACAAAACAGATAATGCGAAATGGTGTATTTTAGAAAACCTATATAAATCCAAAAAAGTATTATATAACAAGTACTTACCTGAGTATTTCAAAATGTCAACATTATATAGTAAAAGAGAATGGATAATGTCATGCATATTTTTATAAAAAAACAGATGATACGAAATGGGGTATATTTTAAAACCTCAATAAATCCAATAAAGATTAGATTTTTTAAATAAATTTAATTAATACCCTTCTTATTCTGCTGCTATTTATTACAATTAAATTTACGCACATCCGTTCCTAATTTTAAGTTGTTATATTTTAAATAAAATATCTACATTCACTAAAATATATCGTTAAAAATTCAACAGTTACTTATTTAGATAAACTAATATACAGCATTTTTATTTATAGCGCGCGACTTTCACTAGATCAGTTCTTTGACAACAGAATTTATCGAGTTCTGATTTTGCAGTTAAAATGTGTAGGTAGGTACTTCGATTCTCAACATCAATTTTGTCTCGAGACTGCATATTTCTAAAAACAATAGATAATAAGTCAGCAGTAGCCAAATCATTCGAATTTTACGTTTACGAGATTCCCAAGAAAATGTAAATTATTAACTATAGAACAAGCGAATTCCCAATGTTATTTACCTTATGTAAACTAAACCTTATGTTATGGATACAAAGTTTGAATTTCAATATAGCGCTAGCGGACCATTTAGTAGTAAAGGGAATTCCCCGACTTTTAACAAGGTTGCCATTTCACGAGCATAATTTCATTTATATTTTCTTTCTAAGTGTTGCCAGTACACACTAGATTGTTAAATTACTAATAAATAAAATTTCAGTAAAAGATCAATTAATGCAAACATCATTAAAATTAGTCGGTTTGTTTAAGAGATATCGTAAAAAAAAAATCGAGAAAACGGTTTTTGACGTGACAACGTCTTAAATTAGGTTGCGGCTGGGAGTCACTTATGAAAAAGTGTAACGCTCGGTAACGTTACGATGAGTCACCGAACGAGAGAGAGGCCGAATGCCTTGCGTCTCTCTCCACTCAACTATGATCGGTCTGCCGCGCGCGCTAAAATAGAGAATTAGTGCATAGCTTGCAAATGTATTGCAAGTTATTGTATGTATATTTGTATATAAATACGTATGTATGTGTAAAGGTAAAAATAAAATTTTGTTAATATGAAATTCAGTGCGAGATTCTTTGTATAAATTAATGTTTTAAATATAATTCTTTGTATAAATAAATGTTTTAAATTGTTACTATTATTTCATCCTTCTTCCTACTATACGAATGAATATTCACATTAAAATGATTTTACCATTCAAAGTCGTTGTCACGTAAAACTTTCGCCCGTATACCGACTTTACAGGCAACCAATTTTTTTTATTTAAAAATAACCTTTCAAATCGTGATGAACCAATGTTTAGCATAGGGTAATCTTTTCTGCTAAAAAACTGTGTCGAATGCCGTAAATCAGATCAAAATAAAATAGCGTGTTTGAAAGATATCTTAATTTCCCGCTATGTAAATTGAAAATTTTTCATAAATTTAAATAATACTGTTTTGAGTTTTTTTAAAAAAAAAATAGATTATATATCAGATTTTAACTTATTAGGGTTTTAAAAATTTATTTTGACCATTTCCTGAGTGATATCTCCATATCTGTCTATGTGTGTTTTTCCGTCAGAATCATTTATTTATATTTGCTTCGTCAGAAACATTTAACTATATTAATCGAAATCTCTTATTGCCAACCGTGGAATACTTGTGATTGAGGAGTGGCCATTCGTGGTCTTCTTCATCTTTTCCACGTCTTTAGATGACACTTTCTAAATGAAAATACTTTTAAAAAATTGCTAAATATATGGCTATGATATTTGAACATTTCTCTCAATTCTCAAGAATTTTAACATCAAAACAAGAATTTGTAAAAATAGGACCACTTTAGAAGGATGTCTTTACAAATGATATAAGAAATTTCCAAATTCCTAAATGAAAAAATTCGATTTAACAAACATTAAAAATTAGATCCGAATTGAAAACCTACAACTGTTTTTTGAAGTCGGATAAAAATAAAACCTAAAATACGGTTATCGTATGATTTATAAAAATGGATGTGTACCTCATTGACCACAATATATCGATCGCTTATGATATTTCGAAGATATAAAAAAATTACATAATTACATATCTAAATATGCGTAAAAAACCTTACTGTTGCGGTCACGCAGGCGGGTAAAAAGACACTGTGGGCAATCAAAGTATGTGTTTGAAAATTAATTAGAATAGTGAGTCGAGCTGGATGTTAGAAAGTACAATAATGTTAGTTTTTAACTATATTCATTGATATATTATATATCAGCGAATATAAATCAAGATATATAGAACTTGTTCTTTATATGGATATTTCTTAATTAATATTATAGTTAAATTTTATTTAATTAGTAATTTAGCAATTTAATGTTCAATGGTAACACTTAGCAAGAAACGACTATTGGAATTATGCTCCTGAAATGGCAATCTTATCAAAAGGCGGGGAATTCCATTTTCAACTAAATGTACCGCTAGATTTATATTGAAATTCAAACCTTGTATCCACACTATAAAGTTTAGTTTATATGAAGTAATTGACATTAGGAATTCACTTGTTCTATGATTAATAATTTACATTTTTATGAGAATCCGCGTAAGTGTAAAATTTGTATGATTTGACTACTGCTGACTTATTACTAGAGAATACAATCCCGAGCATGTTTACCAATCCCGGGATTACGGGATTTTTTATGCGTAATCCCGGGATCCCGGGATAATCCCGGGATTAGACTATGTGGTTTCTAATTGGGTTAAAATGAAAAAAAACTTGGTAGTTTCTTAAAAAAATATTTTTAAAATCGTTAGCACAGCACAGATTACAATAAGTAAGTGGGTATACATATTATTAAGTAAGAAAATAGACAAAAAACAAAACGATTGTTTATTGCAAAAATCAAAATCAACACAAAATCTATTTAGAATTTTGAAAATATAATCGCAAAATATGGCATCCAGTGTTTGACTCCAAGCCTGCTTCGCAGTTTGTTGCCAACATAAGCAGCAGCTGAAAACGCTCGCTCAGGTTCTACGCTGGTTGGAGGAATAGACATTAGATACTTATAGGCAGTTTCTAAGTAATATCCACGAACTCCTCCATTTTCGAACAGGCTCATTTCACGTCTAATACTATTTGTCATCCCCGATTCATTTTGTACTTGTATTTCAGGATCTGGGATTTAATACTCTTGTCAATTTCCAGTTGTAACTTTTCCTTTAATGTCAATTGGGGCTGGGATGTTTCTGGCCTAAGCTCAACATCTGTTAGTGATTCTGACCTCTTCTTCTTCCGTGTCATCTCGACTATTAAGTCTTTTAACAATACTCTTTATTTGCTTTCTCAGTAAAGCCTGTGTGGGAACTGGAAATAAGTTGTGCCATTCCAATTCCGATAATAACTGATTTTCTTCATCTTTTCGTGGATTTTGTAAATAATTCAACACACCAGTTAAATTATCACTTCGTCGTTGCTTTATACGGTCTACTAAACATGTTTTAATTTTTTGCAAGTGCTGAGTTTTGCTAGACAGTTGCTTTATAAGAAAGTTTAAAGCAGCATCAGCTGTGCATAAATTAGCATCTCGCCGACAGATTGCTTCTACTGTCAATTTAATTGGGGTCAGCACATCAACAATTTTATTTACCAATTCAAATTCAACATCTTCTAAACAAATTGGATGATTGAGATCTATAAGAGCTTTTGAATGCAGCTTTTAAAAGATAAAATCTCTCCAGCATTGTTAAAAGACTGTTCCACCTAGTTTTACAGTCCAAAGAAGTGACAATTCCTTTCCATGTTCAATTTTCACGTATTTTTGTAGTACTGTTTCATTTTTCAATGGTGATCTTTTGAAATATATTACAAATTTGCGAACTTTCTCTATCAGCTCTTTAATGTTTTCATCTTGTGTTAACTCTGGTATGTGTTCTCGCGCAAGATCATTTTGTGACATTAAGATTAAACCTGATTCTGAACAGTCTAAGTCTTCTAAATGGTCATCATCATTATTGTCGTCCATATCATCTGAGGTAGGGCTATCTTGCAGATAATTATGTTTTTTGTAAAGTACATCACAGACAGCCAAATTGATACCATGTGCGAGACACAGTTGTTGTTCAGCGCAAACAAGCCGTCCCACCTTTATCATAACATTCGGTCCATCGGTTACAATAGCCACGATGTCAGTTTCCAGGGAAATATCAAATTTACTTAGACGCTCGTTCAATATACGAAGACAATTTTCAGCTGTCATATTTCCATAAATAGGTACAAGACCTAAGTTCCAAAATTTCTTATATGAATGAACATTGAGAGCCATGTATCGTTTATTAAACATTGAAGTCCACTCGTCGAAAGATAAACTAAATCTTTCACCTGCACTTTTCAAATGTTTCAATTCTGAAGTTACTTGCTTTTTATTTTTCACTGTAATTCATAACGCGTTTTTGAATGGTGACGGCTGACTTTGGTAAATCCGTATATTTTGCCAAAAGCAATTTTCTCAAATTATCGGAAGTTATGAATACACTGAACGGAAATCCATCTAATGCGATCATTCTTGCTAAAACATCATCTAGGTTATCGTCGTCACTTTTAGTTTTAGTAAAATAATCATCTAACTTTCGTTTGGCTGGCGGCGGTGCTGTGTTCAGATTTTCAGTATCTTGACTTGTTGAAGCTGATATAACCTTAATGTTATGTTTTGTTGACAAATGTGTATGCAATCCCTAGTCGATCCACCCAAAGTCTTGAGAATAGATGGGCATCGCTTACATTTAGCACTATTTCCATCCTTTGCTACTAAAAGTAACTCCACACTGACATCATATCACTGTCTTTTATGTTTAACAAAGTCTCCCGCCATACTTAATTTCAGATAATCTTAAACTTAAATGACGTATACTTATAAGTCCGTATAACGTAACCTACGTAATCTCGTTACTGGCAGAGGGCAGAACAATGAATGAAAAAATAAACCCAGATTGCCGTATTTATAATCTCGTACAGGAATCCCCGACGGAAATACCCTGTAACAATATTATGATATGAGGTGATCGGGTGATTCCCCTGTTGGATCGTTGAGGAATTACCTTAAGAGTATTGTATTGAAGTATTCCGACCGAGGACTTTATTTCTAAGTTCTACGACAGGGCTGTATCTGTGTAGTATGTAGGTATCGTACGGCGTATATGAGGATGTTTTATCGTTATATAATATATGCAATTTAAATCATCTAGGTAAAGTCAAGGCGCACGCGCAACGGACTACGGAACGCAAACTAGACGTGTTTTGGCAATCTCGAAAATCCCGGATAATAGTACAATCCCGGATTTCGGGACCAGATAACGGCCGGGATCCCGGGATTGTATTCTCTACTTATTACCTATCGTTTTTAGAAACATACAGTCTCGAGACAATATTGATCTTGACAATCGAAGTTACACATTTTAACATTAAAATCAGAACTCAATAAATTCGATTGTTAAAGAACTGATCTAGAAAAAATCGCGCGCTATAAATAAAAATGCTGTATATTAGTTTATCTAAGTAACTCTTGAATTATTAGCGATATATTTTAGTGAATGCAGTCCTTTTATTTAAAATATAATAACTTAAAATTAGGAATTGACGCGCGTAAAGTATTTTGTAATAAATGTCAGCAGAACAAAAACTGTACTAATAAAATTGAAAAAAAAATAATATGACATTGTTCATTCTCTTTTACTTTATAATATTGACATTTTGAAATACTCAGGTATTTATTTAATTCTCGATGTAGACAATTATTTACTAGCAGATTGTAGGTCCGTTCAAGGGTGAATCAACATGAGCAGTGTAACATAGCCGAGTACAAGTTAACGAAGATAGTCCCACGACCGGTGTAAATGTATTTTCTTTTGTACATGCAGATTTTCTGACAACACTTATTTCGTATGTTTTCCTTTCATTCTTCTTATATTACTATGTCTTCGGATGGTTTGGACTTAGTCTTGTCGAGCTTTATCGCAAAAAAACATTACTTTACTGATGTGATAAAAAAAATCCTTCTTTGATCCTTTAGAACATATCCATACTTTGTGACCCCATATTTTACAATTTTTACACCTCCCCGCTCGGTGACAACCGCAGTATATGTTCAGGCTTCCCCTCTAGTTTCCACGTATTCATTCATAAATATAATTTTAAATCATTTTTTGCTAACAGAAAGTTATTATAATGAAGGAAAATAACTTATGTAAAAAAATGTAGTAACAGGTAGTCACGTCTTACTACAAATAAATTATATGATTGTGATTATATAATTATATAATAGATGAAACGTTAAGCCTCCTTTATCCTGTGACCAAGCGGGGTAAAGATCTCCCCCCCTCAATGTGTCACTTAGTATGGATCATAATACTAAAAATCATTCAGTTATGTGATGATACGAGTAATATGTCAATGATGTTTGACAATTATTAGTGCTGATTTTATCGATCCCTATGATGATCATCTTTATAGAAGTTAATCAGCTATAAAACTTATAGCAGAAGGTGAATAGTTGTTGTATATGTATTTATTATTATATTCATTTAACATTTTTTCTACGTTTTAGATAGTGAAACATGATCCATTCGCGACCGATCACATTTTTAGCAAGTCTATTGACCCGTAGGAAAAGCTCTGTAAGCAGCCGTCGTCCTCGCTTTACCACATATATACGGTAGTGAAACAGCGCAGAATAGGTCCCAGAGGTGTAATTAAAAATGTGACCCTGATGAGTTTCATAGCGGACGCGAAAAGCCAGCTCCCCGCAGTGACCCAGCACGCCTGCTCCTGCGGCGCGTGGGCGCATAAGTCAATCAGCGACAGAGATGGTGTGATGCAGATTTAGTGGCCCATTTTATACACTTAGTAAGAGATATGTGAAGATCTCGGAGTGCATTTAATAATAATAAGGGAAAGTACGACGAGGTATCGATGCTACATATCGTGCGAGAACAGAGTTGAGCAAAAATTGGGGAGTGCTCGCAGCGGTAACCGTTTGATAATGGTTTGATATGTATAATAGCTTGCTACATGCTAATACATGTTGCAGGCAAGCATCTAATTATGAATTTACGCGACTTAACACGACACCCAATATAATTAATAACTACATCAAACTTCCAAATGTGCCGTGTCTGAGCCAATTTGGTCTACTCTAGAAATCAGTAGAATACAGCGCGTATGCGCGTTGCATACGTCAGTATATAAGCCAGCTGAATATTGGTAATTGTTACTGTTTTTCTAAAACTGTTTAACCGTACATTAACAATTTCGTCGGCAGCAGTTTATAAATTATGCAGATAAATATATTTTTTAAATACTTAGGCATACCATTGTTCATCGTTTGTGTAGAATGCGACGCCATGACAGCTTATTTTGTTCAAGCATGCGGAGGTGCGATCATCGCAGTCGGTTTGTTTGTTGTTCAGGGAAAACTAAAAATGATTATTATTAATGAATAATAATTTTTCTACTACACGACTGTAAATAAACAAGAACAATGCCTTCTTGCTTCGTTTCACTTTTTATAACGAAAATAATTGTATTACTGCACTTTTCAGTTTGATCTATCTAATCTAATCATTTTTATTTCATAGAACAACAATAATTATCTACCTACGTCTCTGGCAATAAAATTATGAACTGATACGGATTTTGCACTCGGGTGTTATTATTATTTTTTAGTAGTCGCATCATTTTAAAAGAAACAATCAAATTTCTAATAAAAACGACGATAACATTTGTTGTGGAATCAGAGTAAGAAATAATACAATGATCCCTATTGTTGCTAAAGCAATTAAAATATTATCAATTATAGATAAAATATTTTGCTTTAAAATGAATGAAAGCTTTGCGCATTATGGTTTTCTATATATATAAGACAGTTTTCTCAAAAAACCTAAATTCCTTATGACAGATAATAAAGTCTTATAAATTTCAATAAAATATCCTTGAAGCTGTGGTTCTAGGAGAATGAACCGTCCGTTTGTGACCAATGTACCCTGACATCTATTTATACATAAACGTATTTCATACAATCCTACTTTTATTGAGCAGTTTATTTGCGCAATACTTTTTCAGTTCCCAATAATAAATACTAGCTTTTATGTGATGGTAGATGAAATTTTTTTTTAAAATAGGATTTGCGTACAGTCCATTCTAAGTGAATGTCTACGTCCCGAAGAGAGTAACTGTGCCAAATTTCAAATCGATCAGACCTACAGTGTCGGAGATCTCGTGGTCAGTCGGTCAGTCAGTGGTATTTCACTTATATTTATATAAATTGTACCTCTTTCCGTTAATATAAATAATTATACTGCATTTGACACAAAATTTACCCAAAATGCACTTAATTTCCCGATAATCTCCCCATTTCTTGAAGATTAAATGCATTTCCTCTACGATTTGCATGTAACGAGTACTAGTAGCGTAGGCGAAGCTGGTCTAGAGTTCTTTTTGGTATTTGATGTACGCATCGATGCATGCGCAGTCACGTAACTTGGCGTTGGTTTGACATTTCAATATCTATTGGCTGTGTTTCTATAGGTAACACATTAAATATATATGCAATGGAATATTTTGAATATCTCGACCGTCCCTCGAGAAATAGCTCTGTTTTTTATGACTCTATGTGAAAAAATCAACAATGAGAATTTTTTCAAACCTTTTGTCAGTAATTATATCACTATACTCTTGTTAGTACACAAAAATTGAAAAATTTGCACACTCATGTGATACTAATATAATGAAAATTAGTTCTGTCAGCTTCAAAAAATGATTTGATGTCATAGAAATGAAAAAAACTATTGAAAGATCTTAAAAAAATGATGCCATCAAATAGATCTGCAAAACTTAAAAACGAACTCTTGTGAAAATATCTATTAATTTGGCGTTATTTTATAATCTTTAATATTACAGCAAGTAGTTTCTTATTGAAAATGGCTATCTAATTCAGTGTCGTTAAATCATATTAAAAAATAAAATTTTATAACTGTCACTAGTATAAGGGAACTGTCACCAATAGGGAAATACAAGGGAATAAAACAAGGGAACTGTCACTAATAGTGACGACCTCTAGTAGTAAGAAAATATATCTCTTCGTCACTATCTGTTTCAAATAGATAAGGTTGTAATAGTTGTAATGTTCAAATATTCAAAATGGCACAATCATTTATTTTTTTTCATCGTATCATAATATAGGCCAAAGTACTATATGTGTACAGCATATTTACACAGAAGCAAAATTTAAATGATCTTTGATGAAATGTTCATGCGCCAGTATGTGAGTAAACGTTGGCACTACGTGGGTGTTGCACTCTCTGTCGTTCTTGGGTGCGGTCGAAGCAACGCCTCTTGGGTAATATCGCTGCGATCCTTTCTCTTCTTTTGTGAACACGAGTCCTCCGCCGCTGTCTAGGGCTTCCAATCCCGCAATACCGAGATCTCGGTATTCCGGGATGCCGCATCATTTTTTAGTCCCGCGTGCTGCGGGATTACGTGTGCGGGATCCCGCTCGATTTGCGGGACTGTAAAGAAACATGCGCACGACCATTCACGACCGCGATAGCGCGGTACGGCTCGGCGTGTCGCTGCTGTACGTCTCAATGCGGGGGCGACGAGTGTCATTTGTCTATGCTTCTTACAACTGCTAACAAATATTCTCTTTCATTTGACGGCGCGAAAAATTGATAAATACATAAATTATTACTTTTCCAGTATATTATTAAAGTGTATTGGTGCAGTTATACTATAATTAAAAATTAAAATGTCCAGTATAGTGAAATATAGTTCTTTTGCGAGTAATTCGTTTGTTTGGGAACATTTTCTTAAATCTGAAGATGGATTATCTGCAAAATGTAAACGTTGCAAGACTGTTATCAAAACCACTGCTAGGTCCACGAAAGGATTACACGTGCATTTAAAAGCCAAGCATCAAATAGAGGACTTAAACAAAAAAGTACCCAAAAATGCTGTATCGTCATCAAGTGTGAGTACAAACTTGTCCATGTTATCTTCAGAATTACCGTCGCCTTCAAAGAGGACGAAAAAGACCCATCATTTTCCAATCCGAAACAGTGAAAATTCAATGGAAGAAAGGGTTGCACGTATGACTGCAAAGGACGGATTACCTTTGAGTGTATTCGCCACCTCAGAAGATTTACGAGAATTGTTTAAAGCTAAAGGCTTCCTTCTGCCACGATCGTCAACAACTATTCGAATGATGGTTATGAATTACGGTATGACTCTTCGTATGAAAGTTGTCAATGAATTGTCGCAATTGAAAGAAACTGGCCACCGTTTCTCGCTTACTTTTGACGAGTGGACATCTTCAAGTAACAGGCGGTATCTAAACATCAACGCACATACCTACGCAAATGATCGTGCTTTGTTTTGGAATTTAGGACTTACTCGTATTTTTGGAAGTATGCCAGCAACCGTTTGCGTAGAGACTTTAAGAAAGAAATTAAAGAAATTTGAAATTGACTTAGATGAAGATATTGTAGCAATTACAACTGATGGAGCGTCAGTTATGGTTAAAACCGGTAGTTTGGTCCCTGCATTTCAACAACTGTGTTACGCTCATGGATTGCAACTAGGAATATTAGACGTACTTTATAAAAAAAATGAGTCTATTCGACAAGAACCAATTGATGATGATATACTTGACAATTCTGAGGCTGAATCAAATGACAACGACGGCAGGCCAAATATAAGTGAAAATAGTGGATTTACGGTTGAAGTTGTGTCTTTTGCAACAGAAGGAGAATTAATACCTGATTTTAAAGATATTATCAATAAGGTTCGAAAAATTGTACGTATGTTTAAATGTTCACCCACTAAAAATGATTGCTAAAACCTTAATTGACCTGGGTCTTAGTGCGAACATTGAGTATAGATTTTCACAACATGAATTTGATGCATTAGTGAATTTAGAAAATATCCTGAAGCCAGTGAAACTTGCTGTCGAAGTACTTTGTCGTCAAGATGCGACCCTGATTACCGCTGAGGCTACGCTAAAATTCATGATTAAAAAGCTGGAAGACAATAATTCAGCCTTAGCTTCAGAACTAGCTTTATGTTTGCGCCGCCGGATTTTACAACGACGAACAAATTTGAATGCACTTTTGATGTACCTTCAAAATCCGTGTAATTATTGTGCGTCAAATGACGATGAAACATTCTGTCTTCCATCGAAAAATGTACTTCGAAAACAAATTCAAGAATTCGTCATGAGAATGAAGTTCGGCATTCTAAATTCACCTGAGACGGAGAGCAATGACGAGAAAGGTCTTCTTCAAGGGACAAACAACTGTGAAGAAGTTTCGCCATCTGATCCTGATCTTACTTTACAAGAAGAGTTGGAGTTAACTATATCATCAGCATGTAATGTAATTTGCCCGTCACCATCTCGAGCTAACAGTCTCGAATCCATCATAAAAAAAGAAATTACTCTTTATGAGTCCGGAGGGTCAATGGGGAAATATCTCACATTTACATATAATTCTTTAAAAGGAATACCACCGACTAGTGTGGAAGCCGAAAGAGCATTCTCCGCTGCTGGCTATATTGCCTCTAAAATACGCTGCAGTTTGGCAGACGACACTTTAGATATGCTATGTTTTCTTCGCAAACATTTCCAATTGAATGATAAAAAAAATATGAAAGAAACTAAATAATTATTTATCATTCAGCTGAAACTGTTTTTTTCTATAGTACTTGATTGTATTTTTATATTTGATCTCAGTAATTGAAGTGTAATTTGATTGATCTCATTTAACGTTAATTAAAGTGAAATTACGTTGATTTAATTTGATTAATTTATTGTTTTATTTGCCTCACATAATATTTTTCATAATTATATGCGGGATCCCGCCAATACCGGGATCCCGCGGGATTTGAATTCCAACTCCCGCCAATACCGGGATCGAGCATGGGGTGCGGGATTGGAAGCCCTACCGCTGTCTCCTCTGCACAGCGCTGTACATGGTACAGACGTGTGATTTGTTAATTAACTAGTGTAAACATCAAAATCGAATAAATAGTTATCCGTTTTCTAATAAAGCAATAGATAGAGATTCGCTGGTCTTTGAAATATTAAATCAATAACAATCAATTTTCGCATGCGAAGATACAGTTGCAGATGACAATGTTATTGGAACTAAATGTATATTTGATGAAAAAAAATAGATGTGAATTTACGATGGATGAAATCATGAAAGCTCTAACATGTATGAAAGTTAGGAAAGTTGTCGGATATGATAGGATTTTTTTTCATAAATGCTAAGAGACGTCGTGGATATAGTGACAAGCCTGCTGCACAAGTGTTGTAATAAATAATGATAAATCCGTAGGCTACCTAATGACTGATCCAAAGCCGTCATTGTACCGCTCTATAAAGGGAAAATCTCATCACAGACTTGCACAAAGCACAAAAACCTATAAGCCTTGTCAGTGTCTTTGGCAAATTGTACGTGAAAATAGTTATTGAGAGGGTTGTGAATAAGACTGAAAATTAATTTTTCTAGAGGACATGTGCGTTGCAGCATTTTCGTGGTATCAAAGAAGTGGCATCAATGTACTCGGCGGTTTTTCTGCTCAACGGTCAGTTTGTACGACTTCTATTTCGACGTTTACGATGAGAAAAGTAACAGTGAATAATGGTCTGCATGGCTGCCGATCCACTACCCAGCTCGAGCTTCACATATGTATTTCTTCGGATTCACGGGGCAATTTTTCAACTACTTGGACATTTTCTAAAATGTCTGTCGTTGGCAACCGACCTGTCCTCACTTCATCTCAAAGCTTCCCCGTTCTCTTTTAAGTCCAGCATACCAATTAAAAACTCTCGCTCGTGCGTAGTCAGACTTAGTGAAAGTAGTAACCATAATTTTCAAATATTGTTCGGACTTGAAACCTGTTTTATAATCATAATAAGGTATAGCGCGAAAATCAAGTCCAGACTTTCATTGTTGCAAATAAATTCCCGCAGGTTTTCATAAAAGTATTTTAAGGAAAGATATTTTCGTATTCAAATAAGTTTCATTTTTGAATTTATAACTAAATAGCCAGTATTTACGATGATAATAACTTGCCAGTATCAAATTATCATACTTTATGTAAAGATTTTTATTTTAGTAAACATGTAGATTATACAGGAAAAATTCTTGATTCAGTGTTTCTCCGACTGACTCTTCAACGTAGAACGAGAATTACTAATTAGAATCAAGAAATTTGAAAAGTAAGTCTGTTTCAACGTACGCAAGTAATGCGAGACGTGCTCTGAAAATTCAATTCATAAAGATGTGTAGTGAGGGGTCTTGATCTCTACATTTATGAACGTTAATGAAAGTTGTGTATGATAGAAGAAAAATGAAATTAGAATTAATGCACTGTAGATACGATCTGTGCGTAGTGTGTGGAGTGTCGTAGAAGAATAGATGTAGGTACAGTGATGCAAAGAGCAATGTGTTTTGAAAAACGTATTGACTCTCTAGTCAATACCTTTTCTGCTCTTAGGAAAAGTATGCTGTGGTGAATGAATGTAAGGAGGCTAACAAAACAAATAGAGACGTGAAGTGTAAGATGTAAAAATCGGAAAGGGTCGTCCTAGAAAAATGCTATGCCAAAGCCAAAGCCAAAATAAAGACTGAAAACTTTTTATATTATCCTGAAATTAATTTCATAAAAAATAAATATTATAAGGTTGTATTTTTTAAACAATATATTCAGCTATAGATGTATCAACAGACAGACTTCGAACGCCATGCGATATGCCACACGTGTACTTCTTAAATAAAGACTGTGCTGTGAAGCTGTTGAGCAAAATAAAAGCTACATTGTCCAAATCAGAAATTTTTGCGAGATTGAGAACGTATATTGTCAGTTACAGATATCGAAATAAAATGTAGAATCAGCAAACCTTGTAATCTTTGAGCAAAACTGGCTTGTTGCTACAAAAAGAAATTTAAATATAAGTTCCTACTAGATTAGAATGTAATTCAAACAATAGGAAAGCAATAAGTCACAAGTTGAGGAAGAAATAACATCTGAACTTCTAAGAGTTCAGGGACATGATACTCGAAGGTGCGTCGTTTAATCTGCGAAGCTTGGTGATGCTTTGGAAAGAAAAATACCTAATTATTGAAGGATGACAGACTTATCAAGCTTTTAAGTCGAGTATATAAGTTCTTTTTGAACTCTATCACAATTCATCTTACGAAGAGTTGTCATGACTTTAAGTCGGTTTCTGAAAATGTTTCAAAACTGTTGATCACAACCACATATTTTTTTGTACAAAATTGTACAAAAATCCGTCAAATATTATCGGCCGCCTTATTTAACGTACATTTACTACTAAATAGCTTCTGATTCAACCGAAGGTTCATCTGTGCTATATTCTAGTAATCTTTACCTGATTGACCGTGGTTACACCAAAATGCTAAGAAGTTTTTGCAGCAATGCCACTATAGTAGTTTCACTTTACAATGATTGCATAAAACCAATAGAAATTTAAACAGGTGCGAGTAGTTTCATCTCCAAAACTCTCTACCACGTCTTTAACTTTTAATTACATTTTGATTTGCTAACGGCATAATTGCAAAACGGAATCGCTGATACTTTCGCCGTCACGCTCAGGAAGCGAGTCTAAAAATTAACGTGCACAAAATGCACATGTTGTATACCAACTTCAATCGCTGTCAAAAACTCTCCAATAAATCTCTTAATGGATACGTCTTCTTATAACAAACAATCCGTGTAAGAAGATTCAACTACAACAAAGAAGGTATCTATGTATTTCAGTATCTAAGGGCAAAATTCTTTTAACAATGCATATTGCCCATGATGATATAAAAACGAATGCTAAACATAATCTTTTCTGTTGTCTCGCAGAATCACTCAAAGTACGATGGAAACAGCTATGCTCGGAATTTCGTTATGAGGTAATTCATAGAGTAACACATATAGCTTACAGAATCAGTGAGTTGAAGTGGCGTTAAGCCGGCCACGTTCCTTATAAAAATGATATCCCCTGGATCGGAAAGGTGTTTGAATGCAAACAATAAATTAGAAATCACAGGGTGGGATAGCCTCTCACTGAGGGTACTGACGTAGGACGTGGATCTCCCATGGTTACAGGTGGTCATAGAACTTTAATAGAGAAGATTGTATTCAACAGTGGAAGTCTAATGCTTAAAAGAGAACCGAAACTTTAAAAAACTTTAAAAAAAGTTAATCGAAATTCTACTATAAATCAAATTATTTGCCTAAAAGAATAGAGATTGTTTATTCAATTTTAATTTTAAGAAATTGTAAACCAGTGAATTACTACTAAACCATTCAATTCAATTAATTAAAATGATTGCTTTTGTTGTGCTGGAATATCTTCACACTTTTTTTGATTGCTATAATTCTTCTGCACCCTGTGCACACGGCTTCACATAAACCGTCATTCGTAACATTAATTTTCTGTTCTGTAGGAAAATTGCTATTCGATGAACATAATTTCTCGGGAAGTCCATTGAAAATTTAAATTAGTTCATAAGACAATAGAGAGTACCTCTCGAACTTTTTCGACATTATTTACAAAGCGTAATGACTCGGACACAAGTAAAAACAACAATATTGTATCAGTATCTGAGAATCAACCCATAATGATTGAGAAAAAAAAGTTCAATAATTAAAAATGTTTAATCAATCTGCATGCATCTAAATATGCAGGGAATACCAAGAAAAGAACTAGAAATTGAGTTATTCTTAAATTACAATGAGATTGACATATTATGTACTACAGAACATTGGCTCAGAAGTCAGTCAGTTTATGTTTAATTTCAGTATGCACCAGATAGCAAGTTCGTTCACAAAGAAAAAGCTATGCATGTAGGCTTCCTAATACTAATTAAAAATAATGTAAAGTATAAAGAACGTTTAGATATTGTGAACCTGTCTGTTGAGCGAGCTATTGAAGTAGCTTGCATAGAAATAGAGCAAATTATTATATTAAGAGTATACAGACCTCCTAAGTCATCGTATGATGTATTCAAAAAAATAATGGACGATATTTTGTATAAAATTAGTAAAAAATATAAATATATTGCTGTTTGCGGAGACTTTATATAAATCTATTGGAAAATTCTTGTTTTTGTACTAGAATAAAATCTCTATACCAATGTTATAATTTAGACAATTTATTTTTGGAACCGACTAGGTTCACAGCTACTTCGTCATCCTGTTTGGATAATATATTCACAAATATTAATCCAGAGTATAAGTCAGTTATAAATAAATTATCATTTGACCGTAGTGGATAGCTGGTTACGTTTATAATCAATGACAAAAATTATAAAACGTAAAATAAAAATTGTGCCTGTGAACACTGGCCTTCCTGTGCAATTTAGATTTAATGTATTAGAAAAGGTATCTGATTTGTCATATTGTAAAGACCCCAAAGAATTATATAGTTTACTGTTGACTATAACCAGGCCTGAATGCAAAAATGTTTTAAATAAAAAATTATCAATGTTAATAATTCGTTATCATTTAGTGATTGGGCGACAGTGGGTATTCATATTAGTACACGTAAATTGTATGCACTTTATGAGGAAAGGGCGTATAACAGTTCGGATATATTTGTTCAATACGTAAGAAATTATTCCGGATCTTTAAGCGTGTGTGTGCAATCGCAAAATCAACGTTTATCTGTAATAAAAAAAAGCACAAAATGACAAAAACTACTTGGAATATAATAAATAGTGAAATTGAAAAACGGACATCCCGACATTTAGAATTTCAATTTAAAATTAATGACATAATTTTAAACAAATTCATAGAAGTTTCCTTTGCTTTTGAAAATTCTTTGCTAGTATTCGAGTTTTAACTGCACAATCTCTGAACTCATCGCCCACTCTCGCCGAATATTTATTAAAACGTAACGTCGATGTTTGTGGCGTTTCGTTTGTATTTACCCACGTCCATTATAATGATCTTCTTAAAGCATTCAAATGTATAGAAATAAAAAAAAAACTATCGATCTTGATGGCCTTTCCGTATAGACAATTGATTCAATAATAGATTGTATTGCTCCACATCTAATAGTGATTTTTATTGCTTGCGTTGACTGTGGTGTGTTTCCGGATCTAATGAAGCAAAGTAAAGACCCTACAAACTCTAGATCGATATCAATATTACTGACGTTCGGTAAAATTTTGAAAAAAAAATATTTGAAATCAGCTATTGCAATATTTTTATAACAATAATCTGATGAACGTTATACGATTTGAATTCACAGAGGGTCACTCAACCATCAAATCAGGTGTCAAGCTTATTCAGCAGAGTTTTTGATGTCTGCGAGGATTCACGAGAGGTGATTGGTGTTTTCTGTGATTTATCTAAGGCATTTTATAGCGTTCATTATGACACATTGATCGGGAACTACATCATTATGGCGCCACGGGTCGATCTCTTAGACTTTTAGAGTCTAAGTGAAAAAATTTAAAGAAATTAATGGTGAGAAGTCGTCAAGATCTGTAGTTAATATGGACGTGCCACAGGGTTCTGTTCTTGGACCATTTCTATTCCTAGTGTACATAAATGATCTACCACATCTTATTAAGAATGGTCATGGGATTGTATTTTTTACTGATGATACCTACTTACTTTTTAAGATTGATAGGCATCAACCAGCTTTTGACGAAGTAAACAGTACCATCTCTGAAATCGTTGAGTGGTTTAATATTAATTATCTTCTGCTCAATAGAAGGAAAACTAAACTTACATATTTTTCCCTATTTAATTCTAAATTGATCGACACAAATATAATGGTTAAAAACGAGGTACTGGATATTGTGGACACGACCCTATTTCTTGTTTCACTTTAGATTATAAGTTACGTGGGAATTCTCATATTACGAGATTAGCGAAAATACATGGTTCTGCAGCATGTACAGTCAAAAGAATTCGGTGACTTACCGCGGAATAGTTTATTGCAGTTCTTTTCATAGTCCTATGACCTATGGAATTTTGTTATGGAATCACGCAGTTGATATTAACACAATTTTCGTACTGCAGAAGCAAGATATTTATGCTGTTTATGATTTGAGGCCGATTATATATCTCAGAAATAAAATTTAAGGAAATTAATATCCCAACTTTAGCATCACAATACATATTCGAAAATCTAGTATGTGCCAAGAGACCTATAGAATAAATCCAAAAAAGGAACGACAACCATAACATTAACACTAGACATAAGAATGTTCTTACTGCTTGTAAAACACGTCTAAGTAAAGTTAATAAATCATTTAAAGAGCAAAGTATGCGCTTTTATAATAAGATCCCAGCTGAAATTCAAAATTTACCATTTTATGAATTTAAACGTTTGGTTAAAAGAAAGTTATATGGCAAGGGCTAGTATACCGTGTTGAAATGTCATAATGAAAAAAGGCCCTGGAATTGAGCTGCTAGGCTATCAGATCATTTCATATTATTTTTAAATGTCCACTAAATTATAAATTACTAAATCCTTTATATTAATGAGTAAAAAGAGCAAGCCTTGAGTTTCTTGCCCATTCTTCTCCAGGTGAATCAGCATTTGAAATGGGTGGTAATGTCGAAAAGAATTTATTAATGATGTATTTCAAGTGTAATTTTATTATCTACAAAATAAAGATATTTTTAATTTGAAGGACAGCTTTAAAAAAGCGTATTATGCCAGACTTTCTCAATGACCTTTCCTTCATTCAAACTTATATCCAAAGCTTCCTTTCAGTTTACACACACAAATACACACATACACACACATAGACGAACACACCAACGAAATTGTACATCAACAAGGATTTACTTATAGCTTTCTTGAAATTAAACACAAAGTTATCCATATTTTGTATAATACATGATTGAAGCTGGATTGAAGTGTCTTATACTAGCCTTTCTATTTAACAAACAATTTAATCACATATTAATTATTTTGTGATTGTTTAAGAAATGATTGCACTTCGATTTATATCGACTGTCTAGAAATAAGTTATTTACAGACAAACAAAGACTCCCTTAATTTATATTTTGAAAGTGTTAAATTGTGATTTGATTGTTTCAAACAAACTAACACAGAGCTTTACATATCTAAAGGATATACATATAAGAATGTCTCTTATAAATTCATAATCAAATATAAAATATCTCAATTCATAGCCCTTTAAACAATAGTTTAAATAAAACTTACTACCCATTATCTATTATACAAAAATAAATAATAATTCAGGATTGATTTTATATATTTGGTACATAATGATGTACTACCTCTCACTGTCAATTCGGCGGAAATTATTGATCCACCGCATATGTGCTTGTAAGGCTGGTACTTTTTGTCGTAGATGCCGACATGCCACGGCGACTCTCTCCTTCGAGCTGGCCTGCCGCCCGCTATCACCAGTGGCCTTTCCGATATTTCTGGTTGTGGTTGTAGATCTATATATCTCCATAAGTCTTGTATATCGTATTCTGTATGAATAAAAGATATGGTTGCATTGATCAGCTTAGTTTTTTATATAATAACTAACTTTCATCCGCGACTCGGACATAAAGATTATTCCTACATCTTTTAAGTCAATCGACGATGCTGTGTCTTTCATAACCCCAATAATCTCGTTTTCGATCCCGGTTCCGTATATATATTGTAATGCTAAAGTTAGGATATCGATTGCTTACATTTTTCTCTA
Organism: Eumeta japonica; assembly: GCA_005406025.1. Taxonomy (NCBI): domain Eukaryota; kingdom Metazoa; phylum Arthropoda; class Insecta; order Lepidoptera; family Psychidae; genus Eumeta; species Eumeta japonica. The sequence goes on from BGZK01000235.1 coordinate 386,836, forward strand.
AGAGATGTCATTGAACTCAAATCATAAACAGCACGACTAGCTTTACACACGCTTCAACATTACAAAAACTGTGTTAATATCGGTTGCGTGACCTCATAACAAAATTCCATACGTCATGAGACTCTGATAAACAACTGAAATAAACTAGTCTCGTGGTGCTTTCATCTGCAAGTCACCGAATTCTTTTGACTGCATATGTTGCAGAACCAACGCTTTTCGCTAATCTCATAATGTGAGAAATCCAACGTAACTTAGAATCTTAAGTGAGACCAAGAAACAAAGTCGTGCCCACAATATCCAGTATCTCATTCTCGAACATTACATTTGTGTCGATCAATTTAAAATTATATAAAGAAAATTTAAGAAGTTTTGTTTTCCTTTCATTGGACAGAAGATTACTAATACTAAACCACTGAACAATTTCGGAATTGTACTGTTTACTTTTTCAAAAGTTGGTTGATACCTATCACCTTAAAGAGTAAAGAGGTATCATCAGGAAACAATACAATTCCTTGACCGTCCTTAACAAGATGTGGTAGATCATATATTTTCACTAGGAATGGAAATGGTCCAAAAACTGAACTCTATATAAAATTAATTTACATAGAATCTGAAATAGGCAATTGCTATCGTCCATGGGCAGTCGCAAACCTAGATGATTAACGGTTGCGTTTCCGATCTTTTAGAAGGGAATAGGATGATTGATGGAGAAGTGGAGAGTTACCGGAACTTTTAGTCATTGGACGAAATGTGATAACGGAAGCTGTTACTTCGCGTCCTTATTCTGTGATAGTAAATGTGACCACCCCCGTTTTAGTGTTGCTGTTAAGTTGACCACAGCATGGCTTTACCAGATATATTTTTATTGTCTACTACGTCAATTCGATGCTTAAGAATGAAAACGATTTTGGATAAAGTATCCGATGCATAACAGAAGCGAAATGAGAGAGAGAATACTATATAAAGAATCCTGTGCGCTCAAATATGATTTGCCCTTGATTCCGTCACGAATTTTCATAAGATTGGTGTCAACTTTTGGTTTAAATTTGTGCAAGTTAAATTGTGACAAGTAGATTTAAATAAAATATTGAGATCTTTAAGAGCATATGATGAAAATTTTACAATAGGATGTGATTTATCAGAATGCGATAGCTTCATGCAAATATTCATTGCATTCCCATATCAAGTATTACTGACAATGCAAATGGTTCCAACTGGCGAACACACTCATATGTAACTCCAATTACCATTGATACATTTCATAGTAGGTTGATGGTTCACAGAAAAGTTGTGGTGTGGATGACATAGAGGTACCTGTGAAGGACGTTTATTCCTCCACTTGATAGGGTTCTGAATGAAACGCCGTCGTCGTTGTTGTGCTGAACTGAGCTTCTTCCCTGCGGCGGGCTGCTTCCTTCTTCTTGTCGTTTCCCCGCTGCACTCGAACTGGACGCACCCTTAGGGTGGCCCTGCTTATATAGGCGGGGGTGTTTACCCCTCTCTCCATGCGGCCGGCGGGTGTCTACTGCGTTCCCCTTTCCCCCCGCAGGTATTCAGCTTTCACATTTATTTCCTTATTTACATTATTTTCTAGCTACTCTAGTAACTACCATTATTATACTGCCATTAAAATAAACCTTATTGTAATACTTATAATTTTAGGCCGTGTCCATAATCTATGCTGTGATTACAACGCGTAGCGGGCGGACACCGCGCTGTTTTTATCCCGTTACCCTTGTACCTAAATTAGTGTCCTTATACACCCGTTTACGCGGTAGCGAGCTGGCTGTATGCCCTAAATGCCTATTCACCTAATTTTCGGGCCATACAGCCATACGATCCCGGCCGCCACCGCCGGCGTGGATACATCTTTCCAGTATGTTCTCATGACATACTGACAGCCTAGCGGACTCATGAACCGAATATGTTCATGCCATAATGAACCGAATATGTTCATATTCAAACTCAGGGATAATAAAACACACGCCAAAATCATATCTTTATTGTTCTCTTTGGCTTTACTCCTAAGTGTCCGCGCCGCCTATCCCCGCTCTACCTAGCGTTGTCTATCTCGCTCACACGAGGATGATGCAATACCTCAGTGTTCTTGCGTCATGTATTCACCTATTCTCATCTCGCTCGTACGAGGATGACGCAATACGTACAAGTTATTACGAAATATATCGTATATACACATACAAGTTATTACGATAATGCGCTTACACAGATTCGTCCCTCTACGGACACGGCTGCTTATCACTCACATAATTTTCCATATATCTAACATTGTGAGCTTAAGCCTATTTTGTTTCTTATATTCATAGTGGTTTATTTGCATTACAACTATAATGTCCGTAACATTCATGACACCGTCGTCCGCAACAGTACCACTCTGCGCCGTGCGGTTCATAAATGTCGCAAAGTCTTACAAACTTTTCTGAATACGGTTTCTTGCAGGAGTAAAATACGTCATGAATATAATGCAATGTACAGTCACCTAAAAAATAAAAAAATACAGGCCTGTAAGGCTAATGAATTTTGTTTCTATAAATACAAATATATATTTACCATATAAGTACTTAGTTCTTAATGGACATTGTACACATTCTGCTCATTGATCGCGTCCACCTTTAATTTTCTTCTGCCATACCCAACTTTCACTATCGTACATTATCACATCATGAATATTCAAACGCGCTTGTCGTAAGATACTTTTACTATTCATAATAGCAAACAAGACCTCATTCTCTTTATTTCGCCCATTAAGTCTCCTTTCGATATGTTTCTTACATTTGGCATCGTTTGTAAACAGTCTACCCAAGTATACAAACTTGTTCACTTATTCAAACCTCTCATCTTCTATACCGTATGGAATTGACCATGCATCTTTCCGCAAATACTCATAAGCTCCTCTTTTATTAGAATAACTTTGGCAAAAAAATACATAATAATTAAGAGAGCCGTTCCTGAGAAAAATAGTTTAGAACGAGTTCTAACAATGTTCGATGTTCCAACCTTGCAACCTTGACCAAGATCGTGTGCATGCCGCGCGTCCCCGAGTGTGTTCACGAAGTTCACCAAGCCAGACGCGCACTAGTCGCTTTCCGGCAACTGTGCATGAACGTTGCGTTTCCCTAGCTAATTCGCTCCAAGGAACTTGTATTTTGTAATTGTAAAGGTATTTTATTATAAAGTGTTATGTTTACGATATTGTAGTTTTGAAAGAAAAATTGTGTGTGATTAATATGAAAGTGTTTAGTAACAAACAACGCTTTTCACTGCTCTCGAATATGCAAACATGATTTATTGTTAGGGAGTTTGCAGAGATATGATTACTACCTGGAAGTCCATACGTTGCGTGAATTATCGTTAAAGCGATAAATTAGTTAGTTTTATTTACCTTATTTTGCTTTATTTGTTTTGTAACTTTTAATGTAAAGTTTAGTGAAAAACCAGAGACTAATGTAATAATACATTCGGCTACCTTTTCATCACTGACAATATCCAGATTCATTTATAGATAAATGACTAGATAATTAAGATATATACATATATATATATATATATCAGTGGCGAGGGGTGAGAAAAATATAAAGGGAAGCCGAACCTTAAAAAATTGTCAACATTAAACATTATTAATAAAAATATAACTATTACTACCGGACTCTGTAACGCCCTCTGGTATAACGCGGAGATATTTCATTCGCCACTTTTGGCATACTTGAAGTCAACGATAGAATACAAACGGAAGACTTCGAGCATGCATAAAAGCAGCTTTGAAAAAAGCTAATGAAGTAGTTTCCTTTAGTCGAATTTATAGCAGCGCAGTGGATAAATGAATTCAATGAGATAAAAAATTTATTTAAATTCTAGTGGTAATCTACGATTTTTCTTGAGAAAATGAGCTAATACCAAGTCATAAAAATTTGGCTTACTTTTGATTTGCAACAGTAAATGTTTTTCTATAGATAACAACGCGAGATCTGAAAGCCTTTGTTCTGTCTGGCTATTCCTGAGGTACGTATGAATGCGTTTGTGAGCTGAAAAAGATCGTTCCGCGGCCGCAATTGTTATCGGAAGGGTTAAACAGATATTACTTAAGCTTAAAATTTGAGGAAATGTATCTTTTAAAATATCTTTTTGTAAATGAAAAAATAACTCGTAGATATCTAATCCTTTAAGCGAAGGAGACGAATATAATACTTTTAACTCATTTATTAATGCATTTATGTCAAAAATTCGAGGAAATAATAAATTTAAATTATTTAGTTTATCCTCAGGAAATGTACGTTCGAATAAATTATATTTCGACTTACTTAGTAAATCTAAAAACGACAAATTGCTTAGTGAACTATATCTGGTTTGAATTTGATTTTTAACATTATCTACAATTTCGATGAAAATACGTTTATATTCGCGTTTAAGTCTGATTCTGAGCTAAATAGACGTCGGCGTCTTCGTGGAGGCTCACTTATATCAGTTACGCTGTCGTAAATTTCGTCAAACTTATTAATGAAATTACTCTCAAACCAATTTAATAGCGATTGAACTTCGCGAATAACGACGTCTATATCACTCTGTTTATTTTGTAGTAAAGCGAAAGTAATATCTGTTCTTGCAAATAATTCAGCTAAAGTATGCAAAAAAAAGCAAAATTCCCCGTCTTCTAATGTCATTAACAAACTTTCTGATATGGCAATTGATTCGGAATCCCAATCCATCGGATTTTCTATAATTATATTAAATGTTTGTATTATGTCGGATCTACAGTTACAAATGACATTAATAATACGAGAATGATACTGCCATCGAGTTTCTGCGACACCAGGCAAACGACGATCTGACGTTAATTTTAAAAGACCCGAACGTTTAGTAGATTTATTAAAAAATTTATTATGCAATTGATGTGGCCGAAAATTGTTTAACTCTGGAATATCTTCTATAGATCAAGATAACACTAAGTTAAGTACGTAAGCATAGCAAGGAATAAAGACAGCCATTGGACATTGTAATTTAATTTTTGTTTGTACGCCGCCTTCTATAATTAATTCGAATGATGCTATATGCAAAACCGTTTTTATTCGGGTATAATCGGAAATGTCCGCTGATCGAAATGCATTATTATTTACATAATGATATATAACACAAGAATCCGCAACTGAATATAACACCTAAGAGTTCACGTTAAAGGTGAAATTATGTTACACGAATTACAATTGCGTCATTTCGTTGTCGAAACGAAACTCGCGATATACCGAGTTATTCCCCGCTCGCCCGCGGCATGCATCGGCAGGCTGGCGGGCTCGAGGCCCGCCATAACGCTATAATACAACTGAATATGGAGACTCAACATTTCACATTGATTACGACGATTGCGAACATTCTGAATTTGGTCGTCTAAATAACTCGGTTGCTTTCGAGTTATTTGAAGTGTTTTATATAGGGCTTACGTTACTAACGTAAGAAGGCTGGATATTATTTACAAATTATTGAAAATTAAAATAATTTTAAGTGTCTGTATACTAAAAGCAATAATTTATGTATTTATGAATTATGCATATTAAATATTTTATGAAAGGGAAGCCGATAAGAATCGAATTCTTAGAAGCCGTCGCCCCTAATATATATATATATATATATATATATATATACATACGGGCTATACAATATACATATATATATTGTATATCCCGAGCACGGAATGGAAATTCGAGTAGTCACGTGCCTGGGTAACACTGAAGTGAGCGTGGTTATAAACGGGTACGCAAGGTAAACGCTCGGACGGTCGGCGGCGTGCGTTTCGCGGCTTACGTTGCGATCCACTGAAATATAAACTGAAACCTGAACGCCGCGCGGCCGCGCCGGCGGTGCGGCGGCGCGGCCGACCGGTTTCCTGCGTAGGCGCAATCTCATTATATATAAAAAATAGGAAGGTTTGTTTGTACATAATTTTATTTGTATATTTTATTATTTTATATATTTTTTTATTACCATAAAATTTATTTTTATGTTGCTACATCACCCTTCGAGACCTTTACTAGTGTCGATAATACTCCGGAAATTTTATTCGGCGCCGGAACGCGTTGTCTTTACAACGTTTTTTGTATCCGGTGAAGTATGTGTGGAATATGCGATTGTATTCGTGTTGTAGGATTTGGGGTGTTGTATGAGCTGTGGAATGTGATAATGTTGTATGGGTGTTATGGGGGGTACTAAGTATGTAGGCCGGTTTGATGCGATCTATCGATACTGTGACTTTTTTCCCATTTACTAAAATGGTGAAAACCTTGTCTTTCCGCTGAAGAATTTCAAAGGGTCCCGTGTAAGCCGCTTTCAAAGAACCACCGACAGTACAGTCACGTAAGAATACATGACTGCAAGTGGCTAGGTCTTTGAATATGAACGTGGCCCGTTTACTACTATGGCGAGACGCGGGCGATGGTCTTAGATTTCGGACTATACTGTGTAGTCTTGACATAAATTCTGTTAAATCTACCGTATAGTCGAAATCAACCTTTTCATCTAAAAATTCTCCCGGTAAGCGGAGTGGTTCGCCGTAAAGTAATTCGGCGGAGGTTGTCTGCAGGTCTTCCTTAAGAGCGCTGCGGATGCCTAGTAGGACTAGTGGCAGAGACTCAACCCAATTTGCATTTTCGTGACAGACTATGGCAGCTTTGAGCTGCCTATGGAATCTTTCCACGAGTCCGTGGCGCAACGGTAGCGCATCTGACTCCACATCAGAAGGTTGCGTGTTCATATCACGTCGGGGTCACCAGTGAAGTGAGCGTGGTTATAAACGGGTACGCAAGGTAAACGCTCGGACGGTCGGCGGCGTGCGTTTCGCGGCTTACGTTGCGATCCACTGAAATATAAACTGAAACCTGAACGCCGCGCGGCCGCGCCGGCGGTGTGGCGGCGCGGCCGACCGGTTTCCTGCGTAGGCGCAATCTCATTATATATAAAAAATAGGAAGGTTTGTTTGTACATAATTTTATTTGTATATTTTATTATTTTATATATTTTTTTATTACCATAAAATTTATTTTTATGTTGCTACAACACTTCGCGGTGAGCCAGCGCGCGGCGTCCGGCACGGCCCTCACCATGACGACTGGTCGAGCATTCACTAAGGTTGTGTCAAAAATGTTTTATATTATTTTTAAAAGCATACTAGCCTTCATTCGCGGCTCCACCCGCGTGGACATCGAATAAATTCTTTCGTTTTTTATATATACTGATTATACTATCAATGGATCATAGTTCCGATGTTGTTTCTTCTTTCCATTTCAGTCATGTATCCACTTGTGATTGTCATTCTGGTGCCTACCTAGATTTCAATTAAAAAATACATAATTCATCAGTGGCTCTACCCGCATGGACGTACAGCGAATTTCTCATCTTTTATATTACATATACAGCTGCTTTTTTCTTTTCTTCCGTTTGACCTACTAATCTAGGTCACCTACAAGTCTAAAGTAATGCATCATGTTTGTTCTTCAATTAAATGGTGATTACAGTACCACAGTGGTTCAATTTAGCACCACAATAAAACTTAAGTTTTCCAAAATTCACCGATACCAATTATCAGGGTTTTTGAAATAATAATTTTAATATATATTTACCTAAACGCTTCAGCAGTTCGTTCGACCACACGCTGTTTGAGCAATGAACGTACACATTTCCAACAATGCTGTATCTACTATCGCATGAAAAACTCAAATTGAAAAAAGTGTAATTGGCTTCGGGACCGGCAAATCTTGTTCTAAGACTTCGTAACGGCCGTGTTCCGGCTGCGCCGGTAACTCGCAATCACCTGATACATTTTGCATTCTGTAAAACAAAATTCTGTTATTTACGGGCCATTATAAATAACTGATTATTTCTCAATAAGAAACTTATTATTTCCTGATGGATTACTTGTTTCTAAATTAATTATCCTTTATAAGTCAATTATTTGTTTCTTGTCTATGAATAATATTTATGATTATGTTTATGGGGTATTTATTTAACTTGGTAGAGCTTAAAAAATCTGAGAAATCGAAGAGTCAAACATGAATACATTGAGATCTTGAAAAGTACATATACAAACAGTACAACAGGGTTAAATTGAGAAAAAGAAGGAACAGAAACAAAAATAAGTAAAGGCATACGACAAGATGACCTGCTATCTCCTATATTATTTACATCTAATGTAGAAAACATCTTTGCAAACTGAATTGGGGGTCATTACGGCATAAAAGTAAGCGTTGAGCAACTATTCCACCTGTTATTTGCTAAGGATGTCACATTATTCGCTGCAAGAAAAAAAAAGTGCAAATACGCTGACGGGCCGTGAAAATGAAGGCCGTGTAGTAAATCTTCCGACGAACACTTTCAAATGCAATATATATAACGAAGAAAGACAGAAAGAACATTGTAGTCGGCATAAGAACAACGTGGGAGAAAAAACACATCGTTGCATAATTAATTGAGTTCAGCATAATACCACCGCCGCGGCTGTGGCGTTGATTTTCAGTGGGAGTCGGTTAGGATTTGCACGGTTCTTTACACTAAAAGAAGTGCCTAATATAACTTAAAACGATATTAAGAAAATAATAAATATAAAGAGTAACTCAAGCTTAAGAAGTAAAAAAAATATATTAATCATTAACAAAGAGGAACGGCATTAAACTAAGAATTACGAAGGTTGCTTTTCAAAAGCTTCATCATCGAAACATCATTTATAAATTAATATATGTTACATTATTTTCGCCCCTTAACTGAGTGTTGAAAAAATGCTTTTTATTTTTCCGATAATTGCTTCTACTTGATATATTGCGCTGAGAAAGAATATTACTCCAAATATTTGCAGCAGTATATATAAAACTTCGCTTAAATGTAGATGTTTTGTGTAGAGGTATGATAAGTTGAGTGAGACGGATTCGGGAAGAAAATGTAAGTTTCCTATTTAGGTAGAGGGGTTTAATGCCAAAGAGAAGAATGGTAAAACGGAAATATCGTCTGGTAAACATACTTAAAATACGGGACTAATCAATAAAAGGTGATACGTGAGATCTGGGTGAGATTTCAAAGCAAAATCAAGCACAAGCATTTTGTACACGCTGTATTAACTTTTTTGTTTTAGTTTCACACCAATTATTGAATACGTTTCTCGAATCTCAAATCAGAACCCATGATCAACCCCAAATTACATGCTTCGGGACACCCAGCAAACTGGTTCGCCATTTGTCACAATCGTTGGTGATCGGCATTTTATCTTACTTATTTGTTGTTTCAAACCTAGAACTATGAAATTGGACTTACTAGAGTTTAATATTAAGCAATTACTGTCAGACCAGGCTGAATTTCTATCCAAATTATCATTTAGTCTATCTACTGGCAATTTTATATTATCAAGGTCACAGGAAAGATAAAGTTGAAAGTCATCTGCAAACAGATCAACACCCTGTGGAACAGAAGAAATAGAAGATGATACTTTCCAGTCGCTGTTACGCTACTGAACAATGATCACTCAAATAACTACAAAACGATTTCACAGTATAATTATCAAAACCGTGAAATATTAATTTAGAGATTAACAAGTGCATATTTATTGTCTCAAAGCACGGAAAAATTCCAAGAGGACTAATATTGTACCCGATTCATTATCTCGTGCTTACAATATGTTATCAGTGACGTGTAGTAAAGCTGTAGCAGTACTTCTGTTTTTGCGAAATCTGTACAGTAGTTGGGGACAATGTTATTACTCTCTGTATATCCAATAAGCTACTTGTATATTACTCTTTTCATAACGTTTGAAAGACATGGTAAAATGATAATGGGCCGTAGATCCTTACGTCCTTGAATATATTAGGGTTTGTGTTTTAGGGGAGGGGCCGAACAATAGCAATTTTCCACAGATCAGGAAAACAGCATATAATAATTGACCAGTTAATAATGGACGTTATAGCATACAGAGTCAGGCTGTGTGTGCAAAAACATGTCTAAAGATATGGCGCCTATGCCCTATGAATTCGGTTTAAAAGATTTAATTATCTCGAATATATCGAATACAACTTAAACACAATTTAAAGTAAAAGTGGAAAAATTATGACTTTGTTTCATAATAAGTCATAGCTGAGAAATGTAGATTATTAGATCCTGACGGATTGAAAAATAATTTTTAATATACTCAGCAAAACAGAGACGGTTGGGGAGAAGTTCATTAGTTTTAGGAGGCAAAACATTTAATTTAAGGTTTTTCCATGAGTCGTTACAATCTTTGATGTATCTGTTAATATGGTGTTTAAAGTAAGCACGGTTTTCATGAAAAAGAGGTGAATTGACAAGGCTTTTTAACTATCAGTAATAATTCCTGTGTGAGTGTCTTTTAGGAGAAAGATACCACATTTGTGTTTTATTCAGTAATCTAAACATAATCTTGATGGTTTCAATTAACGATTGTACCACTTACTCACAAAAGGATAATCAGTACGTGAAACACTCATTATCAAATTTCAACCTCTGTTACAATAACAGAAGAAACTGATACAAGATAAGAGAAAGATATAAAAAGTTATTGGTGATTAAAGAGAGACACGAAAAATATAAAAATCAAGGTTAGCGCTAAGACGTAGCTATACAACACCTGTGTGTTACCAGTTCTCATATACGGTTGTCAAACTAAGATACTCAATACAGTGTAAAATGCAAAGCTTAGAATTTCCTAGACAGCAATAAAGAAGGGAATACCTAAATTTAAGGAAAACGGGCAAAATAAGAAACAAAACAATTAGTAACTAGAAGACGTACCAACGACAATAATGAGGAGAATTAAGTGGTTAATGGACAGATCGCGCAATAAAAAGCGGCCAAATGCGAGACGAACTTATAAACGAAGGGCCCCGTTACACTATATACTTTTTAAAAATAGTTAAGGAAAAACAAAAGAAAAATAAAATTGAACAAAAACCGCCAAAAAGATACATATCTTGTATGGGGACCCTCTTTTTATTTCCACTTAATTATATTTTTTTATTTTTTTTATAGCGACAATGGTAATACACACACAATATGAAATTTAAAACGCCTACTTATATCCATTATTAAAGTCAAGGAAGCAAGGTTAAAAAAACACGATTTTTGCATGGGGACTCATTATTAATTAATTAAATTTGAACTTATTTAATCTTCATAGCGTTTTATTCGCAATAATTAGGCAACGGTACTGAGGAGACGTATAGGGCGGTAATTTGTGGAAACCTACCTTTTTTGTAAAGCTTTTCCCTTTAAAGAAGGTTATAATGAGGGCTGTGCAACAATCATCAGGCAATCTACGGCTATTCCAGCATTTATTAAATAGTTTGTGCTATTTAATAAACGCTGGAATAGGTTTGTCAATACCTCCGTTGCACCGCAGCGTCTCTGACGAAACCCTATCACATCCGATAGATTTTCCAATTTTTATATGTTTCAGTGCTTTCATAATTTAATGAAATTTTAATTTTTATTGTCAATAATGTTTTATTAACAAAACGATATAAATAGGGGTTTTGCGACAACAAACTAAATTTTTTAAGTGTAAGAGTCTATAGATTCTCTTGTGTCCGCCAGGCCGATTTTTTTTTGTCAAATGATCTCTCGTCTCGTGTTCACGAACGTTTATCAAACGTTTGGCGTTGATTCAATTGAAGTAATCGCCATTATTTCATCACGAGAAAAACACTCACCGTAATTTTTCTTTGTCCTTCGTGGTAACCATCATGGTCGTTTTCGCTGTCACTACAAAAGAAAATTTGTTAGAATTTTAATAGTTTCAGCTTAAAAAATTCATATTTTTAACATATGTTATTCTGGTTCTGCAGAGGTGTCTCATACACGTATAATACGAAACCCGCCAAGTGAGAGTGCGTTTACCTGGACTGATGTGCTGTACCACAAATACTATTGCTTAATTGTGTACCAGTGCTATATTATAATGGGAATAATATTACAAATTACAGATATTTTTGTAAGGCTAATTAATAACAACTTTTTTTTAAATAATTGTCTATTAATTCATTTTTTTATGTAGCCTTACACAAAATAATACTATCAATTTCTGTTGCACTTTGGAAATTATCGTTAGTTAATGTAACTTTATAAAGACATTGTTTGGTCCAAATCGGTCGCGTATTTGCGAAAAGAAAAAAAGACGTGGTAGGCACTCGACGAAGTAATCTAACTTGTTTTATAGTAGTATTTTTTTAATCGAGTTTAAAAAAAGGTGGTGAGGAGGTCCTTAGTTGTTCAAATTCTACATTACTACTATGGAATATAGGGATAAAAATTGATATATATAAGATAGTATTATAAATAAAAATAACTGTTAAATAAATTTGATAGTTAACTATTATCAATCTGATGACCCCCCTTGTTTTACTAGCTGTATATTAAATTTACTTTTCAGTTCAGATGTATCAAAATTTTATCATAATATTTTTATAGATTTATGCTATTTTTTATCTCCTTAAACCTTATTGGAAAACAGTATGAGTTCAACGTTCTGCATGTGAAATATTGGTACAGTTTAGTAGTATCAGAAAATCGGAAAAAACGGACTATAGAACTTTAGCATTCTAAAAGAAAAAGTGTTCATTAAAAAAGTGTACCATTTTTTCCTCTTGTAGGCGGTGACGCACAAACGATCGGGCACCAAATTGTCTTTCTGAATCTCAACAGGTTACGATCAAACTCCATTATCTTCTTGTACCAGACACCTTCATTGCAGACCAACACATTTACTTTAAATAGTTCGGTGCCATAAACCATTCGATATGTGACCAGCGTGACCAGCCGGTCGTAGACGTCTCCGGGCTTAACCTTGGCGTCGGGCTGATTCAGCATAAAGTACCCTCCTCGAGCCGGGTATGGCGGGAGTATGCAGGATTTGTTCCCACTTCTGTGAATACCGAGAGGTCGATATATATCACAAAAAAAAAAACCTGCCAATAATTTTGTAAAGGCGTTCTGTGCAGGAAAAAAGAAATTAGTTGCATTACTTAAACATCAAAGAAATTAAAAGAATGCATTCGGCGAGATGAATGATCCGTTCTTGGAGAGACAGTTTGGGTGAATAAATTGGAAAAAATGGGATTGGCTACAAGTTGGAGCTACTTTGTCATGGCGTATTATTTTGTGAATCAAGGTACAATTTGACTAAACTATTTTTGTATGTCCATTATTTTAATAATGTTCATTAATATATAATATAATACATACAAGTTTCGATGAATTGATATTATTTCTAAGCGTATTCTCTAAACATATAAAAAATATTCTAGGAATCAAAAATATAAATTAATAAGACAAAGTAGTAAACTAGAAAATTATAGAATTAATATTACAAAAAATGCCGCCCTGTTTTTAGCCTTGTTTGAAAGGTCCCATTATAGCAGCATTAACGCGATAGATGGCCACAAGTAGGGTTTGAAGTAAATTAGGCCCTGAGCGGTGTTCGCTCCCTTTGTTCCAGATTCTCTTGCTCAAATTCCTTATCAAGGACTTTGCCTCATTGCCCTACAAACCAGCTGTTTTGAAGGCGATCGGAATAAAAAGGCTGTGTCATGTGTCTATTTCAAAATGTATTGAAAGATTTCCAATCACCGTCATACGGTTTTATGAACATTATTAAAACGTGCAAGGAATTTTATCAGATCCAAAAAAAGTAGGTAGGCCAATATCCCATAACCTTAAGATTTCCAGGCCGCTGTATTGTATCAGCAAAGCTATTTGGACCCACGAGTTAACATCCAGATCACATGTGAGAATACTTTCGACGGCCAGAAATAACCGAACGGCGCAGGTATGCATTAAAAATGTAAATTTAAGGGTCGATAAGCATAAGGGTTAGGGCGACAAGTGAAATTTTCAAATACAAAAATAGAAAGGAAAATATTTTTTCAGGTTTTCCAAAATGTATAAAATAATACACGAGCAACTCATAATGTGGAAAGATTAACATAATATATAAAATACTTTATAACAACTTACGTCTCCTCTTCCAGTGTATAAGAAATGATCGCGGGAGCGAGCGTTGGCGCTGAAACAATATTACAATTTAACAGTTAACTTTTGTAACTTAACGGTGCAAAAGCGCTCAATTTTTTCGTCGTATGTAAAGTATTTTAATAACCATTAAATCCAACTCTAGTCAATATCAAGTTCTTGATATAACCGACCGTTATTATAAGTTATAGATATTTGCACGTACACGAAATTAAAAGGTTGCATAATGAGTGTTAACACAAATTTAAAAGACTAAGCTACAGTCCTACCTTTTGCATTATAATTGTCCATTAAAGACGGACAAAGTAACGGTCACCAACTAGTATTAAAATATAGCTATTCGGTTTGGTATTTAAATACGCTCATAGACCACTCGCCGGCCGTGCACTGGTAGGCCTGAATGATGACGTCTACATCATTGCTGTCGCTTTTGTACTGTGTGAGTGAGGCGTTATAAATCAGGTCTCCAGGCTTTGCGTTGGGCTTGTCCACGATCACGTAACCGCCGCGCTCTGGGTACGGCGGTAACCTGCACAGCACTGTTTGTATCCCTCTTGCTTCTAAGCCTCTATCAAGTATTGATCTCCTGAAAATAAATGCACTGTTATCGAATCATCCAATGTATTACATACTAATTGATATTAAGATAAATAATTGATTGTGATAGAGCCATGCCGTGGTCGACTTGGATGCACGTAAATGGACCGGTTCGATCAATCATATATGAAAACTTTCACATAATACAGGTGTGAAGCAACAATTTCCGTTGTTGCCTTTCCTCCAGTGAGTGAGAGTTCCGGTGGCCTTGTTCTCCTCTATCACCCCAAAACTCCCCTCCATTAGTCCCCTGCCCTCTCCATCAGCCCTACTCCTTCCTCCATCAAATATCTCATTCTTAATCAAGTGGCCGGCAACGCACTGGTGACTTCCTATGGAATCTCGAGAGTCCATGGTCTGCAATGACCAATCTGGTGTCACGCATGTTCGTTTGCCCCTCAATAATCCTATAAAAAATACGCTAAGAGACTTGCATAATTACAACGCTTGCCATAAATACTATACAAATAACGGAGTATTCTCAAACACATCACTGAAGTTATAGCCTGAGCGCGTAATAAAAAGAAATGATGTTGAACTGAATGAACTTTATCCATGAAATAGAAACAAGTCTATCAAACTTGTAAAAAAATGTTTAATGTGAATAGGAAAATTATTTTATTTTTGCATTAAATATTAAACATTCGCACGTAGGTGCGAAGTAAACAGTGGAGAATACGTTCGCCCGCAGCCCACAGCGCGGAAGAAATGGGAAGTTTATCGAAAAATGCAGCACGTTTTGCATACGTTTGCAAAACGTATTGAAATTTAACACTGGAAATGAAAATTTGCAGTGTAAAACTGAAGTATAATTATCAATATTATTGGAACGAGGCGCAGTACTTGTAACTGTAAATGGAAGAATAACGTAATAGTAAAATGCTAAATAAAAGTTGATTTATCCGAGATATACCTAAAATTACATAAATGACAAGGCACATTGGTTGCACAGGGACAGTTCTGTATTCATAGAACGACAGCTTCAAGGATATTTTGATGGATTTACAAAGCTTCAGAAGAAAATGCAAATAGATAAATTGTCTTGGATATAGCGCGAATTCAACAACAAGCACTTCATACTTATTTTCATCATGTAAGGTAAAACGAAAACACAAGCTACTGTTTTGTTTAATTACAGTTGTATTTTAGAAACAGAATTATTAATAAAATAACAAACGACTATACAACTTTTGTCTTTATTATTTCATGTAATTAAAAATATTGAATAAATACCAGGAACGTTGCGGACGCTAAACGGTGCTAATGTCGAGCATATAACGAATAAGCTACAAAATTTGTTTACAAGCAATTCGTGGAACTATTCATGAACGAGGGGGCATGGCCATGCAATTTGCACTTTTCATGCATGAGCATGCATGCAAAATTCTGAATGAACGAAAAAAATTTATTTCATTCTAATAAAACACTAACCAAGGCAAGTATGGGTTTTTTAAATCTGCGACCGACGTTGCAGACAGCGCCACTGAAAAGAAAATTGTCATCCATGAATAATTGAATTAATATCCAAAGGATCCACTCAAAGTGCAGTTTTACAATGCATAGCGCATTAATATCTAAATATACAAACTGAAGATTTTTTGACTAACAGTTACAAAGCAATTTAATTATAAAGAACCTTTTAAACTCTTACTACTTCCAAACATTAAATTGAAAATTCTCAGAGGAGATAATGTAGGAATGAGAGCTGAAATGAATTTATTTGTTTTATTTTTTTTTACTAATGAAAAAAATCATCTGACCGTGAGTTTTGACTGTTACGACTAACAGCAATTTGACAGTGATGCGTCATTATAATTTTAAATCTACAAAATAATAATTAAAGTCTCACACTCGTCAGGCGAAAACAATATGTATACGCATTTGTTTGAGCATATTCCTGAAAGAAACATCGATATTTGTCGAAGGCGCTATCTAAAATTTGAAACTAGTGTCCTTTTTTAGATTTCTTTTTAAAAGATAAGGGACGAACGGGAAAGTACCAGTATTTTACATTTTGTTACCAACTTGTAAAGACAAAAGAAATACATTTTTTTAAATAGATTTTTTCAAATTTTACAGATTCCACGATTCATGGTCTGATAAATATAATAAAACGTATAATTTTAGTAAGTGCACCAGTAGTATATACAGAAATAACAGTACAGACTCAATAAATTAAGTTTTACCTTCAAATCTTAAAAACACCGCATTTTAGTACCGATCACTGGTATTTAGCTAGTGATTTTTTTTTGCTTAGTTCAAATTAAGACCAGGACTTTAAGTACATTAAGCCACTTGGGTGTGCTGTGGAGAGAACCTAAAGACACCATCCTTCAACCTGTTCAATACAGTGTGGAGAACTTAAAATCTAATACTTTCAATGCGAGAAAAGTATTGTGACTCGATGAATCTCTGCATTTAAGTGATATAAGTGTGTGATATATGTCTAACGAATTTATCTAAATAAAACTCACCAACGATAAATAATAAAATCCAGAACATTTTGCGCGTATCGATCACTTTTTGATAATACATAACGCCTCAAGGCCGTTATGTATTTTTTAAATACAACATAACGAGTCGTGTTGATAAAACTACGAAACAACAAGGTTCGACTAGTCCAGTCGGTTACTTTAGAAACACTGACCGCACAAACAGGTTTTAGAGATCATCCGGAAACAGCAACGTCACGTGTGTAATACGATATGGGGTCCTGCATGCAATTAGAAGACAGGCCAAAGGCGGGGCCAATGACAAGTAGAGGTTTTTGTAAATACTGTTTCAACTTCATCGTTGTGATGACCATCCGATGGTAGCCGATGTATGTAGTCGGTGCAGCACTGCTGCTTTGAGAGGCAATGCTTATTGTATGATGATGCACCATCGCTACAAGCAGATGGACCCTGCACCCATCACAGTATGTAGCTTCATATTGTTTTTGTTTAATAGTGATTTGTACTATTGCTAGTGCTTTTCTGTCTCTTCGGTTGTATATTGGTTGATTAGCCTTAAAAATATCACATGAAAGTACTGTCGACAGCTCAAACATCAGTTTATACGTAGATGTAAAATTTAGTGCCAGTTTATCATCATATGTAATCAATACAAATAATTAACTAACAATAGTTCATTTTTGTATGAAAATTATTCAGTCTGTTTGAATTTTCATCAAGAACATATTCTCATAAAGTTTAATTTAAGATCAGTGCAGTTCTACATTTCCTTGTAATTTACTTCTTGTTTCATCTCGATATAACTGTATGTTTTAAAGGTGGAATTTATGAAGTCATGTATTTTAATCAATCATTTGATGATTATTAGACATCTATTTCTAAGACCTAATAAGTACGGGATCTGAACTGGGACCAAAACTAAGCTCGGTGGATTAACTAGCAATTAAACCACAATCGTAGTCGGGATTGGCTTTCAAGTCGAATATGCTGTATTATAATATTTTCACTTAATAGTTTATTCCATTTCATTTTCTTTTATAAATAAAAACCTGCAAAACAAAAAAATATATGTACCTTTATGCAAAGACTAAATAATTGTGAATCCAATAATTATGGATATGCACATTTTTCAAGAAACGACATCTTGTGTTAAATTTAAGATTTATCTCCTTCGTGATAACTTTTCTAGGATTTATTTTCTCGATTATATTTGTCAAGGCAATTTTAACACAACATCTTTAGCATCTGGTGTCAATAAAATGATAATGCAAATGAAATAGGGCATCGAGGATAAAAATATCTGCTATTATCGACAGATAACGTGTGAATTACTGAAATAGCTCAAAGTGCGAAATTCCAAAAGGAGATTCAAAATACATGTGCAACTTTTTCGTTTTGACGACTATAAAATATACTCAATCCAGGTCCAACACCATCGTTCTGTTCGAGGAAGCGAGCAGTATTTTCCTATGTTCATGACATCGTATTGGAAAATTGAGAGGAACGTACAGAAATAAAAGTGGCTGTTTTAAGATACGATATAGTTGTATTCGAATACCGATTTCGGATAGTTTGTCTAACTCCTATTGAAATGTGAACATGAAAGGGTAAAGTAGCTTCCTCTAGTAACGAGACAGTAAACACTTTCAGAAATTTCTACAAAACCATTTCTTCAATAAAGTGAAATTATCCAAAAATAGCAATAGCTATTCTAGGATAATTTCACTTTGTTGAATATCAGTGAAATAATCATATTTTTTTTTAATCACATCAAGATCCAAATAATATCTAATTGTTATAATATCACATTAAATTACTTTTAATAATATTGGTAGTTTCATTGTTATCAAGTACGACGTGAAAATTTAATTCATCATACGCTCCATGTGTCATTTTAATATAAAATATAACGACACGCGCAACTTATGTTCTACATATATACATATTTCTATATAATATGTACGTATTGGTGAGTCTCTTGCATTAGTATTGGTGGTGCAGGAAAAAATATCTACATCGAATTCGAGGCCGTCAGATTATGCAATCGATTCTTGGTCACGGCAGTGACTTCACTCAGCGTCTCGCTATTCCGACGTCTTCGTGTTCTTCTTGACCGGTTTTCGACCCACCGTATTTCCTTGTCTATTATTCGATTTGACCTTTTCGAATGCATTCCATTATTTTATGTTCCGGTATTCGTGGGTGAAGATTATTCCAGTGCAATGTAGAAGTATGGTACTTCAAATTACAACCACGTAAGGGCTAAGCTCTGTTGGATTTCTATGATATCCGTGGATAATAAACAGTCTGATTATGAATACGACAATGCGTTGACGATGAAGAAAACTTATTGAGCATAATTTATAACGCTAGAGGTGGATAAAGACTATTTTTATGAGTGTAAAGCCCGTGACCGTGACAGGCTCCCGAACGAAGTGCAGACGTGTACTATACCATGTTTGGCTACTTCGTGTTATAATATCAACATATATTATAATACGCATAATATGTCGGCTCGCGGAGTCTACCGCATGGCTGTGTAATAATTGAAAGATGATTTTAAACTTTAACTCCGTTAATCCAGATGCATTACGTACGAAAATTAAAGATTAAAATCATTTTAAAATGTGTCGTTATAATTCATAGACCTTCGATGTAACGAATAATGTATGTAAAGGGGATCCAGTTTGAGAGGCGAATAAATACTGTTTTACTGGGAGATCAGGACGAAGAGTTAAAAGCGGACTTCGACATAGCACCTTTATAAAATTGTTGTACTGTAAGTGTGAGGAGCCGTGGTGAATGTCAAAGAAAACTCAAACTTCCAAGCGAGTGTTGTCCTCAGCGACCCGATAGTTGTCTTATTATCGTGGACGAAACACACTAGTTTCGCTCTATTTGTGAAACTTTTTTTATTAAATCTGTTAAAAATCTAATTATTTTAATACTTAAATGAGAATTATTGAAAACAAGAAATTTATAATTGAAAGCTATAACGAACACTATTTTTTATTTTGTGTCATGATAGAGATAAATTATGTGACATAAGGCTATTATCTACAGATCATTTAAATTTAAATGATCTTTAATGAAATGCTCATGCGCCAGTATGTGAGTAAACGTTGGCACTACGTGGGTGTTGCACTCCTTGTCGTTCTTGGGTGCGGTCGAAGCGACGCCTCTCAGGTAAAACCGTTCGTGTTCTCTCTCCTGTAGCGCGAACACGAGTCCACCGCCGCTGTCTCCCTTGCATAGCGCCGTACCTGGTACAAGCAAGTAATTCGTTAACTTACTCGTACAAATCTTCAAATCGAAATCTAGTATTTGTAAACAAAACAATAGAGATAGATAAGTCTAATGTAATTTTAAGCAGCTATTCATAATGCGACTCGAGTAGAGCTTCCCTTTGCAAAAAACTAAGTTAAACTTATATAAAACTCAACTGCAATCAACGTGATAAATTGAATATATATGTCTTTCTAATTAACTTGTAGTATCCTACTTTAATATAATTGAACAAAGTCAAAGATAGTATTTTTTTCGAAAGAGCAAAGTACAAATAAATGTTGTAACCAAGACTATGAATAGAAAAAGGCAATTTTATTTCGCTATTTGTTCTTTGCAAATCGTTCCAAATACAATTTTTGCGCTGGCACAAGTAATTATTAAAGTTGCACATTACATTTTTTTGAAATAATACACGTCTTATGTCTAACTGTTAAAGTTATTTTTAAACGCTATGCCTTAAGTAACATAGGATTCACTAAAAGCATTACAGAATATGTTGATATTCTGTAAAGCTTTTAGTAAATGAACTTCAAAGGAAACGATTTTGAAACTTGAAGTTACAAACTTGTAAAATAAAAAGGAGTATATTGAAATGAAACTAATATTCATATCCACAAAATAATTGACCCTGGAATAAAAACACACGATACTCAGGTCTTCTTTAAAATTATTGATGTAAATAAAAAGAGAAATTCCATACAAAAAAGTACTTATTTAGCCTTATAACGAGAAATTGACACTGTAAGGTAAGAAGAGAAATAAAATCTTTAAAACCAAAATATTTTTGAGAGAAAATTCTAAGGGTCGGATTTTTATACAAATTTTATATCCAATCAAAATTAAAAGAATCGATGGCGTGTTACCTACTGTCCGGATATTTAGGCTATTGTGAGGCTGTAAATAGAGGGATTTGAATTATTATATGAAAATACGCTTACCGTTAGTGTATCCTGCACATATCTTATCACTGGTGATATAGGCGCGGAAATCTGGAGACGCATCGGTGATGCACTGACCGATCTCCACATAAGGCAATTCTACAACTTGGAGTTTTGGAGACGTCTTACCATCTTCGTCGATGAGACCCCATCCGGGAACCTGAGGAGTTGACACAATGACAAGGCACACGGTTATGACGAAGCTTAATTTGATCCTTCTAGCAACGACGGATTGACCGAACTAGCCATCTACTAAGAGCATAGTAAAATAAAAAGGAAAGTTTTTAATCAAACCCCAATTACAGATAAGAGTATAAATAAACAAAAAAAAATCTAATATGTTTCTAAATATGTGAAGTGTCTTAAGAACGACACGGCAACAGGTGACCACATTAACATAAGGAGACTACTAAAGTTGTTACGTACTCCGAGTAACCAATACTTGACTTAATGCTCACTGCACGACACCGAATTACCAGAGTAAGAAATTATCATCTGATGTATTGATCAATATCTACTAATAATTATATCAACAGATGAGGCCAATCAGCCGGGTAACGAGACCGAAACTAGGAAGCCATAAAACGTCTTTATTTTGTGACCGAGACTTGGAAATACTAAATAAGTAAACAAGCATATTGTCGTTTTAAAAGACCTGACAGACGACAACAAATTTGATATAAGATTTTATATTGGTTATTATTTTAATTTGCCCTTACATATGGAGTTTTTCAATAACGACCAAAAAACTTTGAAAATATTAAAAGTATTATTCAAAGACCGTAATATATTGTGTTATGAAATAGAATAGACTGACGCAAACGAATAAACTTGTAAGAGACTACAACATTTTACTGTAGTCAGGTATATAATGTTGTTAAAGAGGGTTTTTATATATAACTGATCATATAATAATTTATCTTTATATTTTGGTCAAAGATATTTTGAACAAAGAGCGAATTAGAATTAAATATTTCATGAAATAATATCTTTTTTATTTTATCTCAAACCCGCCAATTCATCACGAACGTATTATTTTTACTTTGTAACATTTCAAGGGATAAACGAGCAACGAGTATGTGATTACTGCCCTCCATAGGCGCTTGCAAACATAGAAAAATTACTATTGTGTGTTGGCCGTTTAGGAACAATTAGGCTTCTGATGCAGAGAGGAAGTGGGCCACCGGGACTTCACATTCACTGGACGAAAAGAAACAGTGGAAGCTGCTACTTCACATTTATTCTTTGAGAGTGTTGTTTTTAATTCAAGCCAGCTCATTTTCCTGCTGCATCCAAGTTGATCACTGCGTAGCTCTACCATATAAATTGTTTTCAAGTCATATTATCATTACACACTGCCACGACTTTTTGGGGGTTTAATTAAAAAATCTAAACGTAGGCAAGTGCGACAAATTAATTAACGTTTTTTTAGTAGTTTTCGATAAGTGTTTTTGAATGTGTGAGATGAAATACATATGTTGTATTTCGACAGAATTGTTGTATCAGTTATTCACTTGACAATGCATGAAAATGTTGCAATTAAATTCATGTATCGGAATAGATTCACTGGGACGTATGGCCACGTATGAGGAAACTGACATAGATTAAAACCAGGGCAGAGACAACAAGCTAGTACCCTCTATTCAGAGAAAGCCTATGTTCAGGCTAGGGCCTGATGTGAATTATACAAGAACAAACAAATGGTGTGGTGCTCTTATCTGGTTACGATCACTGGGACACAAATATAAGACGAAAACAGTCTAGAAATAGTTAGTCTGATGATCTGAATTTAATGAATTCCACTTAACGGGACTCTTGGCTCACGTCAAACATACATATGACGCTACATAGTGAATTTCATAATGTATGTGCATATTACCGTTTGTAATATGTACATACTTTTTGTAAATATAATTGTAACAACCATAATCAGTAACATGTATGCTCTTCTTTTCTATATTTATCTTGAACTCACTCACTTTGCCCAAATTCCCTGGTGTCAGATGTGTGCGGTCTAAGTTCAAATCGAAATCAACGCACGCAGGCCACACGTTGTTGAAAAAATAATTGAAGACAAGCGGATTCGATAGATGAACTATAGCAAGGTCGTCCTGGAAGTTGGTTTGCACGCCTCGAAACCTTTTAGGTATCACGATGTTTTCTACCTGAAAAATATAGCATAACCATATTTGAAAAAATCTTGACGTTATTGCTAAATGATATTTTACGAAAAAAAATATTTTAAGCCCCCAAAACGAATGACCCTCCATGGAATGTTGATGTAAATCGGTGAAGCGAGAAAGGTATGCAAAGTTCGTGACATGTAAAAACCTGTAGTCTCTGCTCAGCCTTCTGGGATACAGATGTGAGGTTATGATAACTTACTACAGTCTGAAAATGTAAAAATACGACGTGAAGAAGTGTACCAGCAAAAGAAGGTATCTTAACGAAACATATGTCCTTTTGTCGATAAACGGAGTTTTTGGCAACAATTCAAAAGCGGTATATCCGATTATATTGTAAATAATTTATCTTAAAAGTAATTATTGAGGTTGCTTTTGTAATTTTTTTTTTCATATTTTTCGGACATACGATTTAAAAGAAAAAGAAGGTAGCACGACTTATGCTAATTTAGAAGAGATAGTTTTCAAAAATATTTACTTAATCAAGAGAAATGGTAAAGCTTAAAGTTACCAAACTAAGTAGCGGCTTAAACAAAACACCTGTACTCTAAATTTCATCAATATGTTATACGTCTTTAGTTTTTTAGTAAAATACCTGTGACATAAGGACGTACGGACGGACATGACGAAATGTTCTAAAATAAGGGTTCCTTTTTTGCCATTTTGATTAAGAACTGTAAAAAGGCAGTGAGATTTATTTAATACGAATCGTGATTTTTCTGATAAGTCTTCAATATTTTCGATATTTAATTAATTAATATTTTCTGTTAAATCACATTAAATTTCTAATAATCTATCTTAATTTTCTATAACCATATTAAAACATTATAAAGTGTACTTTGCCGTATATAACACTAAAATCATATAATTGGATGGACAGGTTTAAAAAAAAGTTTTCACAGAATTTATTATTGATTTTTTTAATTATTAAGATTTCTGAAATGAACTCTATGATAATTGATTCATCTTGTGATCCATAGAAAAACTATTTGTCTATATAATATAAAGTACATTGAAAAGACGATAATTTAAACCTTATAATCAAAAAGAAATTAAATCATGTTATTGTAAATCAATATTTCACTTTATAAATTCTGAGTTATAAACTACAATTTTGTCCATAAATAAATAGACTAATTCCCATTTCACATACTTTCTAGTTCTGTTGTATTCTCTCAAACTAGACTGATTTTTTTTTAATAAACACACACTTTTTAGCTTCGTTATTATTCAAACTGAAGTATATCCTGCTTCTTCAACATTATGCGTCTTTTCAAATTTCTATCAAGTTTGATCATATCTGTTGTTACTATTGTTAAATTGATGGGGTTTTTTTATAAGATTTTCAAAGGACAAACTTCCATGCGAGCCACCACATAGTAAATGGATACCGCCACCCATGGATACCTGCAACTAAGAACATTCAGCAGTCCATTGCCGGCCTTTCAGAAAAGAGTACCCTCGTTTCTTGAAAAATCCCTGGTCGTAGTCCACTAGGAATATCGTCGACGGTAATAAATTCCAACGTTTTACCGTACGTGGTCATGTATTGCGCATGTCGATATCCGGACTTCCTC
The DNA here is from genome assembly GCA_005406025.1 of Eumeta japonica. Classification (NCBI taxonomy): domain Eukaryota; kingdom Metazoa; phylum Arthropoda; class Insecta; order Lepidoptera; family Psychidae; genus Eumeta; species Eumeta japonica. Next base: position 411,897 of record BGZK01000235.1, read on the forward strand.
TTTTCTTCGATTATAATCAATCACAGCTTAAGGCTTTACAACAACCAGCTTCAAAATATGGATGAAAACTCTAACATCTCTTAACTGCGCTCCGTGGTCAGAGGGCGCGCTCCACGGCCGGTACAGCTTCCCCGCGGCGACGGCGAACCGCGAACTGGGTTCCAGGCCTTCTCTATCGTTCCAGAAGCAATGGGCCGCTGAAAAATTTCAATGTATTTAGTACTGACTTCATACTTCAAATTATGTCTTAAACATATTAGAAGCTGTTAACGTATATAACATCACCAGCTAAAGCATACAATATAAATATATAAAAAGAAAAGAAAGTTTTAGAAGAAAATGTGTTTAACTCACTGAATATTATTAAATGTACTAATTTTTTTTTAATTTGATACCCAACATGCTATTTTGAATAAAAACCGAGGCTTATGTTTATTTTGGTCGTAATATATGAAGTATCATACAAACATAAAGTGCTGAAACTATAATAATATTTCTTTTTGGTTTTTTTATATTCGAGAAATCTAACGAGTTCCAAATTGATAGAGCTACGTCGTTCCAACAGAGTTCCTTTGGTCAATTTCCGACTTCATCATCAGCACCCTGGGTACCATTTAGGACGAAGTACTTACGAGGAAAATGAAACGAGCCGAAACTCGATGGGGCTACGTCGTTTCGTTACGCTGTTCCATGGGGTAGGTCAATTTCCTACAAATTGCTTCAATAATATTTTGATTATATATATGTTTAATTTAAAATTAGAGTAGAATAGTATATTCGTTCGAATTCTATCTCGCGAAGAACAAGTGAATAAGCTGTAGGTAAAAAACATAGAGAGAAAGAGGACGAGAGCTGATGCCCAAGTGTACAAGCTTTAAAAGTGATAGAAAAGTGTCTTATTATAATTAATTTAATAAGAGATAGTATTGAAATTAATAAGGAGAAATACTGAAGAATCGATCAATAAATATATTGATCTTAAATGAAAAAACTTAAGATGCTCCACCCTGAATTACGCCTTACAATATATACTTTTATATAAATTATATCTGAAATCCTCACTACAAGCTCTTTCATTTAATTTGAACAGGATACAGAACACATATTTTTTTTATTGGTGCACAGAATATTGAGAAATTTACCTTATTATTTTTGTACGTCCATTGAATATGTAGTTTATGTTATTGAAATTATAACAAATCAATCAACATCTTCATGGTAGCTTAGGCGCTACGATGGAACATACGTATTCAAACCGTACATATATGTATAGACTGCTAAAATCATAACTCTTCCTTTTGGCTTTGCCGCAGTCGAGCAAAAAAGTTAGTGTGTTTTAAAGTGTCGAGAAGTGCTTTAAAAGTGCTCGAAAACCAATTAAATGATCCACATCACCTAATGAAAATTAACAATACTCAAAGTAAATTATTACTCGTAGGCTAATGGTGTCCCGCAAGTTTCTATAAGAGGTCCGTTACTCCATCTTATGTACATAACAACATTATTGAGCTAGGCTTACATGGATAGATCACTTTATACGCTGGCGATACATATTCATTTTGGTCCTACATCAACGATATTATCTATTATCACTATCAATACTGCTAAAAGTTCCTACATCATTTTCAAAGAGAAAATCCCTCCATATACATTGTCAAAAATAATTGGTCAGCCTTTTTCCAAAACGTCTAAGGAAAAATATATTGACTTAATCTTAAACCAATAATTATTACGGAATACCCGTACTGAAAATATAAACAGGAAACTTTTATTTCTTGTTGACAGACAACGCAACATTATTCGCACTTTGCTACGTCAAATACCGTTAATAATATTTAATCCGCTAGTTAAACCTCATTTACGGTATCTGATTGAAGTATGGAGACATTCCCCCAAATCACAACTAGTTAAATTACAATGAATACAAAATAAACTAATAAAATTACTGTTCCATCATTCCTATCTGACAGCATTGAATAAAGTTTACACAGAAACCGACATCATGAACTTAAATCAATTAGGATGTACATACATACTAATTCGTAAAATACTTAATAAAAAGATACAAATTAGTAATACATTTCTTTATAAAAACATTAAACACACAGACATCCTATTTGAAGAGTAAGTCATCTATTCAAATTCTAAGAAAAATAATCACAAATTCTAAGGAAATGCAGACTTACAACAAACTCCCTGATGTCAAGAATGCTAAACCATCGACCACCTTCAAAATAGACATTACATATTTTATGAATTCAGAATGAATTACATACTTTCTGTATCTTGTTTAATATATATATATATATATACAGTTCATAAAAGTCTTACCATTTAACTTTTACAGTAACAGTTATTAATATTGTTATATACTTTCGTACTGTTCTTTTATTAATTAGGTGAATTTAACAATACCACAAAATATGTTATATTGTTGTCATGTACGATCTTTTCATTTGTAAACCGATCTATTTATGGTTCTCGAGTCATTTTGTAAGACCGAACGAGAATAAATATTTTTTAATACAGCATAATTTCTAAAAACAAATCGATCGCCAATTTGACATGATTTAAAAATAATTTTAGTGACTGTCAAATTCGTGTATTGAAACCCAAATTGACTCGCCATAAAAGGTGTCGCCTCCATAGTGAAATCACTTAACTGTAACACTGAACTTTCATAGCACACGCAAATTCAAAATAAATCCTAACACATAAGGTATCGTTATATTTCAGAATCGAAACGTAATTTAAGTACGAAGTTCTAGTGCCAAAATTGCAGCTCCATCATCAAAACTATGAAAACGTATCATGGTCAACGTGTATTTCAAGACGATTCCAACAAGCCGAAACATGGCCACAAACGTCATTCTATTATGGAGTGCCAGTGCCTGTCTTCCAGCTCCATCATCGGATCCTGAAAATCGAACATGGCCTGCGTACATCTCAAAAAAATGTAACAAATTCAAACACTATGAAAAAATATTATTCCGTCATGGCGTGCCTGTGTCTTCGCAGGCTCCATCATCAGATCAGTCCGATGACACCGTATTATTGTATTGACATCACTCCTTGATAAATGTGCAAAGTTTCTAGTAATGCTACGATTCAATTTCGATGAAAATTACGTATAAAAATAAGAATTTTTTGTACATAACAAATTCATTTCGTAAACCGATACCGTAATCGAAAACGATTTCTACTCTTAGAAATAAGATTGCCGAATTTATCTAAAGCCTACTTTTACCTACTTAAAGTTGTTCAAAAAAGATCATATTTGCGTTATTGTATAAACGAGAATTGTTTATTCGTGTTCCCTTCCTTAGTGAATGACAAATATCAAATTTGTCAAGTGAAAATACCTACAAATAAATTATTTCCTTAGCCAGAAATAGCCCCAAAAATCTAATAATGGGACTAATTTTCGGCAACATATTTACCCTCTCCTACTCAATTTGGGATTACGGATGCTTTTAAATAGCCTGGAGAATGCTGACAAAAAGTCATCTAATATCGTGAACTTAGATGAAGCAGAAATAACGAGAAAGAGATGATTTCAGGAGTCTACATACTAATGGCCAAGTACTGCAAAAGCCTAGAATTAATTTTAATTAATTAACAAATCAATGTGGCATCAATAATGTAGTTGCACGTGTAAAGAACGTAATCGCTTTAATTAATCATTTAAATTAAAATAGTATCACCAAACGTTACGTACAACGTATGGCGATACTATTTTTGAATATAATTTTTTAAAAATGCATTTATAAATGAATGTATTTTTCTTAAAAAAATAGTGTATCAAGTAAGTACTCATTCAAGGATTATTTTAAATTGCACCGCCTATTACAATACAACGCACTGAACTCTGCAGCCCTGAATTGCCTACGAATGATGCAATGTGCAGGTTCATAACTCCACGAACTTTCCTTCTTCTCCGTTCCTATTTTACTCCACTGAACGCTTTCGTATCTACCTTCACAGCTGCAGAGTTTCATGCTTTTTACTGTACCATACCAACCTGTCACTATAACTTCAGAAGAAATTATAGTTCCGCCGCATATTTGCATGTAAGGCTGATAGTTTTTGTTATAGATTCCGACGTGCCACGGCAACTCTTTACTCTGCACAGGTCTGCCACCTACTTCGAGTCCGTATTCCGGTGTATACCTAGCTTCTCTTTCATAGTATCTTCTACCGCATTCTGTAATAAATACGTAGCACGACATAACTGATTTGTTTCTAATTACGTTAACATTAATATTCTCGGAGGGACACGTTTTAAAAACATCAGTATGAAACCAATCCGGGATAATAACGATGTTTACTTGCTATGCAGGTCACAGATACTCTTAAACGGATGCTTTTATTATATATCAGGTATTAGTTTGAACATCATGATCATCACAATAATTTGATCACTAACTATAACTGAGGTAGATAAAACTTTCGAAGATACAACAATTCGGTTAGTTTTGTACTTCAGAGTGGGAATAACTCTAAAAAAAACTACCTAAGATGTTACAAAACTCAGTGTTGCCAGCCGATAATGCCAGAATAAAATAGCAGTAAAATAAGTAAAACTAATGTAAGGCCGTGGGCTTAATTAATAAAGGGTCGTGCTCAATAAGCAATATTTGCCCAAATACCAAAAGCCCGAGAAAGGCACCCGCGGCCGAGTAGGATAAGTGAATGTAAATGATGTAAATCATATAATCTGGAAAAAATAAACAGAGATCGGGAGGAAAGGGAGTGTTGAGTCGATAGTGGATACACAGCGAATCATACGCTCGGACCGGAGCGCGTAAAAGCGCGCGCTGCATTCAGTTCCGACGGCATCACTATGCCGAAATGGCCGCGGTTTCAGATGAAGGAGTCATAGCTTTTGGCTTACTGCATGCATATATAAGTTGTTGAGGAGGTTTTTAGTCTGTGAGAGTCGGACACCCTCGCGTGCCCGGGCGCACGGACGGCCCATAATGGGTTTTTCTCCTCCTTCCCCACCACTTTCGCACGGGGAGAACTACTACAAAAAAAAAACGCATTTCGTCAGTCGCAAACCGCCGCCCGAACAGTGAACATCTAGTGCCGACCAGAGCCGTCCGCTCTCGCCGCCTCCCGTGTGGACTAAAGTATTTCGTTTTCACTAGTGCGCCGCCTTGACGTCATACGGACCCTACACCTAAAATCGTGAATACTATACAAACCCAGGCTTTCCTCGTATTTTAAATTCAAACATTCTAGTAATATATGCATGTAATTTGTCATACCTCGATTTCTTGTTAGAAATCAAGTAATGACGAAACTCATCGATAACTAAAAAAAGGTGGGTCGCGGAAAAGATATTATTGTAAGTTATACATTTTGAATTCTAACATATTGTCGTTAATTTTTAATATTAATTCGACTGTCTGCTTTTAATTTTCATAAAAATTGACAATCTTAAAAGCGAATTCAATAATAAATTTCACCGTTTTGAAAAAATCCCATATTTTGTAAGTTTTAGTCCAAACATTATGTACGACACTAACAAAATTTATGTGTCTTATGGACACAAAGCAATATTAGTTCAAGTAAAGGAAATTTAATGTGATGTAAGCTTTTTAAGAAGGGGAAATCAAATGTTGTGTATGAAGTCCTATCTGGCTGCAGTAAGGTCAGAGGCAGTTTATCTGCGATAGTCGCGACTTGGCGTGACATGATCGTAACAAAATATATATCATGAATTATGCTTTATTTGATTAGAACTAAGTACGTCCGAATGACTTGCGGTTGATCACCGATGATGAAAAATGAATTCCATAGGGATAACAAGAACGTGATAAAAATACAATGACTTATGCAATGACGTGCTCCCCAAATGGTAGCACAAAATCAATTCAACACAAAAAAGGCAATTTCGCGTGTATCTTGAAATTGGAAAGATATTATTTACGGTTCTGCAAATAAACATTTTAACCTGGAAAGAATGTCGGTGTTCAAAACTAAAACGAGTATTCATAATTGGCTATCTACGCTATAATTATACCGAAAATGTATTAGGTATTAAATTACTCAGTTATCAGGAGTCTATTCTCAATATGATTATAAATCCATTCTCAACATTATATGAAATGATATATCGTTGTTCTAAGACTTTGACAAATATTATATAATTCTATAAACACGAGTTGCTTAAATACATAAATGTTATATTTTATAGATTTGCTTAGATCATGATGTGTATGCATATGTGCGTTAATGTCTATGTATGCATGTTTTAATTTAAGATATCATCATCAGGGCTTGTTATGTAAAATATGTATTTTGCTCTGCTTATTGTGTTTTTCTTATCTTTTTGTTTACGTTATTATTTATTGTAACGATGTCAATTTAATATTCCTTACTGAAACTTATTTTCAAGCAACTACTAAATCGTCCGTTATATTTCCTATGAAAATTTTAATGATATTGGGCTCTTACGATACAGATATGTTGCCTAGTGTGAGAACAGTAGTAGTAAGTCGTTGATATTAGTAAAATGATCCCAGCCTTTTATGCAAATTCTCATAGATTTTTGCTGTGTGGTTGCAAATTATCTGTAAGCTACCAATTGCTCTAAATAAAGTTTTATTTATTTATTGTGTATGTGAACAACAGCGTAACAAGCCATTCACTATGAAATCTATTTCCAGAAACGTCTCTCAATCTGATCAGATCAAACAAGTAAAATTGAGAGAAAATAAATTGCGCTGATAAATAAAAAGGTAAAAAGGTTGTTTTCTTCCGTTGTAAACGCACAAAGCCACAAAATACTTAGCCACTCAAAAAAATTAAAAACAATTCACCGTGATCCATTGATGCATTCTTCTTGTAGCTCTGTCCTTATCCCTTAAATAGCGTGTAGTTCGAGATATATATATATAATATTTATTTATTTATTAATAATAGAGATTCATTATCCTTATAAGTTATTTGCTTGAAAAATAACGTAGGTCTCTTCTTGTATTTATAGTAAGAGGAAAAAACAATTCAGTACTGTTTACCATCGTGTTGTGAGGAAAAGGACCCGATAATATTGAACAAAGGAGGTCGATAAACATGAAGCAGGATAAATATTAATTTCCGTTTATTAAAGGAAAGGATAGTGTTATGATTCATATTAGAGTGTGGTTCAACAAAAAGTAGAAGTTATAATTGTTATAACTAGTAGTTATAATTGTCTATTATAACTACTAGCACATACTCCCTTAGAAGACTTTGTGGTGGGATACATTTAAGAAATGAAGTTGCCTAACCTTAAGAATTGTGACATATTTGATGTTAATAATGTTGGCTCTGTAAGTATCCTCTCAGTAGGTGATACACATTAAGTACCTAAGTACACCTACGTACTTTAAGCATCTACAAGACTGAAACTAAATATGTCATAGCAGTAGCTACATCTTCTGGATTTTTGCTGCTGCGTCAAATCTACAGACATCTATATACATATTTAGGTTGTCTTTGACTTTATGAGATTACTATGAAGTCTAATTATGAATTTTTCAAATGTTTATTGTCAGCTATAATAGGTAAGGTATTGTCCATAAAAAAAAACCAAAGATGGTTTTAATCCAACATGTCACGGGAGTCCATAGCAATAGTTCCGTTATCCTTTATTAATCTAACTTGCTAATACATTACAACACTATATAGAACATTAGTTAACCTGACCTGGTAAACACGCTGGTGTATAGTTCCAATTACCATCAACACATTTCATTGGAAGTAAAGGTTTATTAGAGCGGTAATAAGGGCCAGCACACTCAGGTAAAACTTCTGCACCATAGGGTTTGATATGATTACAGTACTTTGAAAATTTGGTTTTACGCCATCCCTTGCATAAATAAGAAACACCAGGGATAGAATCCAATCGACAGCCACCTAAAAATGAAAATATGAATTGTGTAAGTAGTGACTTACGAATTTACGTTTTATAAAACACCCTTAGCAAAAATTCAAAACTTAGGTTGTCCTTTGAAGAATTTAGCAATGCATACCCATCTTTCAATAAAATAATTTAGACTGTAGTTAATATAGTCCGCCAGCCTGATGAAAATTTGGGATTAAACTTATATTTTGCTAAGTCCGCTCTATAGCCTTCACGTTCTGCCATGTCAGTTTCTTAAACCTTTAAGTCAAGTGACAATTTTACTAAACACGCTGGATAAATTCACATCTCCTACGTCTCAGCAGGGAGTAACGGCACTAACCCTCTGGACTGGCTTAAACATTCGCCAAGACCAATTATAGGGTTTTTGAAATTATAATTCAAAAACATATTTACCGATACACGTCGGCATTACATGCGACCACTTGCCGTTTGAGCAATGAACATTCGCAAATCCAACCATTCCATAGCCAAAATCGCAGGTGTAATTTAATTCCAGGAACGTGTAATTGTTATCAAGCCCTATATGACCCTTCTTTGAAACTTCATAATGGCCGTGGTCCGGCTGATCCGGTAACTGACATGTCTCGTTTTGTGTTCTGTAAAATAAATTGTTATAATCAATATATCAGTATTCATATGTTTCCTTGTAATATACAATATTTATAGTTTCATTTCGATAGGTTTAAATATATACTTTATATCTTAAATTTGATTAATTATTATTTTATATATATATATATTACTTCTATTAAGGGTAGGTAAAGAGACCACTGATTTTCATATGATCCATCCTTACACACATCTCTTACTTCTCCGATAACAATCATTTATTTTGGTAAGTTCGTGAATTTTAATAATTTAGGACTTTCTTTATATGCCACCGATTCGGTTAAGCAATCTTATTATTATATTTTTGAGTTCTTCAAATATGATTATTGATTGCTATAAGTATATGAATTTATTCTTCTTCACTTTGTTCTATAACTTTCTACTGTTACTCTCATTTGTCTTTAGCTGATGATCAAACCACTTCAACGTATCTTTTACGCTATAGTCACACTTCCTTACATATTATTCCGGTCTCTGATATCACTGTTTCTATATTTTCTATTCCACACTCAGCTTTTACTACTACACATAAGCAGAAAAACCAAAAATCCACCATGGATTATCAAACGCACCTACTGTGATTTTTTAAAATATTAATAAGAGCAAATACGGCTTCATTTATATTTAATGACATTTGTAACTGAAGAACCCATAATGTTTTCCCATATTTAACACTTACAGTTTTATTTTATATAATAATATTTGCCTTTGCTTTGTTGAAAACATCATGATTTTAGTCGAAATGAAATCTGTATTCTTAAGAAAATCATTAATTTTAAATATCATGTTATTTACCATTCTGAAATTTGCACACCGAAGGCGCAAGAGTAACTTAATAATCGGCGTACGTAACATGTAGGATAACTCACCAATTAATAACTTTTCAAATCATAAAAACCTTTGGGACTGTAAATAATATTACCCATTATCTTTACTTATTGTATCCGTAGTTATTCTGATGCAGGCAGTGAAACCTCTGCACACGTGCACTTAATCTTAATTTTTTATGAACAATATTCATAGACCGGGTTTTGTATAAATTCATCGTCATATGCTTTTATCAGATCTACAAAAGTACATAAAATCTTAAAAGGCAAGAAAATAATTACACCTATCAATCATTTCTGTTTCCGAATTCAATTAAAACTTTTTTATATCCTTCCTATTGTGCACTCACTCAAACATTAAAATCACCTATCAACCTATTAGTTTCACATTTAGCAAAACGTTACATTTGCCAAAAACTATTTGCGTTCGTTGAGTAACTTTGGGAAAATCTGACACATAAAACACTCCAAACAAAACCCGCATAATTTCAATTTTGACCCAAAGCTATAGAGGTCTCCGTTTTATAAATTCATAACCGTTTAGGCAATATTTATAGTAAGATGAACCCAATTCTGCGGTATCCTCATTTACAGCTGTCAATGCCAGAATAATGCATATTGAAGGATACATATCTTGGGTGCGATGGCAGCATCACTATCTTTCCTCTTAGTCTCGGTAACACGTAGTATTGTCTGTCTTTCATCAATTCGCAAACATCATCAATTTTATCATCCATCTTTCTACGATATTCAGAATACCAAATAAGATCCAATATTCTCTCGTTAACGCTATTTACAATTAAAATATAATGCGTTATACATTAAAAATCTTTCAAAATATTCCATTACTTATTCATATACACTTACGTCAACGGCATCTTGGCTTCACTTCCAAACATTGGCCTTTCTGTGCTGTCTGTAAGTAAATGGATTAAATGATATATATATAAGTGAACATTATTCATATTATAGTCAAAATGTTGCACAATTAGGATTTCTTAAAATATAACCGAGTGCTTCATCCTGTTTAATAAAAAAGGATTTCATATTAACTTACGTCATATCAACTCTATTGGTTACGAATACGATTAACAGAAATCAATATTACGAACTTAATGAGGCACTTTGGTATATCTGGTGAGCAAAGAATGAGGAAAAACCACACTAACCAAAACACTCGGGTGCGTCGTCGTACCACGTGCCGCCCTCGCAGCGCACGCGCGCCGCCCCGACGAGGCCGTAGCCCCCGCGGCACGCGTACTCCAGGCTCGCCGACGCGCGCTCGTCACCCGGCTTGGCACTGGCGTCGCCGGCGACCACGTACAGCCCGTGCTCGGGGTACGGAGGCAGCTTGCAGTACTCCGGACTTGTACTTAAATCGACACGAATATGGATATCGTGTCAATATAGATATATTGCAGTGGATTTCAAGGCTTGATTAATGTCAAAAATCGGTTTCTAATTCGGTTTCGGAATGTTATTTGTAAATTTTTCTTCTTTTTTAATAGATACAACTGTCACCGCAAAAGCAATAATATATAAAATATGCAAAAATATTTCTTTTCAGTAAGGAGCTAACAAATGTATAATCACTATACTAAAAAAATTCACATATCACAATATCTATTCACATAGCATGGTGCATAAAAAGGTACCAGACTCCAATTCTGACCACAGATGAAATGATTAAACTTTTTTTTAACTCGGTCAAATTATGCAAATATATGAATGCCCGAGAAGGCCATATGCTCATAATCACTAAATCTGAATGTCAAGAGCTAATAATTTCTTTAAGGACATTTGTATATGTTTTCGTTAGTAGATTTGTAAAGTATTAATAGAAATAGATGAAAATAAATCTAAAGATTCCCTTAAACTGTGCAGCCCTTTGAAAATAAATTCGTATTATTGATAAATATATAAAAGTTGCACTTTGACATCAATGTAATTTCCTTAAATATGAATTTCAAAACAGTAAGCCTGAAGAAATTTTTTACTTTTTCACCTTCTTGTATTGCGCCGCTATTGGTAAATTCATATTAATTTTGCACAAAATGTATAAAACCATGAAAGAATTTCATTTTTATTCTTTTGTCGTGTATTAAGCGAAAGAAAAGAATTTTTAGCTTCATGCTTAAGAAAGCACGTTGAGCTGTCTATTCTGTGTTGTCACTCATTAACGATTCACTGATAGACATAAATGACCTTTATGAAAGTTAAATGAAATTAAATGGGTTAATTTGCATTTACAACTGGTCTGTAATAAAGCTCAATTAAAAAAAAATCAGTTACCGTCAATTTTTTTCGGACAGCTGCTATTTTTAAAAAATTAAATATGGTTAAAAATTATATCTGATAAAGAAGAACAACTTATATTTTAATTTTATTCAAGATATTCGCGAATGTTTAGCACGATGCGTCTCTTTTGAATATCCATTAATAGTCAATTTGTGAGAAGTCCGCTCGCTTTGCTGCCGTTTCTCTGCATTGGACATTTCCGGATGGAACCGTTCATCGCGCTCGTCGCTAACGCGCCCAATTTATGAGAAAAAGAAACCCAAATGTGGATGTCAAAAGTATATCTTGAGCGACATATTGCATCTCATAACCTTACGAGGTGTTAAGGAGTTGTTGGCCAACTTTTTATAGTTTTCGGCCCTTTGAACATTGACAAGAGCATTACGAAAACGAATAATATTTCTAAAACCAGTCTATGCGGATTTTGTGATGGGACCAACTTTTTGTTCAAGCTGTTCGTCAGCCAGTAGGTCTCTAATTTGTGTCTTTACAAATATTCCCTCTTTTATTTTAGCATCACAATTTTTTGGAAATTTTGTTTCAAATAACAAAAACCATATCCATTTTGATGAACGGCTTTGACGAAGTTCTTTGTAACTCCGAATTCATGTGCAATGTGCAATGGAGGTAGAAATACATCCTCAGAATTTATTAAATGAAAGTGAAGAACTTTTGATCTGGTACAAGAGCGTCTCGTTTTAGTTCCTTCTTTGTAGTACAGTGATTTTTCTAATCTTGACTATCCAACTGTAGGTCTGACAAATTGGTGATTTCTTTTAAATCTCCACATATTATCTGGGAGTGTTAATTATACTTGTATTTAATATGAATAAGCAGTGATTTCATATTTTCGTAAGATTTAACTTGAGTAAAAGCGGTTTGCTTTGACTTAAGTTAAAAACTGATCGATCAATTCGCCCGTCATCAAATCGAAACAAGTAGTACCTTTTGATCTAAAGCTGATGTCCTTAATCAGTCAAATAATACAGCTCATGCAGACCTGCAGAAGTGCATTTGTCGTTTTCTTTTCTTGTATTTTCTTGTATCTTGTGATCTTATGGTTCGCCATATCATTGAAATTGCGAACTACATATGAGGAGATCCTTTAGCCCATGAAGTTAATAAACTAACACACCGTATATAACAAACACTAGGAGTTCAGGTTTGACTATATTTCGCATCGGAAAGCCAAATTATGTAAAATAACAATTCTTAACTAATGGTGTCAAACTACGACGTAGATTTTTAATAGTAAGTTGACCGAAAATATAGCAATAGTTATCGAGATGATTTACACACACTCTGGGCATTTTTTAATGATATATAGAAATACCAATCACAAGAAAAAACAATTTCAATTTTATTAAATTAATATTACTGTAAATAAATAATTTAAACATTAAAGCTGAGTATTTCAAGTCATATATTTAATCCTTACGTAATACTCAAGTACAAAAATACATGAACTTAAAAATTAAGTACGATTTTATTTTTGTCAAATATTGCAGTAACCCTATTGATATAAATACTAACTTACTTCGTATTTGATATTCCCTCTTTGTCTCTCAAGTGATTCCAGGCGCTGGACAGCACAGGTTGTGCTAGAATGAAGGAGAGTACGGTTGGAAAGTTTAGTGATTACACTCACGAACATGAAATTCAGAAGTACACAACTGACCCAATACTCATTAAAATAAGTATTGAAAATAAATCCCCGCGGTTTTGGCAATTTAAGATTCTTTTACTTCCTTTAATTCATCCCAGAATTTCAACAGAATAGCTAAGAAATTTGTGATAATCGACATTTTACTTTTTTATGTATTGAAAAATATAAAATTAAGTATGATTCGCGTTAAAAATATTTTTCTGAACTCATTAGAAGCATTTGTTTTCTTTTCTTGCATACATTTTTGTATACAATTGTTAACTCGCATCACTAGCCCTGGCGACGAAGGGGCGGCGCGCGGGTGAAGCTCACACTCACTGCACAGACACCAAAATGCACACATTTATTACGAACATTAATTTGAATATAGTAACATTATCTGAATTTCAGGAAGATTATTCATCTCCATAATTCAACCTTTAATATTGGTGACCTCTAGTTCAAGATTTCGGCGTCTATTTCTGGTTTAACGACGAGTTTTAATCCCCGAAACGCATTTAATCTACAAGAAACTAAAGGCAAATCGAACAAGGACGAAAATTGGAACTACTTGTACTCTGACTTGCTTGCTGATGGACCAGATGGAAGACCTACTACTGCCTACGCTCGATCGGGGAAGTAGCCCAATTTTAGAACTTTAACAGCGGTGTGCTACAAACTTTCACTTAAAATAATTAGCTATTGACTGTTAAAGTTAAAACATGTTTCAACTTCACAATTGACAGTTAACCGGTAACTTTAGAGTTAATGTTGGAGGTGCGTGGGGCCATCTCCAAATGCTAAGTTAACTTTCAAATCCGCCATTTTGGCAATTGTAACATTGACGGTATATACATAGTCGTATATTTTAGTTCTAATTTGATTTTTTCTTAATAATTTGTAGTAATAAGTAATAATTGAAGTTTTTCTTCGTAATACATTTCGGAAACTTCCGATATCTATAAAATTAAAAATCATACATTAGGCGCTTATCGTAACTGACAGAAACCTGTCCATTAATATTTAACTTTAAACAGGTGATCTTTGAAGCAATAGAATTTGAGTTTTGTTAAATATTAAAGCAAGTATTGCGTTAAATAGTTAAAATTTATAGTTAAATACTATTGATTTTAAAACACTCCGCCATAAATATTCATTTTTTAAATTAATTCGACATCGAATATTTCAGTTTGCTCCATTTACGTACAGTGATCATTTCAGTAGTTGTCTTTGCTAATGTGAATTTAAATTTTCTTTAATATAACTTAAACATTAACCATGTTATCAATACAATAAAAGACCGTTATAGGTCAATATATTTAAAACAAGTTTCCTATTAGCTATTGCTCGCCGCTGGGAGAGGTACCGAAAAACGGACCTACCTACAAAACCGGACGGTAAGAATAATTTTATCTATCTAATACCTTTAAACGAGCAATTCTTGTATATTTGTTTGTTTATTATACCAGCTATCTCGGAAACGGCTCTAACGATTTTCATGAAAAAATTATATTTAGATAAATTTTAGTGTTTCAAGTTTATCTACATAGTTGTTTTTCACAGGAAAGCGCGATTTTCTAAAAAATTAAAAACCGGGATATGAATGCTTACTTACTAAATATATAGCTATTTCGCCACGGGTTTTACAGTTGCCGTGGAGCAACGGCTATCACGTATGCTTTCTATGCAGAAGATCCCGAGTTCGAGCCTGGGGTGCATCTCGATTTTTTAAATATTTTTTTTTTATTACGCTTTTTTTTATTATTATGACAAGCATTTTTATCTTGCTAGTTAAATTTGATCCACTTCCCGGTTGCTTTTTTTTAAATTAATTTTATCAAAAATAACCTAAATATTAGTTTTTTTTTTTATTTTTATTGTTGTTTTTGGAATATTAATTTGAAAATGTGTCAGTCGTCAGTTGTGGTCCATTCAATGGGAAACGAGTGCCATCTTGTGTTAAAAGATAAAACTACGATCTCAATTAGATCTCAATACGATCTCATTAGTAGCACTAAGTAAGTAGTAAAATATGTCGAATATTATAAATTGCACAGAAATCATTTAAAAAATATTTTGGAAACATTAAAATCACCTCAGACAACCGTATTTTATACTTTTAATATTACGACACTTGATATTTTAGTGGTGATAATGGACTGTTTTTTAATCAGCGAAATGAAGTGACATTAGTTTTACAACTTGATATATTAACAGTGTTTTATACACTTAGTGTATCCAAAAAATAATCCTGGCAAAGCTCAGTCGCCCAGCTAGTTATAGTGCTCTACATACAGATGATTCCCACGAGTTTCTTTGAAACTTTCCAAGAGGGGCGAATATGTTAACGCACATCACTAGCCCAAGCGAATGAGGGGCGGCGCGCGAGAGAATCTCACACTCACTGCACAGGCACCGGAAACGGACACATTTATTACGTGCATTAATTTGAACATAATATTATCTAAATTTTACGAAGATTATTTATTTCCAAAATCGATCTTTAACACGATAAAAATGACAATTTTTTTATTTTTAACCCAAGCGATGGTAACCCGACAGAATACGTTGACCTCAAAGCCTCTGAGGATGTGAGAGTTGGCTTTAGTATGCCGCTAGCGTCACGTTACGAGCTGACAAGTTCGAGCTAATAAATATTTTGTCAAAAAGAGACTTTGTTTCTTACCACTCGTGATTGAAGCGATTTGTATTTAAAATGCTTGTAATGAATGCATTTTCAGTTAATAATACTTTTGAACGTAAAATTAAAGTGATGTTTTTAATTATATTTTTTGTAATAGAGATGTCTCGCAAATAAATATTCAGGAACGTAGTAAAACGTAGTTCTCCAAATTACCATTAAATCGTTACAATTTTCCCAAAAATCCTTCGTTTTTCTGCTAAACCTAACTCGAATTTCATATTCCAGGACGGCAGCTAAATCAACTGAAATATTCGACGTTCAAAGATATGATTTATGGTCATGAAAATAAATCACCTTGGATATTCCACAGGTGGCACGGTTCAAACTGATTTTTCAAGTGTAAGCACGATAGCTGAGAAGTAAGCAAGGATATTAAATTTTAAATGATTTTGCACTTACTAACGCGTTTGAAGATGTCCCCACTCCAGGCGCCCCGAGCACAAACGAGGTACACTATTTCCAGTAAAGGGTACTGGTTATCGACGTACTGTATGAGCGATACGTTGTCGAAGACGTCACCGGGTCCGGCTCTCTTGTCGTTAATGACAATGTAACTACTATTTTCTGGATATTGGGGTAGGACACACTTTTCGTGCGTGACAGATGCAAATCTGCAAAAGAAGTACCTTAAATATCACATCTAACATTTGACAATGAATTTTGAAGTTTTGTGTGTGGATGCATTGATTTTGAATTGCTTAAAAAGTTTGAGTGTTAGAGTTAACTTATTAGTAAAACTTAAAATTTGAAATAAACTTAGGGTTCCGTATTTGAGAGGCTAAAGTGGAACCTTCATAGCACTAATTCAGTCTATGTTTGTCTTTTATCGCCGTGAGTAAAAACTATTACTCTCAGTGTCTATTATTAATATTAACTTATACCATAGTTCAAAATTTGTTTGCTTGTCAAACAGAAAACTAAATAAATACTCAATATTTAGAGTTGAAATAAAAAGTTCGATAATTTTATGTCACGAGTATAGTATTTTTTTAATTTTGTACTATTCATAATGCAAAGAGTTTGAAAGTGGTTTACGATCAAAAATGTGTTTTTGCGTCTCTTGTCAGCAACTTTTTCTATTGCTGTACTGTCACTGCTTACCCTTGTGACAAATATGCGTTAGTTTATTTATTAATTCACTATGTTTTAGAAACTACTTTAAATATCAATGTTTTTTAACGCATTATATCTCGTAAGCTACTAATGATCAGATACCGTTTATTTATAAATTACGCTGTCAGGAATCATTTATGCAAGCGTCGAGTCACATTAAATCAGTTCTTTAATAACCCCAAAATTGATAAATAGTTAACTTCCATTGGCGAAATATAAGTTGCTTTCCAGTTACAAAAAACTTTGGCGTTATGTATTTCGTTTGTATGCAATTTATAAAATTAGGGATACTCACTGATGACCTTTTAAATTTCCAAAAGTTTCAGAGGCATCGACAAAAGAAGATGCTGAAAACAAATCAATAACATAAACGATCACCATGAAAACTTTTCAGAAATATTATGGATAAGGAAAAACTGATTTCATTACTTAAAAACTAAAGCAACCGATACTATATTAAATAATAGCGGGCATCCACCCGCTTCGCTGGGCGCAAATTTAGATTTAATGATTTATTTTAATATTTAAATGTGATCCGGGTTTCGCTCCCTTGGGCATAGAATGAATTTCTTCATTTTCTATATCGGTCGATTGTTCTGTTACTTTTAATCGTGATCATGGCCCTGTTCCATTTTCGATTCTAACATAGAACTCGATACCGATCTTAATCCTCCCTTGAACGTTAATGGCAGTGATGACAAATTACTATTATACTGCAGCGGACATCCAAAGAAACATAATATTATAAAAATATTAAAACCAACTACAAACGATTTCACGTCGAATAGTCAAAGTCCCAATTACAATCCGTCCAGGCGTCAGTTTATTACAAACAACAATACAAACATACCTTTACATCTATTATATTATAAGTGTCCTATAACCATCTAGAAACGATTTCGCGTCAAATGGTCAAAGTCTCAATACAATCCGTCCAGCCAGTAAAACAAATAAAATCAATAGCGCAATGAAAACAACTTGGTTTATCATAAACAATGAAACTGGTAAAATTAAGAATCTAAATTTTAATTTTTAGCTTGAGGTAGATTACAAAATGTTACAAAATGATACAGAATTTGTAGATGGATTTAAAAATTCCTTACTGACATACCAATATCAACCACAAAATCACTACTGAACGAAGACATTCCTCCCTGTGGCATTAATTTTTAATTTCTATATGTAAATTCGGAAGAGAATATTAAGGCATTTAAATCACTAAAAGTGAAAAAGACTGCTGACCTCTATGGTCTGTCAGTTACATTATTGAATGTATTCCACTACACTTGGAATTATCCTTAATAGGTGTTTAGATAAAGGTATTTTCACTATCTGATGAAACAAAGTAAAACCATTTCTGTATTTACAGGCGATAGTAAATTATACTCCACCAACTTAAGGCTTATATCCATACTTCTGGCTTTTAGTAAAATCTTCAAAAAATTGATTTTAACTCAACTCTTATCACATTTTTGAAGTAGCAATGTAATGCCCAGAAAACAGTTACATTTTTGACGAGTTCACTCGACAGTCGACCCTGGCGTTGAGCTTGTTCGACAAGTTTTAGAAATCTGGACGTGTTTTGTGATCTCACCGTTGCAGTCTTATGCAGTGACCCCATGAGATTTAATTATGAAACTTTTTTCAACAAGGTGATTTACATTTTTCATGCCATTATTATTGTGCATTTCTAAATAAATTTGTAGAATTTTCAATAGACAATATAAATTAAATTTAAAATATATTTTACACAGTTTTCGTAGATACATAATCAAAGTTGTACATTTTATTATAAGATTTTTTTTTCTAGTATTGGTTATGAACAGAAGCGATGAGCTTATTTTAAAGTGACTGAGAGAGAGTTCTAATAAAGGAAAATAAGTTAGAGGCTCAAAATCTGATTCTGAGACAGATGAGGTAATCCAAAGTGATCACGAGAGTGTAAGCGAAATTAATGAACCTCCAGAATATTCAAACGAAAGACTAACTAATGGTAGCGATGGAAAGATGTTTCGCTTAATAATGACATTATCAACATTTTCTATTTCTGTTACAAGTACTTCGATTTCACGATAAAAAAACTCAATTTGAGTGTTAAATAACAGATAATTTTGAGAGCAATACACGAGTTTTCCTGTATGTTGCAAGCAGAGTTTCAAGCAGTTTTTACAATCTATCTAAATAATATTTCATGTCATTTATTTAAATTTATTAAAGAACTAATAAACAACCTCCGAAACAGAATCATTTAATTAATTCATTTATCTCAGTAACTTTCTTCGTGCGAGTAACGAAGGGTTAATGTGTGTTATTAAGTTTAGAAATATACAACATAATTATATCTCTTTTACCTTCTTTAGTGTTTTCCTCACGCAAAGAAACGTATAGATTGAAAACAATCTTTATAAGAATAATGCTTACGAAAATTTAAATATTATTTATTGTAATATAGCATTTAGAAAATATGCTATTTATGTACGTATAACTATCTAAAGCAAAGAAGTAGAAGAGTCAAAGAAACTTACCAAAAATTAACATGGTAATCCAACTCATATTAGTGCTGTTTAGTGAACAAACAGAAAAATGTAAGTTGATGGAATAGTTAGAAAATGATTGATGTACTCGTACCAGTTTTATCACATTCACAGACAGCACATTACGCGCACAGTACCTCAAGCACACTGAACTGGTTTTCTGGAGCCTCAACGAACGAGGAAAAATGAGAGATATTTTGTGATGACATAATAACATACAATTGTTGTGATTTTGATGTTTTATTTAATGAAAAATTAATAGTCTTTGAAATCGATGTAATTAAAATTCTCCGGACTGTCGGTCGGTCAGTCTCTGTCCAAAGTGTAGATTATTACCCGTATGTCATTACCGTTTAATTCCCGTTGTAGTTCAAATCTTATTGCCGAACCCTGTTTTAAATACAATCTCGTTTCATATTAAGTACATGTCTATTATAATAGTATGAAACTAAAACCCATTCAAACAACAATAATCACTTTTCTATTAAACCCCTACCGAATAAATTGTGCATTGTGATTGCACTACAATTCTTTAATTATACAACAGGGTTAAACTCATTCAAAAACATCAAATAAATTAAACCTGAAATATATTGTACGTAGCCATTATAGAGCCCCATTTCTCACGTCTGAGTTTCATCATGCACCACAACCTCATTATTAAGTGTAATGTCTTAAACTCATTATAGCAAACCAAATGAGCTTATACTCAAGAAGTGTGCGTTGCCTAAACAATAACCTACTGATTTTTTTTGTAAACCGTTTTATAGTTAGTATAATAGTTGTAGTTTTATTAATAATAAAGATTCTCTATCCTCATAAGCAAACTGCTTCTGAAACAAGAAGACTTTTCTATTGCATTCATAATAAAAGAGAATAAACAAATCAATACTTTACGATTTTACAGCAGAGGAAAGGATCCAAAAACAGATAAAAGTGTCGAGTAAAGGAGACTGGTACAGACGAAGTAAGGTAAAGATTTTACCGTTTATTAAGGGATAGCGTAATGCTTTGATTTAAATCAGTGTTTTTTCAATACGGTATACAAAACAAATAATTGCCTATTTACTAACAAATTAGTCATTTGGTAGAGTTCCGTCATAGGATACTTATAAGGAAGGGAGTTACTAACCTTTAAAATTGCTCTTTGGGCATATTCACGTTTAATAAGGTTGATTTTGTGAGCACCTTTTAAATGGTGATGCAGTAGACAATAAATGACTGACACAATGAGAAATATACAAATTAGAATATGACTGGAGTAACTACGCAATACATGTATTGCGTGTTGTCAGTGTTAAATGTCAGAATATTGTAACTTAGCTATTTAGTAACGATGTTCAACCCCTTTTGTGCTGATAGATAAACTTCAGGTGATTTTTTTCTGTAATCACTAACACCGTGTTGTCAGCAAAAACAATAATTTTAACATTTTGTAGTTTTAATTGACAGAGATCAATAATGTAGATGACAAAAAGTGTAGGACCTAAAATGTTCCCTTGAGGAATACTATAGGTTATGTGAAGAATTATTTATTTTCACACATCGAGTACGATGACTCAGGTAGTCTTTGAATAACTGTAGCTGATGTCTCCTAATGCCAATGTATTTCAGTTTTTTAAGAAGTAGGGGAATCGAGATCGTGTCAAAGGTTTTTTCTAAATCTAGAAAGGTAGCAAAGTTTTTATTTTGGTCATCCAAATATTTTACTATAAAGTTTGTGAGTTCTTGAACAGTATCAGTTTTAGATGTGTCATTTCGGAAACCATATTTTGAAGGGAGAGAAATTAAATTTTTGTGTATTAGATAATAAACTTTTCTTTTGTTAATAATCCGTTTCTATATCTTGGAAAATGCAGGTAATACGGAAATACTCCTGTAATTATTTACAGAATATTTGTACTTCAATTGAAATAGGATAGAATATAAATTTTTAAAGGCTTCAGGAAAGACTATATTGGAAAGAGATGTGTTTAATAAATAAGTTATATGTAGGGAAAGTGTATTCTTGTATTCAATAAAGGAGTTTGGTAATGGTAGTGATGGTTTGGTGGTATATTATCCCAACCGAAAGCGCAATCACATTAAGGGTTAAGTTTGACTGGTTAAATCTCTTTCACATATTTTGAAAGCATGGACAAAGAACTCGGTTGAGAGCTGGACAAATCCAGTGTCTCCCTCGCCGTGTTGGAACTAAATTCATCTTTGTACGCTAAAAAGTGACCGACATTTGCAAAATACTCATTAATATCATTTATTGTTCGATCGCGAATGATAAGTTCAAATGCTGAGTTTTTGGGCTTACATCGATTTATTACATTTTTGATAATATGCCATAAAGCCTTGTTATCCGTACCCACTTTCTTGATTTAATTTGATTTAAATACTTATTTTACTTTTTGAGAATTTTATTTGCAAAAGTTTTTATATCTGTATTAAATACGTTTTCAATTATAATTTTGAGGCAATCGCTTAGCTTTTAATTATTTCTATTTCTCATACAGCGAAGGAAGCCTGTTGTCATCTATGGTTTCAAATTTTTTTTCCTTTGAAAGTGGTGATGGTTGTGGTATTGTTGTAAATTGCTTGGTGAACTAGGGAAATAAAAATATAGGACAAAACATTGTAAATTATATTAAAATCGGTATTGTTGAGTTACTCTCAGGTCCTCTGAGTTGATTTCAGATATTGTTCGATTTATTGATTTGTTAAATTTTGTACATGGAAAACTAAGCATCACCAATAGCATCACCACCAAGATAGTGGATGCAGCAACTTAGGCCTTCGTCAAAAATTTTAACTTACTAATAAAGTGATCTAGACAAGTTTTCCCATGAATAGACAATGCAAGTATCGGAAGGAGCTCATGAAAAGCTAACAGATCTAGATACAGAGAAGAATTTCGACCAGAATTATCAGGATTTATGTATGTCGATATTGATATCTCCACAAAGTATAACATTAACAAAGGACGATAATTGGGCCAAGAAGTCATGTAGCGAGTTTAAAAAATTTGTTAGATTTCTTAGTACTGGTGGTCGATAAATCGATACAGTTAGTGTATGATTATTGCTATTAATTGCGAGACAATTTGCATCAAATATTATTGATTTTAAGATTTATGCTGTAATATCTCTTTGATGCATATAACAATACCTTTGTTTAGGGTGAGATTGTTAGTAGAAGATAATATAATATTTAAGCTTGGAATATTAGACAAATAAAGTAGCTAACATTCTGTTAAAACGAGCATATCCCAATGGATCCCAATTCGTGACAAGCTTATCACAAAATTTGTGAAATCGCGATTTAATCTTCTAATATTTTGAAGCATGATCCTTAAACATTTTTGTGAATTCGATATAATGTAAGGACACGTCTATCAGGTCGCATAGTGCTGTTTCAGTTACTGAGAGTTTATCTATATCCTTAAATAATTTATGTTTTTTTATTTATCATATAATACACGAGGCAGAATTGTGATTGTAGATAATATAAGAAGCATCAAACACAATAATGTAATTCGATGTAGAGAAGAAAAACTGTCCAAAAAGGCATTTGATTTGTTATTAGAGTGGTAAAAAAAATTGCAAGTTTGTTGTATAATAATTAAATATCCTAATATTTTTATTTTCACTTGTGAGTCCATCCAGCGACAGTAATATTATTAAATGTGAGTTGAATTTGATAACACAATGTTTGTTTATATGCTCAGTAACGTGGAATTACAGATAAAAGTAAGCTGGTCCAATCATCAATCACAATAACATCTGCATGTTTTATTGATTAGTGAGTAGTGAAACGGAATCTTATATAACCTACATATATGTTAACGTTTGATTGTACATGTGTGCTATAGCACGCGTGATATTCTAGTCAACCAATTTAATAACATCATGTATCGCGGAACAGTCTACTTTTGAATCAGGAACAGAAGGTAGACTCTTACAGGGTTCACGATCTGAACTCAGATTTGTACCGATTGTCGCGAAACTCCATGAGCTGATATTTCTCTTAGCGTACTTTTCGTATTCCTTGAAAAATAGAGCTGATTGGTCTCTTCCCGCGTTTACTGCGTCAGGGTGTTTCCTCACTCGCTCGGTATGTTGTACCGATATACGTCAGCCGTAGCGAGACCGTTAGGACATTAGAGCGATCGTAGTCTGGCTCTCTGTTCCGTTTTGAGTTTGAGAATCGAGGCGGCATATTTTTGGGCGGCCATGTAAATTACATTGTTCGGCACTGTAGAGCTAGCCAAGCCGTAAGATATAACAATTAAGTTTTTATGTGATCAATATCAATTATAAAGAAAGATAGTATTTATATTTCTAATTTTTCTAGGTCACATTTATTAACTTGGCAATTTGTTATAAACAAATTCAGATGACCGTCGTATTTTTTACAATAAAAACATTTTTTTTTCTATTTAGTTATACATGGTTGTTTTGTATTTTTTTTTAATTTTCGAAAAAAAATACAACGGTCATCTGAATTAGTTTATAACTAATTGCTAAATTAATAAACAATTAAATTATTTATAAAAAAATTTTTTTTGGTTACTCTACTGAAAGATAGCAATTATGATTTTTAAAAAAGAAGTATTTTTTTAACTAATTATTTAAACAAGAAAAATATGGAAAAAACGGTTATAAGCAATTAAAATTTTTTTTAAGAAAACAATTGTTTTTAAAAAATTATTATTTTTCCATAACAACAAAACGGTAAAAGAAATTTTATTTGAAATAAGCAAATACTCTATTTGTTTATAAGCAATTTATTAACAAATGCCGTAAAAAATAATTTTCCGAGTTTTAGAATGCTTTTATAAAATGCAAAAATAGCTATTACTCAATATTTCATTAAATTTTTTTAACAACATTTTAAGGATTTTCATTTAGTTAACTAATAAACAAAATAAACATATATTTATTTTAAACATTTTAAACATAACATATTTTAAACATAAATTTATATACTTATTAATTTTATATATATATATATATTAACAAGACCACGTTAAAACGTGGTCTTGTTAAGTATATATATAAAAGAACTCCAAGAAGCCAAAAATTTATAGCCCAATTATTTAAACGTTTATACCGTCTTTTGTAAAAATTAAAGCCCACAAAAAACTACTTAGTTAACAATTGTATAACTTTTTTAAAAATTAATAAATTTTTTTTTTCCAATGGAGCTTTATTACTTAACGTATTTTAATATCATAATTTCTTTAAATTTTAAGGTTGATATTTAATCGTACAAAAAAAATATTTCATATAATAAACTCTGTTGAGCGGTAGCGTGGCCATGCCGTATCGGCCGCGCGGGGCCCTATTTTCAGCACTAAATTAAAATTATAAATAATGGAGGTAGAGTTCCGGAAGTTAGGTTTTTTTTTCTTGGAATATTTCTCCTCTTTATGAACTTTTTTTTTAAGTTTCTTCAATATTAATAGTTTTCGAGTAATAGCCAAATTGAAATACCTTTTTTTTCTTCATCTTAAATTTTTAATAACTTATGCAATTTTTATCGTGCAGTAAAATCCTTCGAATGCATTTTTCTAGACGTAATTCCGAATCCCATGAGCTATCGCATATACTTTTAAGACTTTTATCAAGAATTAACACGATTTTGAACTTGTCAACTAGACTAGACCAGTTTATCCTATGTGTAGTACATCGATTTACATTCACCATAAGTTAATTTGTGAATTACGGATTTTTTAATATCTATGCAATTTATTTTAACTGTTATATAAACTTTTTAAATTACTACCAGTTTTAAATGCTCTATAAATATGTTATTTTAATATTTTTGAAATTCCACGGGATATGGTACCATAATATGTCAAACTAGATAGATATTTTTTTTGTTTTCTTTTTTGTTGGAAAGCTGGTAAAGTAAGTTTTAGTTTCTTACTATTATAATAGACACGGACTTAATACAAAACGAAATTGTTCTTCAAACGGAGTCCGGCAATAAGACTTGAACCGTAGCAGTAAGTTGAACGAGAATACATCTACGATTTGGACTTGCACTAATAGTTCAGGATTCAAATTTGTTTTCAATTTCATCTATTTCCAGTAATAGCTATTACAAGCAATAGTTATGTCTTAAAAGATGAGACAACTAAACGGGTACAATTGTATGTAATTATGGGGATAATTTATAACAAAACATCGCTCACTTCCCCTCGTTCATTTAGGCCTGTCGAAAACTAGTTTTCCGTTCAGTGGGCTAGAGATGCTGCGTCAGCAATCACGTGCTTATAAATGTGATGCAACTATACTGATTACATCAGTTACTTTTTGGTGGTTCTATCAATCGAGTATCTTCTTTTTGATTGTATAGGAAGCATCATTACTATGAGTTGGATAGCCCTGTTATTTTTTGGTGAGTTTCGTTGACTACTCTTTTTCTAAGGAAAGTCACTAACACGTTTACATCATACCCAGTTTAATGATTGCAATATTACAAGTCAAAGTAACAAACGAATAATGAATGTGGTTTCAGAGTGTGTTTATCTTTGTGGGAGCTAAGACATTATTGTATATAAAGAAATGTATCTTAGATACTTACATTATTCCAAGCGTCCGATTAGTCTCGTCATTTTAAAGATGCACGCTGCAACTTTGTACTAAAAAAGTTTAAAACATGAAAGAAAGAAATTATTCTTTCCTAGTTTGTTAGATTTTGAAATAGGCAAGTTATTTGTAAAAAACAAATTTTAAAACGCACCTTATATTTATTTTGCTGCATGATAACGACATAACGACAATTATGTCGTTTTACCTAAAATTTTCGTAAAAAATCTATACTTTAAAATACGTCACATCACTTGTTGCTTAAATGTATTTGCTTATAAACACAAAAATATAAGTTTGTTATATTTTGTTTTTATAACAAGCAAATATGCACATGCTAACTCATGTCTGTCCATCAAACTGTAGTTTCCTTGAAGGATATCTTACTTGCTTTGGAAATGAATGGATAGAACACAAACTGGCATTACTAATTTTATTCATAAAATGAGTTTTTCATTTGTAATAAACTTCCAAGCGCTTTTTTTTCACAATTGCCATTATTATTTTTATTTTATTTTCAGTGTTTTCTATTGTCGATGGCCTTAAAACCTTTGGAAAGTTAGAAGATTATCAGTGAGTATCCTCATTTCGGACATATTCTAATAGGAGACGGAGATCTTTTAATGTTGGGATTATTATTACACGTAGAACCGGTTTAATATGAATTACATGGTTTCTTGCAATGTACGTTATAAATAAACGGATCCGGTTCATTGGCAGCTTACGAGTTACATGTTTAAAAAAACTGTAAGATGGTTGATCCTCCAGACAGTTACTGATTAAATCTTATTGAAATTATTCTCCATCGATTATATAAACATAAGCTCTTTCTTTAATATAAAAAAGAAAATTATCTTTATATTTGTCAAACCTACTGACTTTTTAACACCATTAATTGTGATTAAGTTGTTACTACTTGACTCATTTTCACCTTCTTCTCTGAGTCTCATTAATTTGGAATTAACTATAGAAGCATTTGAACCAGAATCACGTACTCCAAATGTCTTTAATTTTGCATTTAATAATAGTTTGACTTAAATTACTAGTGTTATTATTAGTTTATTTATCATTATAATTGAGTTAGATATCAATCACTAAATTTTTTATGGTTTTATTATTGGTTTTCTTATGATTTTACCTTTCTGTCAGCTTAAACTGGCAGTTTTCTTCATGGTGGAACTGAATATCTTTATTTAAATTTTCACAAGTTTTACAAGGTTTCATTTTATCATTTTTGTTAGGCTTTATATAGGCTATAATGACAAGTAATTCTTTTGTTCTTCTGGAATATCTTTTTGTTAGACCCATACCTATTCATATTTTCCAATTCCATTGTAGTGGCTTTCAGTTGACTTTACATTTTCTTTATCAATTTCATTCATAATATTATCTGGTTATCCCATTACAATTAGATGTATTACTGTTTGGTTGTAAATGTACTTGTCGACCTGTAATAACAATCTTTTGGTTTTTGTGGCTTATTTCAGTAATGATCCAAACTGATATCAAAACGTAAATGCATATTTAACTTGAGACGAACCTTTATTTCCATATCTTTCACAAAAGTTGGTTTTCCAAACTGCCCATTCTGACTTCACCGACAATTTTATCAACTTATTGCTTTACAAATCTAAGCACTGTTTTTCTAAACACTAAGCAAAAACTCAATTTTCTCTTTGTCTCGAAAAATCTCAAATCTTGCACATTCCTTCTCAAATTCACTAATCCATTAGTCAGTGTTTGACGTTTTGTTTGAAAGTTTTTTCTACCAAAAACCTTTTAGCCGTTTTTCCTACATTTTTTTTCCTAATTACTTGTTATTAGTATTTTGTGTGGGAAGGCATTGTTCCTTCTGTAGTCTTAAATTTCCACATTCATCTAGATATGTTTTGTCTCAAATCCGTACTCAGAGAGATTGATACTGCGCGTATTTGGTGACTTTTTTATTTTCGTTTACACATCTGAAGATATTATGATAGTGTGTTTACTCATGGGCTTAAACTCATCTGGATTTTCAAAAATATGTTCATCCGGTGTTTCAATAGAGGTTATACAGATAACATTTGTTTTTCCGTCCATTGACTCCTATACTATAAACATAAATGGAAGTTCATCCATTTACTAGAAATGTAGTTTTAAAAGATAGTTTCTCCAAACTTTAATTAAGTTTAATTAATCAAATAAACAATTGCGTTGCTTTGTAAATAAAAGGTTTTATTTTAATATTCACATACACTAAGAATTACACTATTTAACAACGATAATAGTTTCCAAAGACATTTAAAGTCTATCATTTAAATTGCCAATTCCTATTTACAATGTTTTATAATAATATACATAATTACGGTGAGTATTGTCTAATGACATTAACCTGATGGCCGCCGTTACCAGACCGCGCCATCAGTAAATGTTCGCTATTTAACCAACAGTAGTACACCGTGCAAATTAAATAAATATAGTTTCTTTACATATGTGTAAAACGCTTTTTTTATTTATTTTTTTTCAACTACTTTATCTATCGAACGTGTTGTTCAATTTTGACCTTCTTTATAACATCCGACGCAGTTTTATAAATAGAAAAAAGTGACCGACTACCATATCAATCCATAAAAATTTTCATGTTATTATGAAAAAACCCTCTTTCAGAATTTTTTGTTAAAAATATTTCTCGAACAAACCCACCGATTTTGACGCAGCTTGCAACGATTGATGTCGTTTTTTTAAGCGAAAAAAAACTATTAGTAATTAAATTTATCGGTAGTTTGTACATTTAGACACACGCACACACATACGCATACGTATAGACATAGTAACATTACTCGGAAAATGGAAAATGATCAAAATACATTCCTCAAATCCTAAAACGACAATATCTAGTAAAGACACTTCCAAGATATTATTCGATTTTGATCTGCTTCATAGCATTTGACGTAGTTTTCTAAGTAGAAAAGAATGTTCGATTACTCAACATTAATCCATCTATAGTAGCAGAGTAGTATAAGAAATAATCTAAAAATATTTTATAAAAAAATTTCAAAAAGAATATCTCTTAAACAAATAAACCGATTTCAATGCATTTAGCAACGATCAATACTGATTTTGAAGCACAAATGGATAGATTTTGTAATTTGTCAATAGAGCAGTTTCCAAAACATTAAAAAAAATACTTCTTGAAAATACTTCTCCAACGATATTTCTTGAATAAGTCAACTGATTTGTATGTTAATTGTATCAGTCAATGCAAATGGTAGTCTAAGAGTTATTAAAAGAAATGTTTTTCTGAAAACTTAATTTTTGACATTCCTCCAAATCTACAGGGTAAAACCCGGTAGAAGAATTAGAAATCTATGTTGAGAAGAGCCCTTTCAAATGTCACAAACTACGTTTCGATCGGTTAATCTATTAACAAACAATGAGAGGTTTATTATATGATACACAGAAACACACACACACACACACACAGCAATAGACACATCACTCGGAAAATGGTCGAACTAGATTCTAAGGATCCTAAAGCGTAATTGTCTGGTAAAAAGTCGATTTTAGAAAATCAGGGTGAAAACGATAACTTTCTAATTTTAAGAAAAGTTTTTTATGGGGTCGGCTACGTTTCGAGAAACTCTACATTGTACGCATTCTAAAGACAAATGGGGTATCCTATCCAAGAGGTAACAACAGCCCTTTAGACGAAGTCTAATCTGCGTATTACAAAGTAAGAGCCGATGATCTGGCTTGAATTACTGTGACGCTCTATTTGTGCACCCAGAGTTAGAAACTAGTTTTATTTTTTCTCTAGATTATCGCGAAACTCAACGCCGATCAGTATGTCGGTAACAAAGATTCCAATTCTCGGTGTGTCTCTAAAAGAAATATTTCCAAAGAGGAAAGGAGAAAGGAGATTTTCTAGAAGTAAACATACAATACCACCCAATAGTTGTATTGTATGCGTATCAAACCTGTCTATCTACCTCAAGTACTTTAAATATGACATCAACATAATATATCAAAAACAAAATGAAAAATTTATTATCTTGGTTAATAAACTTTATTTCAAATTTAGGGACAGGTCCGGGAGCTAGTGCCCATTGAGATAAATGAACTGCTTGTCTTGAAGATAACTTTTTATTAAGAAATATCCATACAGGAAAGACAGTATAAGAATAAATATTGATAGCGGGGGCTTTCCTGTCGGGTCACCGTCCGTAACCTCTTCGCTAGACAGCAGAATGCTTCTTAACTTAGCATCTCGCTCTTCTCGATTCCCCCACATTCCTCCGGAGGCCAGAGTCGATCGCGGTCTCCGGAGTGCGGCCGGACCTCTCTGAGTTCAAAAATCGACTGCCTTTCCCGCGCGGCTGGCTCAGCGTCGGCGCATCCTACCACGCCAAGGTGTATCGCTTTCCCTTTAATTGTTTTTGTAAGGACAAATACAGCTCTCCCATTTTTTTTTGCCTAGGGACACTGACGCAAAAGTGTGCATAGTGCTGATTCGTAACGTTAATATAAAGGAACATATACACGAAACTTAAACTTTCAAAATAAATATGTGAAAAATAGTATCCCAACCTACGTCATGAATTGAAATAATCGATTATAATAAAATAATCAAATTGATTATAGTAAAATTTATCTACCAATGAATAGCAATTATTTAGTCAAATAAATCTACCATCATACCTAAACAGCCAAATAAAACGATAACTCCTATATCACCTAATTCATTATAAATAAGTCTATCATCAATTTGATTCCAAATCTAATTAAATAATCGAAAGTTCACTTAATTGTTTAAATGAAAATATGAAAATATCACACCTAATTCAATTCATAAGGTCAATCATAATCAAATCCAATAATGCAATTCGTGATATTAAGCATAAATTGTCCCTATATCAAGATGTGAACAAAACATGATAACACAATACGTTTAGTGAAATGTATATAAATTTATAACAAAATCTCAAATTTTATATTTTTGGACAGCCCAATTAGGGTCAATTTCTTATACTATAAGACGTACTGTGTACGTTCCCTTTATATTTTTCTAACGAATGGTCAAGCGTGCCTTTAAATAACGACACATGTCCATGACAATTTATGTAACCGAAACTCGTCTTTCTTATAATGATTTTTTATTATTTACTTTTTTTATTTACTTATAGAAAAAACAAAGAGTATTTTTTTATTATTATTATTTCCAAAGGCACAAGCTCGTCAAGAGAATGAATAACACTGCGTTTCTATGAACTCTAAAGATAACTCACTATTTTTATTTGTACACCTAAGAATCCGTTTGACCCACCATTTCCCGTATTAATGTGGATGATGATACCGACTTTGTCAGGTGATGGGCCAAAACAATGTTGTGACCTCCTTAGATATACTTAAACCGAATTCTTACAATAAGGGTTCCATATCGACTTGTTGAAGATGGAGGCCTAGCATTTCCTAGTTTATCATTATTCTTTTATAATAAACTAATGCAGCTCATATCATAGACTACCACATACCATCTTTTCATATGAATCCTGCGTCCCTGAAATCCATAGATCGTTTCGAGCAATCTCATCGGTTTCGGGTGCTTAAAATTTGGTCCGTCTCAACATTCCACCAATTTCAACTATATTTAGATCGCTGTAAAAGGCTTCATTATAAATTGTACTAATATGTAGTCTTTTAACCAGTTCACAATCAATGTATCATAACGTAAAAAAATGTTAATTCAGTCGTTAATATTTAAGTTAGCTTTTTGCAGATTTGCACCTGTAAAGGAAAAAAGTGTGTCCTGCCTCAATACCCAGAAAATGGTAGTTACATGGTCATTAACGACACTAAAGCCGGCCCCGGTGACGCCTTCGACGACCTCTCGCTCATACTGTACACTAGCGATGAGTACTTTGCACTCGAAGTAGTGTACGTCGCTTGTGTCCGCGGCACGTGGAGTCGAGAGATCCTCAAGCGCGTTCGTAAGTGTAAAATTTTATATCTTAATTTATTTTTTAGTAATTGTAATTACACTTGAGAAATTGGCTTGAAAAACGCTAGACGTTTGCCTGCAACAAGCAATAACATGCAGCATGCAATCCACCGCTGTCTCTCAAATCTGATCTCCCATTGCGAGTAGTAATCCTTATTCAGTGAAACGAATATTGATTCAATTCAATATTAAATTTGCTGGTTCAAGATTTTCAATTGAGAGCAGATTCGAGAGTCAGCAGTGGGTGCATGCTGCATGTAACTGCATGCTGCAGGCAAGTGTATAATTACGAATTTCAGCTGCTTTACATATTAGAAACTAGAATACTGATCAAAGCTATCTATTTCGTATTAAATGTTATGAATTTTCATAAGCTTATTCTAAATATTTGAATAGAAAAATGTCATTCAATTTCCTGGAATTTGAACCTCGGGTTACATTTTAATGGATAAAGGACATACTTGCAGGAAAACCGCAGTGTCTTCGTTGTACTCGCTACTGTACTGATTGACAAATTTTTACAACGTTTATACATAATTAGTTGCAAAACATCTCAATTACAAAATTTGTTCTTTTATTTGCGTATATAAAAGCAACACTTCATGTGTTCGTCCGTCTCCAAAGCAGTCACTTTCAAAACTTTGAGCATAAGAAGTACTTCAATCATCAACAATATTGAACAGAGTGCTCTCATATAATCGAGTTATAAACCAAGGAAATTCGAAAATACTGTATAACAACATGCAACCGAATCTTGTCGTCAGTTGGTAGGGCTTCGCTCGCGGTTAGTGAACATTGATTCTCTGATCCTTCGAGGTCAACATAATCTGACGGTTGAAAATAGAAAACATATGACTTATATCATATCTCACAAGTGAAGAAATAGTAATTTTTAATAAATTAAAGGCAAGTGTTTTAGCGCAACCCAAATTTATATGTTAATTGTTCAACGCACGATTTCACTATTTTATTAAAATTCTGGACAAAGAAAGTAATGGAATCTATTTAGAAATAACACCCAAAATATTCTTTTAAGTATTAATTTTAATTGAAATGATGTAAAAAGGTTTTTTCTAAATTTCTCTTAAACCATACCTTACTTTCATTTCAGGAAGACCCATGGAGCCCAAGAATCATTTGACAAGCCAAGAAGCAAGTCCAAACACCAGGTAAGTGACTTATACTCTAAACTTAGATCAAATTTTTCATCAAATCTTGGCACTCGCTTGTTCACCTCGTGCAGCTTACTTTCTTTACCCATAGTAAATGGCATTCTTTCAACTTTTTGCTAAGGGCAATGTTTGCCTTTGTCCTTAACGGCGATTTGAATTTTACTTTGAGGAAATGGACATTTAACAGCGGCTACATCGCATTTTTTCATCTATAACAACAATAGTTAACAACGGTGAACTAAAATTATGGATTTGAGACATATTAAAATTGTCAGAATCACAATAAAGTTCTTATAAATAAAGTTATTATAAGCACAGCACGAAAGCCTGGAAAAGAAATTTTATTATCAAAAAACTTAAAGAAAATATTAAATATTTTATTTATAGGAAGACAGGCTAATTTACTCAATAAGAACGTTTTTAAGAATAGAAATTTCAACATTTCAGCAGCTAAAGACGCATGCAATGTTTTTTAATTTTACAATTATAATATACCAGTTAAAACATTTTACTTTCATTTATAAATTTTGTAACTACAATTTGCAATCCAAATGGATGTGTGTAAACGTTCTCATTGCCTAAATATTTAACCTGAGAACAATTTCATTGTTTTAAAGATTGGACAATAGGAGATTTGTGACATAAAGTCAGGCAAACGCAAATAGATGTCATATAAGAATTAGCAGCGTTAACATCGGATATCTATATAAAAATGTATTATGTTACATAGTTTTGTAACCAAATTATTTCGCTTATATTTGTTACGTAAAAGATTGCCACTTTGGGTGTTACTGCTTATCTTATAGACAAAAATGATATGGTTGTTTGCATAGAATTTATAAAACATGTCATAAAATTTCATTCCTATTTATCAAAACGTGAACAGAGTCCATCTATTTCCACTCAGGAACGATTTTTCCACATCTCTTACACCTTGGTTTGGATAAGGTTTTCCTGAGAGTCCTTTGTCACCCTTTTATCATACACATTATATATAAAATTTATTTATTATTCATAGTAGCATAATATTTTTTTTTACTTCTGACGTACATGAGACTTCGTTAAATACATCACCATGAGATCATTAATAATGACCTCATCTCTTTTTTTATGTTTCATTTATTTAGGGACTTTTGTCTATTAAAACACGTCAGTCACATCGAGCGAAACCTTAATTGCCTTATATATAAGATTATAAAAGCATTCATTAGTTTGATTTGAATCCTAGCATTTTTGTAGCTTGCTGGCAATATTTCACTAAGCCACAAAAATGCAAGGTGGCATCAGAATTAGAATTGCTCAGAATACTCTGAACAAAATTTTTCAAATTTTTTTCTCTCTCCGTTCGATTTCACTCACACACCATCAGAAGATGAAAGGCTTCCTCAATTCGTCCTCATACATCACGGTTAGGTGAACTTACTTTTTTCATCAAGTGCGCAAATTTTCTTGATTAAATATGGCCAGATCTAATTCTTATTATTAATTCTAATTTATTCCTATTAAAGTTACTACCCATGGACCATGGTATACAAGGGTGCTCACTCTGTATTGCCTTATGCCATACGACAATTGAATTAGGTGTGATATTATCTTATTTTGATTTGAATAATTAAGTGAATTTTCGATTATTTAATTAGATTAGAAATCAAATTGACGATAGACTTATTTGTAATGAATTAGGTGAGATAGGAGTTATCGCTTTGTTTGACTATTTAGGTATGATGATAGATTTATTTGATTGAATAATTGATATTAATTGGTATGTGATTTTATTTTATTTGATTATTTTATTATTATCAATTATTTCAATTCATTACGTGAGTTGGTATACAATTTCTTATATATTTATTTTATAGATTTAAATTAAATTTTGAGTATATCTGTCTTTACATGAATGTGCCCACATTTGCGTCAGTATCTCTAGGCAAAAAAAAAAAGGGAGAGCTGTATTTGTCCTTACAAAAACAATTCAAGGGAAAACAATACACCTAGGTGTGGTAGAATGCGCCGACACTGAGCCGGCCGCGCGGCAAAGGCAGTCGATTTTTTAATCCGGAGAGACGTGGTTAGGCCGCGCCCGGGAGGCCGCGATCGACGCTGACCTCGGCGCGACCGCAGGTGAATCGGGACACCCTGAAAAACACCCTGACGCTGTAAGCGCGGGCAGAGAGCACACAGCTCTATTTTACACAGAGTGTGCAAGGCACCCCCGGAACGAAACATCAGCCCGTGGAGTTTCACGAAAATCCGATAAAATCTAGTTTCAAATCGTGAACTCTGTAAAAGTCAAACTTCTGTTACCGATTGAAAGCCGGGCTGTCCCGCGGTAGATAATTTTATTGATTTATTGACTAGGCGATCACGCGTGCTAAAGCACACATGCATAATTAAGCAGTAGATATACATGTAGGGCTGTAGAGCATATAGGGCTCTGTATCACTCCATTATCGATATATTTATAAGTAATAAATACACGTTAGCACTTCTTTCGCCGCTGTATGGTGAAAAATTATTCTTTTATCTCTATCAGAAAGTTGCTTATACCTGATAAATTACTTGAAGAAGAAATAATGTTATTCATAATTTTAAACAAAATCCAGAACACAGAAAGGTGTTCTGCATTTTTTTGTATAAGGTGTAATAAACTGCCTAACAATGATTTATGATATAATAATGAGCCATTATCTGCATATTGCACATGAAGTATGAAAGGGCTGCAATGCCCGTACTGTGCCTTCAAAGCCTGCCTTAGAATAAATGAAAGATACACT
Organism: Eumeta japonica; assembly: GCA_005406025.1. Lineage (NCBI taxonomy): Eukaryota > Metazoa > Arthropoda > Insecta > Lepidoptera > Psychidae > Eumeta > Eumeta japonica. Next base: position 448,049 of record BGZK01000235.1, read on the forward strand.
TACTCAAGTAAAAACTTATGTATTTCGGCTATGAACTACAACAATTAAGGGCTATATTTCAATATTAATAAGATAAATAATACAAGTGTACATTACAGAACCCAAAACGTATCTGATAGATGTGAGTTACCACTGCATCCGGAACACGGCCAATATGAAATCTTAGAGCAGTCCCACGCCGGTCACAATGACTCTTTCTTCCAATTGGTTTACTGGTACGAAATTGGCTACAGTATTCTTGGAGTCATGGACGTTAATTGCTCAGATGGAGTGTGGTCGGATGAACTGCCTACGTGTATCGGTAAATATATATTTAAATTATCATTTCATCGAATTATTATTTAGTCTTGGTGATTATCGAAGACAGTCGAGAGACCTTGTTACGAGATTATAGTTATCCACCAAAAAATGTCCTTCCACATACTTATTTCCTGAAGACCTCCCTAATTGAAACAAGCGCCATCGAGCGGTCTTCATAGACCAAATTGATATTGCCGTGACGCAGTTAATTTTCGTGTGGGTACGTGTATGTGATGGTTCCCGAGCATTGAGTATGCATCTTGTATCGATATTGATTTCTCTAAGTTCCTCAAGTCTATGATCATGTGATTTAGCGCAAAACACAAAAAGAAGGAGCGCGCGCCCGCAGTTGAGTGAGACCAGGCAGCTTCTCCCGTGGTATGTCCCTTCTTCTTTCCTATTCTCTTGCCACTATTTCGTTTTAGCATTTAGCTATCGCTTGAAACCAGATAGAGGCGATCCAGGCGATCGCCAGCCCTTCAATTAAATAATTATCGAAACCTGATGATGACGTGGCGGTAACACGTCATCATCAGGTGACGTACATACATACATACCTACAAGGCCTAATATCAGTACTCGTTGTTGAGATTTGGAGACGCGAGTTTACTCTTAAACACTTGTGGTTTTCCAAGCATTAAGATTAATTTATTAAAATCTCACTTGATTTATCGGTGAATTGTAAAACGTTATCAGGGAATTTGTGTATTAGAAAAGACTTTTGCAAAATATAGGTTAAATTCCTAACTTGCATTAGGCTAGCAGACTATTTTACTTATAATCTAAAGCCTTTTAAAGAATATGTGTACAGAACCTCAATTTCATTAACGGGTAAGCTAAATTTTAATATCGTGGTCATAATATTTTATTTTATGAGATGCGTAAATTGGTCATTAAAGAATATTGTGATTAATTTTTAGGTGGTTGTCGTTTGGATTATAAGGCTGGTATTTATTATTTATGCAAGAAATGGCGTTCATTATCGTTTTCAACAATTTGCGACATTTACGAGTACGTACCGAACGATGCAGAAGTGTTACCTGTTTGTGATACTCCCTATTACCGCTCTAGCACGGATCTACCTCCTATGAAATGTGTCGATGGTAATTGGAACTACACACCTGCATGTTTACCAGGTGAGGTTAATTAATGTAGTTATAAAGTTAACTTAATAATGACTTCTACAAGAAAATTATAATTACTTTCATTATATTTATGCAGGTCTGGAAATGTGCATATTCAAATTTTGTTTATTTGAAACATGTGTTTTTGCCGGATTAGGAAGGATATATATTTACGTTTCTCACCGACAAACATGAACATGCACAAATAAAGCGCTGATCCTAAATTCATAAAAATTTGTATGATAATCTATTATGATTCTTACTTGTAAAAGTTCCGTATATACCTTATAGATATTTCATTATATAAGACTTTGGTCTTCCCTTTCGCTCTGGAAGTGGGTCACATCATTATGACTTACTGCGATAGCGAAGAAGTGTATAACAAAATATATTAATTCTTATTCTTAGTGTCAAATATGGATATGGAAATATTTCATTGCTGCAGCGAAATGACCCGATTGATGGTTCTGTGTCTGTGTCGGTTCCCAGTTCAGAATTAGTTGTCACAGATCGGTTTCGTTGTATATCTGATTCATAGTTACATATTACATAGTCATATTGTGTTATTTATTTCTACAGTGTTTGGCATAAATTTCTCTGGACAAAGAATTAGTAGATATCGAGCACGTGTCCGATATTTAGCAGGGGGCGGGTCAGCGCGGAACAGAGATTTGCTTTGGCACACCTATAACAAAATGCACCAGCCTTACATGCAAATATGCAGCGGCTCTATTATTTCTGCCGGAGTTGTGGTAACAGGTCGATATGATGATACGCGTTGTAATTTAAGATATTTTCCAAACAAGTATTTATTATTTACAGAATATTGTTTCGGAAAATAAATCACTTTAATCCACTATTATTCATAATTTATTTATACAATAGGTTTACCATATATTATTATTATTATTAATATTTACCGATGTAAATTGAACGCATGTGATATAAAAATTCTTCCGTCCAATTCTTAGATGCTAAGCTAATGAATTGGCGTGCTTAAATTCTCCAAGAAAAAAGCCAGCCTACGTTGTCATTATGGTATCATCGATGTTTCAATAGAAGAAGAGTCATTAATCACACACGTAGTGGTGATAATTATTCCAAGTTTAGTTTAAATATTCACATTGATTTTATCTGCGGAAAGTCATTTCAAATGCAAGGCTTTCTTATACGTTATTGCAAATATTTTATAAATCCTCGAGTTGTATCGAATAGTACTGCATATATTACTGCACACTGCAGCGTTTTTGTCCGAAGTAGCGTAGACTATTGCAGCGTGGTCACAGATAACACATTGCCACGCTAATTGATATTGAATAATATTATATTGCAAACCAAAGGTTTTGATATGCTCGCACGCATACGTGCGTGTTACTCTTGTCTACTTTTCGAGTGCCCCCGCCGCCGCCGCACGTCAAGTCTGTCCAGGTATTCCTGTGTATATTCGAATTGCTCGAGTTGGTTTAAACGTGATGTTTATCTCCGAAATATATATATTCTCATTCTAAATGTGAAATATGATTCCGGAACTATTTTATTGCTGCTGCGAAATGACCCGATCGAGAGTACTGTGTTGGTTTCCTGTTCAGAATTAGTCGACCCAGATTGGTTTCTCCCTACACCTGTTTCATAGTTACATATCATATAGTCATGTTGTATTATTTATTTAAGGAGAATGCGGCACAATTTTTTCTAAAAGAAGAATTAGGAGTTTAACCCTATTTGCAGCAGGGGGCTGGTCAGCGCGAAACAGTGAATTGCCGTGGCACGTCGCCATCTATAACAGAAACTATCAGCCCTACATGCAAATATGCGGCGGCTCTATTATTTCTGCGGAAGTAGTGGTAACAGGTTGGTTTGGTGATACGCATTGTAATTTAAAATCTTTCACGAATTTATTATTTACAATTATTGTTTCGGAAAACAAACCAATTTAATCCACTATTATTCAGATTTTATTACGTAAAATAGTTTTCCCATATTGTATTATTATTAATATTAACCAATGTAATTTGAGCGCGTATCATACAGAAATTCTTCCGTCCTGTCTTTCGATGAGCAATGAATTGCCGTGCTTAGGTTCCCCAAGAAAAGGCCGGCCTACGTCGTTATTGTCGTAAAATGATATTGCAATAATAGAATAGTCATCAATTATCGACTTAAGGGTGATAATAGATACCAAATTAACTTTGAATAATCAGATTCATTGTATCTGCGAGAAGTCCTTTAAATGCTAAGCTTTCATACGTTATTGCAAGGATTTTATAAATTATCGAGTTAAAATATTGCTGTTTAGCGCTTTCTCTAAAGTAGAATGAATTGTTGCAGCATGATCTGGATATTCTTATCAAGAGGTCTTTAAAAAAAGTTTGAAAAGTGTACAAAAACGGTTTATGTGACCTCTCTCTGTATATTTTTTCTTATCAAAAAAAGCTCCTCAATATGAAGACCGTTTGAGACACTTTAATGTGTTTACGTAATGGCCTTACCAAGGGTTTGACGACTGAGACCAGATGAAAGGAAATACGAAGAAGAGCAGGTATATATCCAGAAATACAGAGTCACAATAAACCGCTATGGATACACTGGGACGCTTGTCGTTAATCTCGCTTGAGTTATGAACGCACTGATCGCAGAAACAAAACTGTGCCGTTTGCATTTATACTTATTCAATAGCCGTGTAGAATATTTTTCGAATAAAAATAAAGAAGTAAACTATCTAGAAGAAATACATCGTAAACATATCACAACTGGCATAAACAAGCAAAATTTATTGCCTCTTAAAAATTTCACCCCAGAAAATAAATTCATTTTAAAAGAATGTAAACAGACCAAAAGCGTCGATAGCGGTAACGTCGGGGCGCGCGGGACGGAGAGGCACCACCGATGACTGGTGCCGGACGGAGTTAGTGTGATATTTTATTCTCAGATATATTTTTCTTACCGAACTTATTTTGCGTATTTAATTCGCTTTTAGCTTACAAACGCAGTTCTTCTCACTTCGACAATGAGTCTGTCATTCTTGAAATGCGCTCTCTTCCTTTTTTCTTTTAATTTTGGGAGAAGCTCTTCCCATTTTTCCAAAAATTCTTTCAAAAAATCCTCTTTCACGTTCAAGTAGATTCTTCATATTTTCAATGACTTCATTTTTTTGAAATGCACTTGCGAAGGATAACAGGACCAGGCCGGAAGGATAACCATTTCACACGATGTGCTTATATTTTGAACTTAAAAAATATAGAGTGCTAATGATTTAGTAAAAATAATCAATAATGTTACAAATTCTGAATAAATGATACTAACTGATAAATATACTGAAATCAACTCAAAATAATTTAAAAGATTTTTAAACGAAAAATCAATACCAATTATCTTTAAAACAGTAAACACACCCTTCTCCAGAAGATAAAATGAAAGATTATACTAAACACCAGTAAACAAAATCAGATATAAAAATAAAACAAAAGTATTGACAAGAACTGCATATAATTGTGTAATTAAATATAATAATACCAGACATACGGTTACCGCTTTAGCATCAAAATACTTATTGGATGGTACAAACTTTTCATTTTAGCGAAATGAACTAAAACAATAAAAATGTTACTTTATAAATTCGAAAATTAACAACCTATTAGAGAATATCTGAAAGCGTACCAATGATAGGGGACGTGTGACTTAAGAATTCTCATTCACATGAATTCTCACCACTAAATGTGGCTCAAATAACTCCTTTGAGTTCCTAAAAAAAAGAATAGATGAGAGGAGAAAACAAGGAATGCTTATCTTAAAATGGTCAAATGCTCAAAGATCTAATAAATAATTGCAGCAGGCGGAATGAAGATGTGTCTTTGATGTTAGAGTTATATGTTTATTGAGTGAGAGGAGGTGCTCGAGAAGTCATTGCGTCTGTTTCTAACTGGAAGTTATCAAGTTCGATATTCAACCACATGCGATTTTACTTCGGAAAGAATTTTAAGGCATGGTAGGAGAGGTTATTATAGTACAGTTGACCACACCACACACGTCGACACTTCTAATCTATCATCCCATTCAGGATACACTTTGAATAATAAACTCAGTGCTGATCACATTGCGGTTTCAGCGGCCCATTGCTTCTGGAAAGACGTGGAGGGCCTGGAGCCCAGTTCGCGGTTCGCCGTCGCCGCGGGGAAGCTGTACCGGCCGTGGAGCGCGCCCTCTGATCACAGTTTAGAGATGTTAGAATGTTCATCTTGTTTTGGAACGGATTATTTTAAAGCTTAAAGCTATCAAATATTACAGCTAAACAGAAAGAATGATATCGTATTGGTGTACGTGTGTATATCTAGTGATAATAGCAATTGCAATAATGAAATTTTTATTTACTTTTGCCTCGACTGTATGTACTTTATTTAGTTACAAAGATAATTCGGTTATTAAGCTTGCTTTTAATTCTTGTTGGTTTACAAATACAAAAGGAGACATTATTTAAATTAGTCACTTTTCAATAGCAATTTAAAATATGTGAATTTTAAAGAATAACGTAAGTAGTACTTTAATAAGCAATAATGACTCATATGGCCGTATATTATAATTTTGATATCTTGAGTTCATTGGTTCATAAGTCGGCACTCATATGCAACGCGTACAATAATTTAAAATGAATCCATAGGAAGGACTGAATATGAGATGCGAACATTTGAAAACGACTAATTAAACGCTGCATTAGGTTAAGCACGCGCCGGCTATATCTTCAAATATTACACAAAACATTCTGATTATGCACATTGAAATGCATGAAAAATGACAACAACTACATAAAATTTAATAAAAAAATTATCATAATCACCAATCTGATTGATCAAATTTATAAACATGAGATACTGACTCGATTTACAAAAACGGACCTTGATAAATTAGTGATACCATAAAAGTCTATTAAAGATTGTGTCTCTGAATTCGGCACAACACATTCAAAGAGCATTAAAATAGTTACGCGTCTGTTTTGTATTTTCACACACATTTAGCACACCGTTCACATTTACGTCACAATATTAGGTTTGTCATTCCTTTTTAATTTATTTTATAACTTAAAAAAATGTATATACTTTAATTTTATAAACTCTTGTTTAGCCAAGCGGCCACAAATGATACAAAAAACTTGCTACCAAAATATGCAAATGCATTTCCATACTTCATTTCTATATCTAATAGTGCGTAAAATGGATATTCAACATAAACTTTAAATTCAGCTACAGTGCCCAATATATGTTGAATTGTTGCAAGTACACATAGAGTATTACAAACTTCGTAAAAGATTGCAGAGGGACCAGATGTCCACCGTATGCTCTAACTGCTCTTTGCATTGACTTCATGCCGCCACGTTGCTTTAAAAGAAGGTGTTTAAACAGACTTAATGTGGTTTGTTAAAAAACGGTAATTTTTGTCTTACTCTGTTTTTTAGTATAGATACAATCGACGTAAAAATACACAGACGTCCATACTTTGACTACTAGTTAACAATCACGTCGGGCACGTCGTTAATTATAGTTCCCAATTATTGTTCCGTTTTGTCTTTCAGGTGAACGACATCGTGATCCCCAAAAGGTTTCGAGGCGTACAGACCGACTACCAGGACGACATCGCTATAGTGTACCTGTCGAAGCCTCTTTCCTTCAACTTCAACGTGTGGCCCGTTTGCATTGATTTCGATTTGAAGTTGGACCGGTTACAGCTAACAGCCGGCAATTTGGGCAAAGTGAGTAGGTTAAGATGCATATCGGGAAAACATCTTATAAATCATCGATAAGAGTTCAATATATTTGGTACATATGAAGCAACAAAGTTCATATTGCCGCTTTTCATATGTTTTACATGATCCAGCCAGTCACAATTAGTTCGTATTAAAGATAATACTTATTGTGATAAACGTTTTTAAAAATACAAGTGGAAATAGCATATTTTTAAACACTAAGACCTCCTCTGCGTCTGCGTGCGTTTGCCTTTTACAGCGATCGCAACGTCGTGTGTAAACTCATTATCGACCGGTGCACCATGGGTGCACACCACGCAGGATGAACTGTGTGCACGACGAAATACATAGTTTATAAAAGTACCACACGAATACTGAGGAGGAAAACACACTTGACGCTAGTTCTTTTACAACCCAACTAGTGACCTACGCTGAGCGTAAGCTTTGTCTAAGGTCAAGGTATAATTATGCCTATAGTTGTCTTAGCCTAATCCTTGCTGAAGGCCCTATATGTAGACCTAGATTGCAGTGAATGTTTTATAACGTATACATTTGTAATCGCAATGTTCTCAACACGTTTCAAGAATATTTCTGAATCCTAGCACGAAAAATCTTCAAAGAATATTATGGGTTCAATAGACTTACAGAGCAATAGTTACAAAAGTCTTATTATAATAACTCGATATAACTCAATTTTAAAACATTTGAAGTGTTTTTTTGTCAGTTTTGAAAAACATTATGTGTATTTCGTAAAATTAATATAGTAAGCAATATATAGTTTTTTATCATTTTTTGTAATTTGACAGGTATTTGAAAGCTAAGATTGGACTTTTTATTCATTTGACGTTCTCAAGTGAGAGTTGTAAGATAGGGAGCGCTTGAGACTTTATAGCTTCATAGTTATGGAAAGGTCGGCCAGGGTTGCCCTAGAAAATTATATGCAGACAATATTGGTGGTATATTAAAAAAGGGCCAAATTTTAATCACCGGAAACCGACGAGCTTGCATGAAAAGATTGATGGATATCAGTGGGGCAAGAGAGATATTCAAAGATCGTGCCAATTGGAAATCTATAGTCTCTGCCTATCCTTCTGGGAAATAGGCAGGAGTTTTAACAAATTTTGTAGGTGTTTGTCAAGATTTTAGAAAACCTTCGTAATTACGTAGATCATCAAAAAGTATGAAAAAAAACTAAATTTTAAAACTGAGACTGTAGAAAACCAGGTGTTTCATCTGTACGTAGTCATTTTTTTTTCTGCAATTATTTTTAAATTAAAAACTATTATTTTTATATTGCGATACTAGTTTGGTCCATCTGTTGTTACTATACAGATCAAGTTAAGCATTATCATACCATTCACCTTGTTATTGTGTCATCGCTATAGGTTGCTGGATGGGGCCTCATCGACGAAGATGGTAAGATGTCTCCAGAGCTCCAAGTTGTACATTTGCCTTATGTGGAGATCGATCAATGCATCGTTAATTCGTCTCGAGATTTCCGCGCCTATATCACCAGTGATAAGATATGCGCAGGACACACTAACGGTAAGCGTATTTTATATACACCTCAGTAGTAGTTCAATAGTTTTACTAATCACAGCCTCACGGTTAGTCTAAAAGTCCGACCAGTAATATATTCACGACCGTCCCGGTTTCTCTCGCTTTGGACATGATATTGTATAATAATCTGACCTTTAATCTTACTTTATGTAACTTTTGTTTGTTTAACGTATTTTTTCGGTTTGCAGCTTTATATGTACTTTTAGGCTCTTTAAACTTACCTTTCAAATTTTTCACTTGCAAACAGTAAGTTTTCCCACGTTTCCTTCGTTAAATTTGCTTTTTTACTTACTTCTTATGTCACTAATTTTTATCTATTTTACTAATTCTTTAACTTTTATTCTCTTTTTTCGTCTTAGGATACATATTTCAATATCTTCCATAAATAGTCAAGTCTTAAAAGTGAATATAATTTGATTCCAACTGTTACGGACAGCCGCGCACCCAATGTTAATTTCGATATTGTATTTTTGTCTTATACGGGCTTGTTAAGGATTATTTTGTAATTACTGTTTATATTTGTGTGTGATTTAATTCGATGTACATTTTATTACAGAGTTTTGCTTGTCTAGTTTTTATTACCCGAGTAGGGACTAATTTTAATATTTGTCTATTTTTGTATATTTGTTTTTGATAAAATTATTATAACGATTTAATTGTAATGTGCGTCTGAGTTGCATACGAAATTATGCTTCGGTGGGGAGGACCAATAGTAGGCCTAGAAAGCGGTCGTCATTACGGTACGGCCGCAAATCGGTATCCCGGGCGCTAGTGGCGCCAATGCTGCAGTTAACTCCCGGCAGCGGCCCGTGGCGCACGCCTCGGCGTGGCGCAGCGGGATCGGACGCCAACTCACCAGGACTACCACATCTCCCGCGAGTGCAGAAAACCTCCGGCAACTATGCCGTCGAGGTCGCGCCCGACGCCCACGGGGACCAACGCAGGCCGTCCTGCGTGTGTGTGTGCTGCCGAATACGCGCGCCGTGCGCCGCGCTTCGCGCTGCGCCCCGGACCGGCCTGCCATTTTGTGACTACCCTCAATTTATTGAGATCCCGGATTTACACCACTGCACCAAAGCTGATGTCGCCGCATTTTAATTCATTAAAATGCAGGCGGCTCGGCACCGCGGCCATCCCGGACGTGCAGAGCGCGCTGGTACGGCCGCCCCCGGCGCTTACCGGATGCTGAAGTGTCCGTCGCGCCGCGCGCCTACCACGTTGCAGACGGTGGGGCGCCTGCCCGGACATCGTGGGAACAATTACTCTAATTGTGAACCGATGCTTCGGGGGACCCCTCGCTGTTCGGATAGACCACCCTGACGAGGGCCAGAACGAGAAGAAGAGGACAGCGGCTCACTGACGCGTGCTGCTTCGGGTGCTGCTGCTGAGTCGCCGGTGCGTGCTGCCTCGACGTGGTCGGCGTTCATTGGCGTCCGGCAGGCGGCGGTCGTCTGCGTGCGTCGATCGAGTTGTGCCCCCCCCCCCTCGTCATCAACGCATCACAACCCGGTGCCCCCCCCACCCGATGCTGAGCGCATGCGCGGCGACGTGCGCGCCCGCGGGTGGCCCGGCGTAGGCACCGGATTGACATCGCGACCCAGGATAGAACGAAGAGGTTGAAGGACGCGGCTCGCTGACACGTACTGCCCTGGCTGCTGTCGTCCGATGCGTGGATAGCCTGATCAGCGGTCGGCAGGCGCGCTCGGTTAAATCTACGCCTAGCGGGTCACCGATTCGTGCCGCCTTGATCCGGTCGGCGTCCACCAGCGTCCGACCACCGGCGGTCGGCTGCGTGTGCAACTTGAGCTACGCCTCCTTCCCACTCTCGTCGAGTACCAAGCGACCAAGCCGGATGCCCCCCTCCACCTGGCGACTGTGCATGCGCGATACGCGCGCGCCCGCAGGCGGTGCGGCGACGGCACCGGCAAAATTCCAGAAACAATGGTTCTAACCATTGCCACTTGATCCGTCGGGGTCGTGTCCCCGACGAGAAGACGCCCGGGCATGAGACAACAATAAGTCCTCCGTCTCGTACCTGCACTCTGACAAGAACGAGGGTGTGGAAGACCCACGAACGAACGCCAATGCTTATGCATAGAAAAGTGCATGGCCACGCCTCCCCAATTAAAATGTATGCAACTCACATGTGCAACGGATGCACCACCTATAAAATATAGTTAGAGTGGTGCATCCGACACAGTTGCTCGCCAACCGTCATATTGTGAAGCTCGGCTGAATAAAGAAGTTGTTAAGTCTGAGAGAAAACGCTGTCCGTCATTTGAAAACACTACACCGCAAGAAATCCGTCCACCCGAAGCGTGTACTCGTGAAGAAAAGCAACCCGAGGTGCGCGCTTACGCGGCGATACCATAAATCGCCGTTACACCAACGAAGCTACGTTTTAATTATTTTACGCACCTACTGTCTTTCATTTTTCACGATGAGATCCTGGAGTTTACTAAGTTTTATTTGTTATAGCTCCGTAGTGACCACTTTTGTATGATGTTTCCGGCATTAGTATAAAGCTTAAATGTAACAACCAACTAAAAATGATCTGTCCCAACCACAGAGTGCACTCTCGTGTGCATGACTTACCTATCAAATAACCATCTATAATTGTAAAAACTTTCATAATGTTTTAATTTTTTCTCTACTCAGTATATCCTACTGTGGTCAATCATAGTGTTTGTCACATTCAAGTTAAACTCTTGACATAGTAGAAGAACGCAATCGACATTTGCATTCACCCTTTCACCTCCACTTTTTCAGAGGCGTTCCTTTTTATGCCCACCAAGCTAATACTAAACATGACTATTCTTTCATTTCTACATAATTTCTGTAGAATATATCTTGCATTCGGCCAAATCTCCTTCTGCTTTTAGGTCGGTTTGGAAAGATGCCGGAAGCACTCGCTTATAATAAAAGGTTGGGGCAATTTAATTTCGTAGTGTGTAGGTTTAATGGTTCCACCATTATTTTTTTTAGTCTCATTCATGCACAGGATATCGGATTACTTGTTTTTCATTAGTATAAAACGTCTTTAATTTATAATAGATCCCTATAAATACACCCTAAGTATCGAAGCACACGTCTCGTAGCCATGTTTCGCCTGTTCGGAAAACTAGGGATGGCAAGTGCCCGAACCTATGTAGTCGCCGCACTCGAGCCCATAGCTTCAATTCTCTATTACGGAAGTTTGCCTTAAAATATAGTGAAGCTAAACGCAAAAATCTTAGTAGTGGAAGATTTTCTGGTAATGTCAGTACCCTCCTAGAATATTCGTTTATTCTAAAGAAACTTTCGCGATGACGCAAATTTGTAAATTTAGTTCAGGTAGTATGAAGGAATCAATAGATTTTAGTATAAGAGAAATAGAGAAACCTTCTGGCATCCTCAGAAGACTTCGAGCAATCCACAATTTTTACGAGATTCTCGGTAACATATGTATGTGATTGGAGTGGTAGTCTGCCTTTTAAAATAATTTTGACTTATATATCCCGTGGCTTTATATCTAAGACACAAAATAACAAAGTTTTGATTGTATAACAGTAAAACTGTGATTCGAGTAGCCAAGATAAGAGATATAGCATAATCGTAGGGCATAGCCCATTTGTATGTTGTTGTTGAGTATTTTGTTTTATTCAAAGGGGGGTTAACAAATAAAACAAATATTTTTTTTATAATCATACAGTACTTAATGGTAATTACTTTAATTGCAAAAATATTTAAATTCAATTAATTTAAAAAGTTAATCTAGTTGAGTTTTAGATAAGTTTAACTTCATTTTCGGAAAAGTGAAAACCGGCTCAAGTCATTGTGTGGTAAGACTGAAGTCATGGCTAATTTAGTTTTATAAAATTACATTCATCGTATTTATTTCTGTCGTTTTATTTAAAAATACTAAGGTTTTATTTGACCGTTTCTTTGAGTTAGTTAATGAATTACTCGCTTGTACCAGGTACGGCGCTGTGCAAAGGAGACAGCGGCGGAGGACTCGTGTTCGCCAAAACGGAGGAACAGCTACAACGATATTACCTAAAAGGAGTCGCTTCGACCGCGCCCCAATAACAACAAGTCGTGCAACACGCACGCAGTACCGACGTTTACTCACATACTTGCGCATGAGCATTTCATTAAAGATCAATTAAATTTAACTGATGTGTAGACAACACTCTACAGACACGCTATGTTACAGATATTTTATTATTCTCTATATCATGATGCAAAAGACAAAATAATTTTCTGTACATTTTCTTATTATTTTTTTACATTTTTCATTATTTTTAATAATGCACGTTAACATTTTAGCAGTACTTAGCATTACGATGACTATATTTAGAAAAAAATCTTAATAAAAAATTAATACAACAAAATTAGCCCTTTGTGAATCTACTGAATCGCTAATAAAAACACTCGTTTGGAAATTTTAAGTATTTTTACTTTTATTATAACTCTTGACACAATCGACATAATATTTTCTATTGTAGTTGTATTGGACTTCGCCCTTTAACCCACTAACCTAATCCCCTCATTCTATTATTTTCCTTTATTTTCCCCTTACACTCAATCTTATCATACACATCATTCAACTTACATAACATTGAAAAAAATTGAAGTGGTACTTTACACTTCAAACTGCCTTTAATTTTGCATCTCCCTGTTTTTAAAGATGAGCGTGGCGTATGTCGTCTGCATGCTCATCCATCGGCTTGAGGATGGATTGTGACGGAATAAGACACACATTAGAATTACGCAACATGTGGTTATACTCTCGGTTTAAAACTCAATATTTTCGTATAAAATTTGTAATATCAGTAAAAGTTATAAGCCATATCTTTAAAAACTAATACATAAAACTGTATTCTATATTTAATCTTTATTTATTTATTCATTTATTAATTATTTATATATATATATATATATATATATATATATATATATATATATATATATATATATATATATTAATACCAAAATTATTTATTATCTCCATCCTTGAATTATCTGAGCTAAAACCTTTTCTAGCGAGATACATGTAAAGAAACGGTCATCAACGCCCCCTAGTGGCTCTTGATCTTTTCGTAGAGGCTAATAGAGGGTTTAAAGGCAATTGGGGCGCGTTTGTCATAACAGTCAAGGGGGTAGTCGCGGCATACCTACCTAATTACAAATTTTATATAATATAATAATTTGAAAATACATTTATTTCGATGAAAAAAATATTTTGTCTAGCCGTTTAAGATGTTTATTTTACTATCATAGCGTAAATAAACATTAAATTATTAAAATAAGCTAACTAATTGATTCAGCTTAGGAATGTAGGTAACAAGTTTATGCAAGTTGGTAAACAAAACGTGATTTAAATCAAGCATGTTTCGACAAAAATACGGGAACTTGTAACATCTTGTTTGCAGAGCAAGTGCACCGGGGCACCACAAGCAAAAAAAGGCATACAAGTTGTTGCTTGCTCGAAATCGAATCTTTAAAAGACAGGGATGGCTCTTCTAATGTATTGTGCTTTGCCAGTGATCCATACTCGCGCATGTCTGATAAAGTAAAGAAGTCATTATAGCCATAAATTGTATAATTTTCTATAACTCACTTGAAAAGTTAATGTATTCAAATTGTGGATTCCAAAATGTCTGAAAATAAGAAGAAATATCGGCAGTACAACTTTGATTATTTAAAATATGGATTTGCAATCTCAAACATGTGTTTAATTTGTCAAAAGTGTTTTCCAATGAAGCCACTAAACCTTCTAGGCTCCAAGAGCATTTGAATAAAATACATGCTGATAAAATGACAAGGATTTATCCTATTTTCAAGGACTTGAAAAGAAATATCTAAAACAGCCAACTGTCGTGTTCTAAACAAAAAATGATGGACTACGAGCTTCATATAATATTTCATTCTTTATCGCGAAAGCGGAAAAATCACACACAATTGTTAAGGAATTAATTATGTAGGTAGTTAAAGAAATAATTGAAACTGTCATCATAAGACGCCATCAGATATCAAAAAAAGTTCTTTGAGTAATAATACAGTACAATTACAATAATACAATACAAAAAAGAATCGATGAAATGGCCAAAGACGATGAACTATCAATATGTGATTTCTTAGGACATCCAAATTTTCCATTCAACTTGAATCAAATTTACCAAATAACAAAGTACTACTCTTCTGTTAGGTCCGATTCATAAAAGAAGAAAGAAATTGTTAAGAGTTATAATTTGCAAAGAAATTGGAAACTGATACAAAGGAAGGATCCGTATTTAATACCGTGAACATTTTTTTTTCGCGAGTAAGAAATTCCTATTCAAAATATTTTGATAGTTAGTGGCAACTGTCAAAATATTGGATGGTGCTCCAGCAATAACCGGGCATCATAAGGGTTTCATTGCGTATTTAAAATTAGCATTACCAAATGTACTCGCTGTAAATTGTGTTATTCATCGTCAACATTTGGTGCCAAAAAATCTTAATGAGCGCCTGCATGCGTCGCTCCATTACGTTATTAGAGCAGTCAACAAGAGAAGAAGCAAATCATTAAATGTCACATTATTTGGGCAACTTTGTGGTGAAAATAATGAAGACTATAATCGCTTACTGCACGCAGAAGTACGATGGCTCTCGAAAGTTGTTTGTCTGAATCGCTTTATCGATCTATTTGACTCGGTACGAGACTTCCTTGAAAACAGTGACTGCGCGAAAACTTGATTGCGTCCAATAATGACATCGCTTATTTGACAGGCCTTTGTAAATATTTAATTATGTTATAATTGCAAGGTGATGAGTTGCATTTGATAAAAACAAAAATCGTGATAGCTGTTTTGTGGGAAAACTTTTTCTATTCAATCGAAATCTAGGAAGAGGTGAATACAACCACTTTCCGACATTCAACATTATCGGTAAAACAGGAAGATTTACTTACTTACTGTCAACACCTGGACGCTTTTCATTTTGCTTTAACAGAGCGATTCCAGGATATTTTAAATATTAATATACAAAGCTGGGTTTTGGACACCTTCGCAAAGGTAGATCCATCAGAATCATCAAAATCAGAAGAACTCGTATAACTCACAACTTATGAGCAATTAAAAGTAAAATTCAAAAATGGATACCAAGAGTTCTGGCTCCAAAAATCGATATCGTCTCTCCACCCTGAATTGTGGGAAATTGTACAGAAATTTTTAATTGCGTTTCCTTCATCATATTTGGCTGATCGTAGGTTTAGTGTAGTAGCTAATTTACTGTCTTACATTATTTGGATTATTATATTATTTTAGTCAAAGTCGATTTGGATCAGAAGGATTACATGTCGTTAACATAATTGCGAATAACTCAAGTATTTGATTTGTTGTTGCCGTTTGGACTGCCTTATTCATAGCTAACTCTCAATGATTATCGTTTTCTAATATATGCAATCTTTGACATGCTTCGCGATATGTTTCACAAATGTAACCTTTGTCAATTTTTTAGATTTTTAAAACACGTTGGCTCAAGAATAGTGTGAAGTAATAAACGTAGATAGAAACATTCAGCGTTTTTTGGATGCACTGTGTAGACTCATCCCATCGTGTCACTCTTGACCACTGCATCATGTCCTGCTACTGGCAATCCACGTTTTCGAGGATTAAATTGTTTACTTGTTTTGTCCCATGTACAATAGCTTGGTACTTCTGAGTAAAGTCTTAGCAAATGAATCTTTCTGTAATAGTTAAAAAAAGGCTGTTAAAATTGTTCGTGTTGGTGGTTCCATCGCAAATTTTTGTGCCCTTTTGTAGTGAAATATACACGTTGTCCATCTTTTAAGTAAACGGATAAATGGGGAACCGGCGGATCTCAATCGTGTATTAAAAAAACTTAAAATTCGCCAAATCGCTTCTTTGGTATTAATGTAACTACCCATTTGATACTGTACTAGCTTATCATGCTGGTTTTCTTTGGTTATTGTAAAACAGGCCATATCGCTGCCTTTATTAATATATTTGCAGACATATTTTTATCGATTTTACAGACCTGCAGTATTCAACATTAATTTGGGCATTGAACATTTTAGATAAAAGTGCATTTTATGGTATCATCCATTGTTGTTAACTTGAATTTCCTCATTGCCTCGTATTTTAATTTTAGCCATAAATCCGCCTTGTTCTGGTGATCGAAGTCTGTATTTGGGATATCCGTCTTCGCCTGTGACTCGTTCGTTCAAAAATGGCTTCGTATAATGTTTCGTACATTTTTCATCGTTCATGGACGGAGAACTTCTATTTAGTTCACCACAAGGGTCATTAATAATGTTTTTTTTACGATTACACTATAAAGTTTAAGATCTTTTTCCGGGTTCGGAAACTCAGCCTTGATGATATCATCTATTTAATTCGATGGAATTTTATTTTGAAACCAAATTAAGTTGTGAGAATGTGACAGACCTCGTTTCTGCCATTCAATTGAAAACATCCAGCAAATATATTATATGTAAAGAAATTACATTTATTCGAGCTTCCTTTGACAATCCGTACTCAATATGCTGGCAGTTTAGAAGAGGCGTCTTCACTTGTCTACGGAACGACAAATGTCAATGCTTTTTTTCAAGTTGGAGAAAGTACTAAGCGAAAAGCTACAATACTATAAAAATTAACATGTGCAGGGAATCGACAAACTAATGAAATTGCTTTAAATGTTGTTTCTTTGTCTTTACAGGTATGACATTAACACTATAGTGTAATTATACATAGCGAACTGTACATAGCAATTGTACATAAAAATGTGAACTTATGTCAAAATAAACCTTTGTCTTTATAGAGCAACACATTTACTTAATTTGCTGATTCCTAAAAAATCCGGACGAATTCGTCTTACATATATCAAATATTTTATTTTTCACGATGGCGTCAATAAATTTGTTTTGTTTTTGAAAAAAAACTCGGGCAACAATATCATGTCGATCGCTGGTTGCCTGTCCACATTGTAATTTTTCTTTGATTTCCGCCCATGAAGAACTATATTTAAATGTTATAATAAATCTGGTCGGCCGTGTTTTCTGACATAAGTTATCGCATCTTGAGCATATTCATGCATGTGACGTGGACTTCCAATAAACGTAAATGGTAAGATGATTAATTTTCCCATGTTATTGATGTTTCCATCATTTATCACAAAATCTCTGAAGTGGATGTATTTATCCGAACGCAATTTCGTCGATTATGGTAAATAAATTTTAATCTTTCCGTCTCAATTTCAGCATACATATCTACAATTGATTGCTCAAATAACTGCCGACAATTTAAAATACAGTTTCATTCACCATTTATAGTGATAATATAAAATTGCATAGCTGATACTTTTTTGTTAGTTCCGACACCTGTAGCTGGATTTGCTGAATATTGAAAAAATAACCATCCTCGCCTTGCAAAAAATTTGCGGATACTGTAGTGTATCTTAACTATTATTTGTTTCAGAAATATATTACTTCGTCGTTGAATAATAATATCACGACGACTACATTCGCTATTAACAATTACTCCAGCAACTTCGTTCATTTGAGTTGCATTGAACCTTCGTCCGTGTTACCAGCTAGTCTTTTGTCTGCTCGAATGACGACTTTATAATTACCTGCAACCATTTGGTCTAGAGTAGTCTTAAACACATTCATTAGTTGATTATGATCATGAGGTAGACCCTGTATTTATTAATAATATCTCGTTGTAGTCCCTTAATGTAAGGACAATGTTGATCCGTTTCAAGTTATTCGTTACCAATGAAGTATACTTGAAGAAATTTTGAAATTTCATTTGAACTTGCCAGAAGTGAGTAAATTTGGCTTTGAACCTTAAAAAACCGGGCTGATATTTTCTTTGTGGCATATTAATGAATCTTCAAATGAAGTCATTTGAGAACAGTAGTTGTATCGACGTGTATTTTGTAGAAAATGATTGGAATCTGGTGTTTTTCCATTCGTATATGCGAGTAGTTGTGGTGGTGGTATATCTAATGCTGGTAAATTGACTTTACCACTCGAGCAGCACAAACCAGCAGTTTCGCCTTTAAATTTCTTCGCATGAAAATATTCGCGTATTGTATTCATTTTTCCGATGACAGTATTTAGATGTTCACTATATTGTTTTTTGAAACCATAATTTAATACCTAAAGTATCTTGGATATTTTATGGATGTAATTTTATCAATATCAATTTTTTTATGTTGAAGCTCTGACGCATTTGTAAGTTCTTTGATTTTATTATGTAATGCTGCATTCTCTTCTTGCAACTTATATAAGTTGGACAATATCTTGTTTACAGATGATGCGGAATGCATAAATCAATCATCTTTTACACCCCCACATATGACCAATTGCTATTCCTGCTGCTGTAATGACACTACCGAGAAGAATTACATTCAGGACTGTGCTCAATCTTTTATTTCTCTTGTGGACATATTTTTTAAGTTTTCTAGTGTCAGTACTGAGGAAATCATCATCACAATTCATAAGTTCGTTTCCAGTGTCAGTACTGAGGAAATCATTATCACAATTCATAGGTTCGTTTGCATTCTTAGAATTATTAGAGCTATCTTGAACAACCGAAAATTGTTAGTTATAGTTACTTTCTATTGGATGATAATCTTTAACGTCAAAAAAGTTGTAACAATCGTTAAGATCACTGTCATTGATTATTGATATTTCATCAGTGTCTTCATCTTTGTCTGAATTTTCCCTCTCAAGCACTTCCCTATTTTCCTTTCCATCTGTAGTAAAAACACGAGCAGTTCTTTTTGCTACAATTTCAGTTTGTGCATCATTAGCTAGCAAAATATTTCCATTTGTTGACCTTCATGTGAAGAGCTTCTTCCGTTACTTGAAATGCATCTTCGACTTGAACCTCAACTTTTGATAAATACTCTTGTTTGTCATCATTCACTCTGTCTGGACATACAGCTGCTTTATGTCCAACTTTATTACATATGAAACAATTATAATTAAATGGCTTATTACAATTACCATCGATACTACGTGGATTTCCTCGATTACCACCTCTTTGATAAATACCTTGATTCTGATTACCTTGATATCCATTATTTTGGTACTGCTTGAAATTTTTAAATTTATGTTTGACTAACATAACCTCTGAATCATATATATATATCGCGATGACTTTGAGCATCATATTTTTTAATAATTTTTTCTCAAAGTATATCTGGTTTAGGCAATTCATTTTGAGGCTCCATAGCACATCTGAACATTTCAAAATTTGATGGTAATCCGTTAAGAAATAATGTTGACTGTAAATCATCGTGCATTTCAACTCCCATAGCTGACAACTTAGCTATTACATCAAAAAGTTCCATCAGTTGAGTATGAAAATCATTATTTTCTGTTATCTTGTAAGATGTAACTCATTTTAGCAAACTTTCACGTTTCACTGGTCCCGTAGATGCATACTCGAACTTTAATTTGTCCCAAATTTGTTTTTAAGCATTTAAACCTTTTACCATTCGTAATAAACTCGGATCAATAGCAATTATTAAATCTTCTTCTTCCCATTTTTCAACATTTTGAACTGACGCAGCATTATTTTCAACCAACTCGGGTCTTGGTTTCTTGCCGTTAACGTATGCCCATGTACTATTTTTGACCATGACAGCTTCAATTTGCATAGCCCTCGTATAATAATTTCCTTTTGTAAGAGGCTTGATTGTACTTGACGACAAAGAGATTTCCTTCTACTTATTTGTTGTTCTATTTACTTTTTACAATTATTATTACAGCGGCCTGGGCCCATAACGTGATAAATATTAAACTCAATTATAATATTTATTAGTCATATTATCTTTTAATCATAATTACAATTATGTGGTACTAAACAAAAAAAACATTTCTATGACGAAAAAGGAGAACAAAATGTCATAACAGCATAAACAAAAATAATTACAAGTTAAAAATGTAGATGGCACCAAAATGCTAAATTTTAACTAGTCAACACATATCATTTAAAATATACACAATAACGAGAAGTAGAAAGCCACCGACAAGCCAAAGACAATTTATTCTCAATTTTTCTTAAAGACGTCCAAATACTCGTTAAGCTGTTAAAAACCAAAGAGGCAATGGACCTCATTGATAACAGTAATGAAGCGATCTAGTGCTTTTCTCTTTAATGTTGTCGCTACTGGTCACAATCTTCAATCCGTGCCTTAAAGATTGAGGACGAAGGGCTCATTGAAGTGAATAAGCACAAAAGTTAATAAATGAGTTTAAGACCCTATGCTATTAAGATCTAAATAGATAATATCTCATCACATTGCGGACGCTCCCGTGTCTGGATACATAAATGGGCTCATTCCGTGCTGGCGTCTAAGAACTTTCCCGTGCCGACCCCCATCAGGCAGGTCATGCGGCGTCAGCGTCCCCGCGTGCTGTCCGGCCACGTGCGGTGAAATTGTACTGAAGTGCGGTGAAATCTCAGCTAATAGCATAAAAGAGGCAGCCATTTCTTCAGGTGTACTTTTTTGATGGGTTGGACCGCAAAAACAAGAACTAACACACAGCCGCCTTTGTATCAACGTTGTATATTTTATAGCGATATCTACAGTTTATCTATAAAAAAAATGTCTTTAATTTACATGTTTATTTTTTGGGTATTCAAAATACTTTTCATTTCGAACATACACGTATTTATTCGTTGATGATATGTATAGTGGAAATTTAGTGTTTTACCATAATTTTCTAATGTTTTTAAAAAACACAGAATTTTCAAAAAACCATCTTTGTACAGAATGATAATTAAAATAATGAAATCAAACTTCCATAGTTCCAAAAATTACATAGTTTGAAGTTGAAACGTATGTAAGTTATGTGTTCTTACTGTCAACATATTTATGTTTCATTTTTATTGTTTGTCACAAAATATCTTGCAGTTTGGGTTACATTATAGAAATACAATCGTTTCTCTATGTATTAAACAATAAACTTATTAAGTTTTGCCTTACTCTGGTTGTTGATAATAAATATTGCAAATTTTTCTCAAATAGCCTATAACTGTAGTTTCATGCAACATATTAGAACCAGTCACTCTGATTGTAAATGGTATAATGGGATTGTAAAAATTCATATTAATTCCGATGAGCTATGACATAAAGTAAAATTGATACTAATTCAATTGATTAAAATTGAGTCCATCAGATCACTGTCTTACGATTTATGCAAAGAACTGATGACTTATAATTCTATTTCAAGGCTTACTGAAGTTAGTTGACAGGTTACATTTTTGTGCCAGGCACGACCCCATCTAAGGGAGACAGAGGTGGGAGATTTGCGTTTGCAACGTTTTATTTTACTTCACAGTAATTTGATTTTTCTATAAATGGTGACACATATATTTTTAAAACAACTAGGTATATTTTTTTATTTATAGCATATTTTCACATCTTATATTTGTATTTATAAACAATGAATTCTAGAAATTGGTTTGCGTGATCGCAATATTAGTATTCGAGAAGAAACTTAATATTTATTTGTAATACAGTAAATGATTACATAAAGGCGACTTCTCTCAACACATTTTAAGGAAGGTCTTCATCAATAGGAATATTTAAACGTCTATATAGCATCTACTTTCAGATGGATAATAAAATAATATTAAGTTAATTTGATATCAGTATGTGACGCTATCAGTTGCTTCAAGTTGCTTCATCGATCTTAATAGATATTCAGTTATTATTTATCCAACAATAAAACTAGTATAAGTTGGTCATTATGGCGTTATTTCGAATCTTATTCTCTTTAGGTAAAGTTTAGATCGGCCGGACTCGTCAGTGCATATGAGATGTTGTTCGTGATTGTTTATTTTGTGACTGAAAAGTACGACACTTTTCTATGAGATTTCATGAACTTAAAGTTTTGTTCTCAATTTATTACGAAATAGCACTAATATTAGTTAGATTGCTTTATTATTAGTTGGTGAGCTACTTTGATTTTCGCATTTCATTCCTGTAGACATTTACTTACACATATCGTTTATTTCGTAACATTGTATTAAGAAGTGACAATAAATTTAATGAGATTTGTATCCTATTTACCAATAACCATATTCAATATCAGAGATGTAGCTATTATTTTTAATAAAAAAAGTGCTTAATATTCATCTTCAGACATTATGTAACGTCATTGTCACGCATTATTCTCAATAAGAACTCCTTGTACGTATATTCACGTTTGTACCGTTTTCTTGCCGAGTTCTTCCACAGGTTTTTACATTTGTAAAAACTTTGTTTTTTGGAAAACATCTCATTTTATCTTGGCGCGTGCCAACACCTGCGACATCGGAAGAAGAAAACAATGTTTAAAAACCACAAAAATCCTTTTCTCCGCCGCTGTATTGACACAGCACAGTTTCGTTCGTGTTCGTGGTGAAAATCGCTTCCAAGCTATAATTCTTTTTATGAACCGGTATGAAATTGGTCTTTGCTCTAAAATATAAATCCGTGTGTCTTCTGCAATTGTACTAAAACGTGCGCGTTCTCTGTATTCTTGTTATTTCATTCGAGCGCGAGACATTTTGTTTCCGCTATTCGAAATTTCTCAAGTTCAAAGTTCCAAAAGGGTAGACCGTCGAAAAATAAGTTCAAAGCTAATTAACCTACTCGAGTTAAGTTAGTGTAGGTACCAAATGGGCAGGTATTATTAAAATGTATGAGAGCTTGACTGTCTGAATAGCGTAGTCGGTAGTGACTCTATCTGCTGTGCTGTATATGCTGTTTGATTCCCATACGAGACAAACACTTATTTTATTAAAATTTAAGGTCTTGAATTTGGGGTTTCTATGTATTATGTGTTCATATTTACACAAATAAGTATATTAGTGTTATATTAACCATATGGTACCCATTGCGCGAGCCTTGTTGCATCGTTTAGAGTCAGATCAGTATCATCTGATTGTTGTTATGGGTGAAAAGGATATATACTTATTTTATATAATAATAATAGTTTAAACTCACGCCATTTCACAGGAGGGTAGACAGACTATAGATTTTCACATAGAACGATCTTTGCATATTTCTCTGCTTCACTAACATTCGTGCAAGGCCATCGGTTTAAAGGGCTAAAAATTTCGTTTTTTTTTTTTAATATCCCACCCTTGCTGACCTTTCCATAAGACGCATTCGCTCTATAGATTTATTCTGTGAGTCTACTTTAATTGATTATTTCTAAGCCACCAATATATATCCATTTCGACTCCAGGATACTACATCTTCAAATGTATATCATACCATATTTACATACACAGAATGAATTTTAAAATATATTTTTCGCAAATAATCATAATATCCTAAAACAATTTTGCCAAAGAAACTATAGCTATTGAAGCAGCCACTGAGAAAAATATCTTAGAAAATCTACGTAGAAATGTCATATTGACAACTTAAGAGCTGTTGACATGTAGGTATCGCAATTCGCACAGCCGCGATTAGTCGCGTATTTACACTGGTAAGCACTCGTTGCGGCGCGACGCGACTGCACCCGCGCAAAAGTCCTGGCTGGGAAAATTATGCAAATAGTTTCAAGTTAACTCGAAAGCATTGAAAATAAAGGATATTGTGTCACGATGAACCATTTTCTTTTTGTAATAGCCGGTGGCACGATACCGTCTGGGCACAGTACGCCTCACTCGACAAAAAAATATACCAGAAGATGTAAAAAAGATGAACAAAAAGTGTAAAAAGGCCAAAATCATCGCTCGCCACTCACTTACATGGGGTAATGGAGTAGTCACGAATTCGAGAAGTCCATATGTATGCGAGATTATAATTCGACTATGGGGGACAGCAGTAATCTAAAAGATTAAAAGCTCTCCATGTACTTAATGGAATGAATGAGAAGTATAAAATGGTACATAAAAATGTTAGAAAGGTTGTTGAACGCATCTGTGCACAACGCTTATGCTTTTTTCCACGATAGTCAAATTAAAACAATTGATGATACGAAATACATGACGCACAGACAGGCTCGATATCACATTGCGAAATCGCTGACTTGCCTCCCGCACCGGTTCGTAGTTTGACATTGCTGCCACAATTAGGAACAGACAGGACTCAACAACATTTGCCTATTCTTGAGAGTCATACGTGATGCTTGATGTGTGTTCTTCAATATGTCAAAGAACGTAAGACGATAATCAAGTGTTCTGTATGCAATGTTGGATTATGCATCATGAACAACAATTGTTTCCATGAGTGTCACACATTAGAATAAACCTAAACTAAAACAAGATCAGCCTAGACGAGAACATGGGTAGAGTCGAAAAAGTAGAAGAAATAAACTGACTGAACCGAACCCGTCGACTTCTAAGGAATGAAACTCATGTAAACTAATCAACTTTGGATACACTACCCTAGATTATGATACAGTGAATTAATGAATTTCGATAGCAGGATATGTAAGTATTATGTTCGGAGAGACTTTTGTAAGGAAATACGAGTGTCAGTTATTGTGTGAAACTGTAATTTTAAAAGTGTCTACGTAGCGTCCACATAATAAATTTTTTTGAAACTCGTTTGAAGGGTGCAATTGTGCAAGGTCCAATTCTTTTGGACACATCTGTGTTCTTTATTTATTTCTACGTATGTCCATTTATGTATCATATATTTGCTGTACTTCTCTTTCTTAAAATATCTGTCTAAATGTGTCTAACGACATCCACATAGCACAAATTTCGCAAAGAAAATTTATAACAGAGACAGTTTCCAAGACAATCCAAGACAATTGTAAAAGGAAGGTCGAAAACTATTTTTTTTTAATTTTCTTGTTATACGGAATATGCTCCACTACCAGCAATATTGCTATATTTTTAGGCTAATATGTGCTATTTGGACATGCCTATATGAATATTCATTACTTTTACCTGAAGTTTTTGGCAATCTCTTTGGTGGATATGTTTTTCTCATGTTTTCACTTTGAAATTGCCATCTATTGTTTGAAAAACTTTAACATGTACATACAATAACGTGTACATACATTAAAGTGGTTGGGCGCTCACTTTATATTATTTTTACATATTTATAGCTTTTATCAATCTTATGGGGCTTAGTGAATTATTTCAGGTTTTTGTGTTCTCATTGGAGATTCGGGACTGTTTAATTTAAATTGTTTCAAATTTTTAGTAATTTCTCTGGCTTCTACGTTTTTGTGATTTTTTGTGTTTTTTTTTTATTATCCTCCTTATAATTGTTTCGTATTCTGAAAGACGTTTAGTTTCTTGTAAGAGCTTTATATTGGTATGTTATTGTGTATAATTGGATTTAAAACCAGCTATACTAAAATTTCGTGCTTTTTCTTCTTTCTTCATAACTGCTTACCAAAGAGCGATTATTTTAAAATATTTTATTCTTAACAATATTATAACGTATTTAAATTTTATAGTAATTACTGTAATATTTAGCAAATAAAAGATATATAGAGTTACTGAAATATCAGCACTAAATTAAAATTACAATGTCTATAAATTTTATTACAAATATTGTAATTTATGCGTAACGTGCAAAATATAATCCTAGGAATAAATTGTATTATTATATAAATACATTTTATAAGTTTACAAATGTAAGCCTAGAAATAAGTTTATTATTATATAAATTATAGTTTTAAAGTTTAGAAATCCTTTTTTTTTTTAATTTTCTTACTTTTATTCCTTCTTTTATATTAAAATTATTTTTTGAAATTGCACATGATGTTTCTTCTTTTCTTGTCAAAGCTGAATATGTATATATACACACACATATTTACAATATATGCAACAGTAATAATTACTAATAATTTATTACATTTTTAATTCGTGATAATTTAGCAGAAAACACAAAAAAAAATATTTTTATAAATAAACTTTTAAGATTTATATAAGATATATTTTGATACAATTATTTTATTACGTGATGATAATTATATATAGTAAAATAGCGAAATAAATATACTATGACAAAAATAAAACAAACATTACATTATATAATAATTGCATTATAAGTTCTCACAAACTAACAAAAAAGGAGATGTATTTAGCTAGCCCGAATCTGCACACTGTACTGCAGTATTCATAATAATGGCGCCATTTTAATTGACCGCCATTGCGATTCCGTCTGAGATACAAGGCCTTTTGACGCCTCGGCTTTGTATCTCTTTTTGGTAAAAATAAATGTGTTTAGTATCAGGAATATAACTCTTTTCAATTCTTGAATAGTGATATGAAAATATTTTATAGTTTTTGTGATAAAATAGTGAATATTATTATATTATTTGTTCAGGGAAAATGAGTGTTGTGATTGCAATATAGGTTGGATAACTTTCCAATTATATTACCGTTAGAATATAAAGTCTGTAATATGTGAGTGTTTAATGTGTAATCAGAAACTAAAACACAGTAAAATGGTAAATATCAACATTTCAGTTGATTTTACAAAGTTTTTGGTAAAGGCGCGCTTTGCGATGAAACATACAGTGCAATTAATTGCCTATCCGAAGGGAGGTATTTGTTTTTTGGGTGCCCGCTCGAAGGGTTGAAGATATGGCTTATAACTTTTACTGATATTATAAATTTTATCCGAACCTATTTAGTTTTAAATTGAGTGTATTCTCATATGTTGCGTAATTCTAAAGTGTGTCTTATTATGGCACGTAATCCATTCTGGAGACAAGTCAATGAATGAGTATAGATAGAGAGATTTAAAATTAAAGCCCGTTTAAAGCAAAAGGTACCACTTCAATTTTTTTTTTCAATTTTGTATGAGTTGAATGATATATATATATATATATATATATATATATATATATATATATATATATATATATATATATAGGGGAGTCAGTGTTAGTGAGAATACAAGAAAAATTACGGAATATGGGGATAAGAGAAGTGAGTTAAAGTTTTCAATGTAGCTATAACTACACTAAAAATATTGTATAGGAAGTGTCAGGAATTCAAATGAAGATAAATTACTTCAAATTTCTAAACGAGTGTTCTAATTAGCGATTCAGTAGGTTTCATAATTTAATAATAAACTTACTAATTTTGTTGTATTGGCTTTGTATTATAAATGGTTTTTTTTAATAATAATCATTATAATGCTAAGTACTTTTAAAATGTTGACGTAAATAAAATATAATAACAAAGTAAAAAGAAATACAGAAAATATTTTGTCTTTTGCATTATAATAGCGAAAATATCTATAACATAGTCTTCGAATGCTATCTATATATTGGTCAAGTTCAAATGATCTTTTATGAAATGCTCATGCGCCAGTATGTGGGTAAACGTGGGTACTGCGTGCGTGTTGCACTTCTTGTCGTTGTTGGGCGCGGTCGAAGCGACCCCTCTTAGGTAATATCGTTGTAGCTGTTCCTCCGTTTTTGCAAACACGAGTCCTCCACCACTATCTCCCTTGCATAGCGCCGTACCTGGTACAAGTAAGTAAATCGTTAACTAACTCAAAGAAACCTTTAAATTAAAACCTAGTGTTCTCTAAATAGAGGGACAGAAATAAATACGATGAATGAAAGTTCGTGAAATTAGATGAACCATGAGTTCACTTTTGCCACATAATGATTTGAACCGGGCGTAACTTTACGCAGAACGGAGTTAAAGTTATATAAAACTCAACTGGAATTAACTTGTTGAATTAATTGAACTTAAATGCATTTGCAAGTAAAGTAAATTAATTGCAATTGAGTACAGTATAATAATAATAATATATTTGCTTGGCATACACACACTACAAAGAATTTAATAAAAATTGGTGGACTCCTCAAAGTCTTCAGAATGTGTCAGAAGATTTCGGTCACCACAAAAGCGCAGTGGGTTGGCCAGCACTTTCTGACCTATTTCTTTAATACTTAAAGCTATTGAGGTGCCTTCCTACTTCCTGTACAATGTTTTCAAATTAACATTAACCCGAAAATTTCCTAAGAAAAATGAATTCTGTAGAAGGGTGCTGGCATTACCAGAAAACTCCCTCTATCCCATCAAGATTGTTCCGCTTAAATCCTTATCTTGAGGGGTCATATCTTGAGAAAAATTTCAGTAATTAGTAATTGAAGCTATGGACTCGAGTGCTGCTCGAGGTTCGTCACTCGTCAGCCCTAGTTCCTTAAGGAGGCTAAACACGGTCGGTGCGCTTCGATGATTTGAGTGAATTTAGAGGTATCGATTATAAAATTAACAAGGTTTGCCAATAGGTGTCGAATGACCCAATGTTCTGTGAGTGAACGAGACTTAAAAGAAAAATAGTGGTGAGACCATCAAACATGGACTAATTTGTCTGGCGTTGATCAGACCCAATGAACATGCCACGGTATTGGCTTTACCTTGTCAAATAAGAAATATGAGTGTGTGAAGGATTACAAATATAGACATCCATAACTTTTCGGACTCCGTATTAAATTTGAATTGGCCGGATCTTTTATTTTAGGCGCGTATGTCCCATCCGCGTATGAGCGAATGTAAGTTCGAAATGCGAAAACCTCTGCAAAAGAAATGCTATAGAAATGAGAAAATAGTCATATTTGGTATTGGCTTGGTAGGTGTACAAAGGGATAGCTCTGAAAAAGTCTTAGGTAATTTTGGAGGTGAAGAAGTAAATGAGAATGCTCATTGCCTTCTACTACTATGCCAAGAGTTTACTTGTATGCGACAAACACTATGATTAACCAAAATAGAATATACTGGGTAGAGTAGATAGGATAATTGTTTTCAAGTATAATTGATTTTATAATTGTGGATGATAATTTGAAAGAAAAGTTATGAATACGAAAGTGTAGTATCTCGTTAACATTGGAACAGATCATTTTGTTTGCTGCCTTAAAGATTTATACAAGCGTTGGCAACACCATACAATAATGGTCACTACGGAGCTAAAACGAATAAAAATTAGTAAACTTCAGGATATCAATGTCAAAGATGAAAGATAGCATGTAGTAATTAAAATACATCTTCGGTGAAATCAAAATGCATTAACTCTTAAGACTTGAGAAGTTGTGGAAAATACAGGTATCTATATGCGAATAAAAAGTAAAAAGTATATGTGGTGTGAATAACAGAGTAAAAATGTTATTGTAGTAAGATAGATAATAATTAATGACACTGCGATGTAAGTGAAATAGTAAATGAAAAGAGGGGAACGTGAGAAAATTTACTAATGGGAAGCGGAAAGTTTGAAAGATAAGTTAAAGCCGTCTGGAAACACATATGCAGCTGCAAAACTAAAAAACATGTAATACTAAGAAAAATTAAAGAAAATGAGATTGAAGGTGGGATTGTTTTACAATATCATGTCCAAGGGGGGGGGAGAAACCGGTGCGGTTGCGAATACGTTATGGCTGGACATATAGACTAACAGTGAGACTATCAATAGTAAAATTGAAGTTTATTTAAAATATGCTTACCGTTAGTGTATCCTGCACATATCTTATCACTGCTGATATACGCGCGGAAATCTGGAGAGGCATTAGTGATGCACTGATCGATCTCCACATAAGGCAAACGTAAAACTTGCAGCTCTGGAGACATATGACCATCTTCATCGATGAGGCCCCATCCAGCAACCTAAAGGGTTGAGACAATAACAAGGTAAACGGTATAATAACGCTAATCTTGATCCTTGTAGGAAAAACGGATTGACCAAACTATCATGGCATAAGGATATGCTAAAATAAAATAAAAAATAAATTCAAATCTGATACAGAAAAAAATAAGATAATCTAGGCAACCACCTACAGAATTTGCTAAATATTTCGTTTTAGTATACAAAAAAAAAAAGAAAACCCAGTTTGCAATGGGTTTTTGTTCAAATTATTCATTTTCATAAGTAATTGTCTTCCCTCTATTTTATATCAAATTCGATATATTTGTAATTTTTTTTTTCGTGGCCAAGTTACGTTCGTTGCATTAGATTTTATATTATGTAACGCCTTGTAGCCTATGACAATCGGAACTCTAAGACAAAGCTAATGTTTCTAAACCAACCTATGCATAGCTAGCAGCAATTGTCCGATGCATTGGCTAGTATTAAAAATGATGAAAGTAGATGAGGCCAATTGCCATTGTACTGAAATTAAACTATAAAGCGATAAATTTCTACACGTGATAACAGCCACTTGAGAGCACCAAATAAATAAAGACGTCTAGTTTTGGCTTTCAAATAACCGTCCATCGACAGAAAAAAAAATAGAAAAATATGTATTCATTATTATTTTAATTTACGAAATTTATTTTGAGTATTTCAAAACTTGTGAAAAACCCATTTAGGATTTTAAAAGTGGACTTTGTCATGTTAGTATATTAAAAGAGCCTATAGTGTCATTG
This sequence comes from Eumeta japonica, assembly GCA_005406025.1. Lineage (NCBI taxonomy): Eukaryota > Metazoa > Arthropoda > Insecta > Lepidoptera > Psychidae > Eumeta > Eumeta japonica. The sequence continues at coordinate 479,110 of BGZK01000235.1, forward strand.
CCCTGTAAGTCTATGACGACCACAACATTATTTGAATTTTTTTCATTATATGGTCCAAAATATTCTTAAAACGTCTTGGGACCGTTTAAGTTGCAAATTTATATGTCACGAAAAATTCACCGGGATCTATGTCTACATATGAGGTATCAATCAGGGATCAAGCTAGCGCAAGTATAGGTTCCTCAGAGAAAGCTTACGCTCAGCAGGGGTCACTGGATGGGTTATTTGAGGCAGTGATTGGGACTGTGCATCTTCTCTTTTTTATATATCAATGTTTGTCGTACACACAGTTCATCCTGCCTGGTCAGCTCCCACGACGCATCGGCCGACGACGTATTTGCAAGCGGCCCTATAATCGTTATAAAACGTAAACGAACTACTGCGCCAAGGCAGAGACAGGCAAATCTTCGTAGTGCTTAGACATATTGCTATTTCCATTTCTATGACTAAAACCGTTTATTATCACGAAACTTAATTGTGACTTAACAGGAGTCTTGAATCATATAAATCTTACGAATAGGCGTACAATGAACATTGCTGCTTCATCTGTACTAAACATATTGAACTCTCATCGGTCATTTACAAGATCATTTTCCTACATACATTTTAGTTTTCTCACTTTTCCCAAATTGCCGGCTGTTAGGTGAGCACGGTCCATCTTCAAATCGAAATCCACGCAAACGGGCCACACGTCCGGGTTGAAGGAAAGAGGGTTCGACACGTACACTATAGCGATGTCGTCCTGGAAGTTGGTCTGCGCTCCTCGAAACCTTTTGGGGATCACGATGTCCTTCACCTGAAAGACAAAACGTAACTATACCTAGGATGTATAATTAAAGACGTGCCCGACGTGATTGTTAACTAGTAGTCTAAATATGGACGTCTGTACATTTGTATGACGATCGCGTCTGTGCTAAACAACAGAGTAAGATGAAAGCTATTCTTCTATAATAAACCACATTAAGTCTGTTTAAACATCGTATTCTCAAGCAACACGGCGGCGTTGAGTCGATACAATGCAATCTATTGTCAAGTTTGCAATACTCTATGTGTAAATACAACAACGCAAAATATTGGGTACAATTTAAAATCAATTTTTCTTGAACTTGAGTCGTTTCATTTAGAATATACGTATAGTATCCATATTACACACGGTAATTCGGTCCTCGCTGTACATTTGTCTAAAATTATTGCATGCGTTGTACGTTACTGTTGACTTAAAGTACTTATGAACTCAAGACATCAAAATTATAATTAATATACGGCTATATGGGTCAAAATTGCTTTCTTTCAATTATTGTTTTAAATTCATATATTACATATCGCTTTTGAAATGTAACTAATTTAAATAATGTTCACCAACTCTTTTCGTATGTGTAAACGAACGCGAACCAAAAGTCAACATAATACACTTATGATCTTTGTAACAAAATGAAGACAAGTCGAGGCAAATTCAAATATGAAAATGCATCTTGTACCTCAATAACTTCGAACAGATCGCCTCATATTGACGAAGAGTGGAAATTAGCATCATTTAGCCTCCAACTCGCTACGAAATTTCATCGTTGCGCTTGTTACTATTGCTATGTAACATGTACACCGATACACTGTCATTCTTTCTCTTTAGCTGTAATATTTAACAGCTTTAGCTTTAAAATAATCAGTTTCAAAACAAGATGAAAATTCTAACATCTCTTAACTGTGCTCCGTGGTCAGAGGGCGCGCTCCACGGCCGGTACAGCTTCCCTGCGGCGACGGCGAACCGTGAACTGGGGGCCAGGCCCTCCACGTCGCTCCAGAAGCAATGGGCCGCTGAAAGACCGCAATGTTATCAGAACTGAGTTTATTATTCAAACTACATCCTGAACAATACGGAAGATGAGGACCTGTTGACGTGTGGTTGGGTCGCCATTGCTGTAATAACGTCGCCGGCCAATGGCTTAAGATTCTTACCGAAACAAAAATCGTCTGTGGCCAGATATTGAACTTAATAACTTCTAGTCAGAAACAGACGCAGCGACTACTCGAGTATCTCTTCTCACGCAATAAACATATAACTCTAACATTAAAGACACATCTCCATTCCGCCTGCTGCAATTATTTAGATTAATATTGAACATTTGACCTTTTTAAGATAAGCTTAAAGTTTTCTCCTCTCATCTATTCTTTTTTTTACGAACTCAGAGGAGTAATTTGAGTCACATTCCGTGGTGAGAATTCGTGTGCTTCTTAAGTCACGCGTCCAGTATTCTTGCAACGCTTTCAGATTATTTTCCAGTAAGTCCTTATCCTTGAAATTTATACCGTAACTTTTTGTTGTTTTAGTTCATTTGACAAAAATGTAACGTTGTACCATCCATTAAGTATTTTGGTGCTAAAGCAGTAACTCTGTGTTCGGTCTCATATTTATCTCATATATTTTTAATTACATAGTTACATGTAATTCTCGTCAATGCCTTTGTTTAATTTTTATCTTACATCTGATTTTGTTTGCTAACGTTTGGTTTAGCATTTGATTTATCTGCTGGAAAGCGGTTCGTTTAGTGCTGTGAAGACAATTGCTATTGATTTTTCGTTTTAAAATATTTTCAATAATTTTGAGTTTATTCTAGAATATTTATTAGTGAGTATCATACCAATTTCTTTTGAATCTTTTACATAATGATTTATTCGACAAAATCATCAGCACTCTATATTTTTGAGGTTATAATATATGCACATCGTGTTAAATGGTCCACCAAAAGGAATTAATATATTTTCATGGATCGACAGCTACCAAAACCGCCAATCGTATTTTTGAAGACTGTGTCAAAAGGTCTTGTAGCAGGTCCAAAATATGGAATTAAGCCATATTTATTTTGTCGTCTTGTTTCATGTTTTATACATATCTCACAACTTCTACAAAGATCCTTTACTCGGCGGGAGGCGCATCCCATATACAGAACACGGACGGTCGCTACCGGGACAGAAATACCACAGAGAAACTATTGTAAAACTCAAGGTTTTCTAAAAGTATTTAAATAAAACACTTTTTTCTCATATTATATTAAATATTAAAGTAAATAATACAAAAAAGTGATTAACTCTTCTTGAAATTAATTTATTTGTTTGATTAACATATAACTTCAAATTTCTTAAATTTTTTAAACGGAACATTAGAAAACTAACAATAGACTGTAAAATAAAAAAAAAAAAAACGAGATAAATATCAAATAAACATAACATACATTTATTTAAAATTGACAACGGCAACATATTTTAACTTGTTATAATTCAAAAAATAATAATCTAATTTAAACATAAAAAATACTATTTTATTTTTGACTCCTATATAACTAGATATTATATCCTAATTTTATGAGCACAGTCCTCGCAGATAGAGAACGGTATGTTCTTTACATATTTTATTAAAGCACAAGTAACAATCAGTCTTTGTTTTTCGATTCTTTTTCCAAGGATACACAGCGCACCGTGGGGTCGACATTTGAGAGCGCGGCAGCAGTGTCCTTTCCAGATGAGTACAACTCGGATTGTCGTTTTGGTTTGATTGACCAGTAAACACAATAATTTAATTTTAATATTTTCAGGCATGTTCAAAATGGTAGACCTAGACCTTACGTGTGGCATAACAAGAGATATGGTCAGCTCTTTTAGGTGATCTCTTCTAGATGACACAATTTCTCCGAGATTTTCTTTATTTGATTTTACGATGACATAGGCATTTATGCCACCGATGTTCATCAGACTAAAGAATAAGACCATAGGCCTTCTTTTAGTGATGCGTGGCACTGAATACGTGCCACATAACTCGTCAAAAACATCTACTCCACATTTATTTCTGTTATAATCGGTTATCATCTCAGGCTTTTTCGCTTCACCAAACGATTCATCAATTTTCGCATCATGATGCATTGTTGATGGCAAAAACACAACCTTTCTTTTTTTTGATATGCAAGATACTAAAGTGCAATTTGCTCGAAATGCGAAAACCGAGCCATTTAGCTCTCTTCCTTTAGGCTTATTTTTTCTTACAGTTCCCCACGTGGTCAATTTATAATCTTTGGGTAACTCATCTATGAGTGGAAAGCTGGTGAACCAGTTGTCCATTACGACATTTATGCAAGTGTTTTTTATTGGTCCTACCAAACTCTTTACAACATCAGCCGTAGAGTTACCTTGATTATAAATCCCTTTATTTTTGCCTACATATATTTTAATTTATGCAGCGTAAAAGTAGCGAGCGTCACATAGTTAAAGCATTCTTATTCTACACTTACCAGGTTTTCTTGGTAACTATTGGAAGAAGAGGCATCGACCGCGTCTTTTTTTCCAATGTTTCATTAATAGTGACATGTTCCCCACATGAAAAATGCTTTTTCATATTCGAGTTAAATTCTTGAAATATTTCACGAAATGCAGCAAGTTTGTCTCCTTGTCTTCTTTCATCACGCGTGCGAATGTCGTCAAAGCGTAGGCATCTTAAAAGAAAATGAAACCTTTTCGAGACATTGCCACCATCGCATCCACTGCCGTCTGTATCCCAAAGGTATTTATCACTAAGGTATCCGCTTTGAAGCCTCCCGTAATAATATAGTAACCCAAAAATAGCTCTTATTTCAACAACATCTGTAGACTTACAATCCCTATCTCTAGCATATTTTAATTTCTGTTTTTCTATATAGATATTTGTGTAGTGAACAATTCTCTGCACTATGGAGTAGGTAAAAAATATATTAAAAGATCAGCAATAGTAGCACAGTCTTTATATTTATGAATCGGGCCGGGTCGATGTCTTATAATATTATGTGACTGTGTACGAACACTTTGAGGGGTCCAAAAACTTGCCCACTACTTTTATCTTTGCCGGTAAATTTTCCACGTTTGACATACAGTTAAGGCACGTCTTAAAAGTACTGATGATTTTGAATATTAAGTGTACAAGGTTGAAATAACACGTCCTCAAACGTTAACATGGATAATCTTCTATTCCTGATACCACTTCCTCGTCACTATTTTCTGGAAGTAAGCACTCTTCTATTTCTTCTTCATTTCGAGGAAAATAAGCCATCTTGATATTCTAAAATAATGAACACAAACGAAATATAATAATAAAATTCAAGAGAAAAAAATACACGAACAGGCGCTACTAGGTAAAAAATACCCATACGCACCTCTCCTGGTCAAACGCCGCGCACCAACTGGACAAATATTCAGAATAGCGGACCGTCATACATATTTTGAAAGGTACCTAAAAAACTGCCACTCGAAAACCAAAACGAAAAAACATAACAACTACTTTATGCATTCTGTGGTAAAATTTTCCCGATAGCGCCTCCTATCGAGTTTTTTATCGAATTTTAGTTAAATTTTTTGTAGTATTTGAGTGACCAAGTTCCTTTTTCACTTGTTTATAGTCCTAAACGATGTCATGTTTTTGTACACATCTTTAATGACTTTTACCATTTTCTTCTCATATTTTAATTCTTTTTATAGTAAACTTTGTGCTTTGGTATTAATTGTTTGTTTTTATTTCGTACTTTTTTCATTTTTTTTCTCTTTTTATAATACAATATTTTCCAATTTTTTTTTTATCTTACTCACACTAAAATATAGTTATTGTTCTATATAGTTACAACAAACCAAAATCATATTCATAGATCTATTTGCATCCAAGCGTGCTCATAGTCCAAACCAACTAAGTATCTGTCTCTATATCTAAATGACTTTCAAGCATTGTCTCAATAATGTGGATATTCTCATCAGAATAACTCCATCCCTAAGAGTCATTACTACAAGTCTGTGGAAGGACAACACGTAGTCATCATACTCCCTACAAACTTTTTTGCGCGATCTGGAATACGAGTTGAGAGATTCAGAGCCAGGCCTTCAACCAACCAAAATTCTAGAGACATTATAAAAGAGTCTAACTCCAGTGACGATGTTTGTACTTGCCATGGCGGTAGAAGTTTGAAAGCAAGGCCAAAGAAGTAGTTATAAATATAAGTATTATCGTGTAAAGTGTTGTTTATAACAAATACTGTTGCACGATGTTTCTTAAGGAGATATAAAATTACATTAGATGCGAAAAGCAAATATGTACATCAAATTTAAATCGCTAAATACACGACAAAACCGTAGACTATCATGGACTCTGCCATGACTTAATTGGAAAGAATGTGAAAAAGCTGATCTGTATACTTATTATTTTTAGCGTTTCCTCTGTTACAGAGAAAGACGTTTTGATTTTCTTGATTGTTCTTTGTATTTAGTAAACAATTACATTACGTTCATTTTCAAGTATGAAATCAAATACTGCCAATAATTCTAATAGTTACAACAAATAAATGTACCACCCGATTAATGGTATGTCTTTAAATACAATCTAATTCCGTAAAATAAATGGCCGTAATATTTTAAATATCTTACGAGTGTAACACATCACTGATGATACAAAACTTCAAAATGTAATATTTTATGTGTATATATAAGAAATTCATATCACCTACATTATGTCTACATTCAATAACTAAGTTTAAACATAAAAATAATTGGTGCCTCATATATAAAGTCACTCCAGCAATCCCAAACAACAACCACACTTTATTATGTTTTATATAAAATTTAAATAAAACAGGAATATACGAAACATAAAAATGTAATACTAAAACTCATATTTATCAAGCTATTAACAATAAACACATTTTTTTTATAAATGAAATTTATTTTTGGGAAACATTCTGTTTGTTGATGAATGTAATAAATCTGTATTTATGATGGACTACCCAACGAAGGATTTCCTAGTTTAGACAGTCGCCTCGGAGCTAATGATTTAACCTTTTATTGTCTTCTGCATATCTGCATTCTGCATATCAGACAAAATTTACATATTTTTGAGAATTGCGCTTGTAAGATAAAAGCAAATTAAATATGCAAAATAATTTCGGTAGTAAAAAAATATCTGAAATTAGAATATCACATTAACTCCGCCCCTCGCGCCCCGCCAGTACCGCAGTCGGCGCTTTTGATATGTTCACGTTCTTTTAAAATGAATTTATTTTCCGATGTGGAATTTTTGAAAGGCAATTAATCTTACATGTTCATGACAGTCGTAATATGTTTACAACGTATTTGTTTTAGATAATTTACTACTCTATTTGTGTTACAAAAACGTTCTACACCTCTATTGAACAAATATAAATACAGACAGCAGAGTTTTGCTTCTGCGAGCAGCGCTTTCATAAGTCAAGTGCGATTAACGAAAAGCGGTTCCTTAGCGGTTTATTGTGACTGTATATCTGAATATACGCCTTCTGCTCTTCGGTGTGTTTCCTTTTATTTGATATTAATCCTTGAACCCTCGATAGGGTCACTATGTAACAATATCAAAGTGTTTAAAACAATCCTCATATTTAGATGCTATTATTTTTCCAAAAAACAATACACGAAAGATGCCACATAAACCGTTTTTGTACTCTTTCCAAACTTTATTTACAGACCTCGTAATGAGGATTCCAGACCACGCTACAGCAATTCATTCTACTTTATACTCGAACCAAAGCGCCATATCGCAATATTTTTAAAATCCTTGCAATAAAGTATAAGACAACCTATAATTTAAAATTATTTCTCGCGTGTAGAATCTATGTCAATATTTAAACTAAATTTGGTATCAATTATCACCCTTAAGTCGATAATTGATGACTATTCTTTTATTGCAATATCATTTTACGACAATAACGACGTAGACCGCCTTTTCTTGGGGAACCTAAGCACGGCAATTCATTGCTCATCGAAAGACAGGACGGAAGAATTTCTGTATGATACGCGCTCAAATTACATTGGTTAATATTAATAATAATACAATATGGGAAAACTATTTTACGTAATAAAATCTGAATAATAGTGGATTAAATTGGTTTGTTTTCCGAAACAATAATTGTAAATAATAAATTCTGAAAGATTTTAAAATACAATGCGTATCACCAAACCAACCTGTTACCACAACTTCGGCAGAAATAATAGAGCCGCCGCATATTTGCCTGTAAGGCTTGTACAGCTTGTTATAGATGCCGACGTGCCAGGGCAACTCTCTGCTCCGCGCTGTCCTGCCCCCTGATGCATATTGTCCAGTTGCTACTTGTCTACTAATTCCTCTTTCAGAGAAATCTATGCCGCATCCTGTATAAAAAAACAATACGATATGTAACTATGAATGAGGTATAAGCACCAAACGAATCTGGAACAAAAATTTTGAACAACGAACAAACTACGACACAGTACCCTGTATAGAGTAATTTCGTAGCAGCATCAAATTAGTTTCGGAACCATATATATATATATATATATATATATATATATATATATATCCTTCCTAATCCGGCAAAAACACATGTTTCAAATAAACAAAATTTGAATATGCACATTTCCAGACCTGCATAAATATAATGAAAGTAATTATAATTTTCTTGTAGAAGTCATTATTAAATTAACTTTACAATTAAATTAATTATCCTGACCTGGTAAACACGCAGGTGTGTAGTTCCAATTACCATCGACACATTTCATAGGAGGTAGATCCGTGCTAGAGTGGTAATAGGGAGTATCGCACACAGGTAACACTTCTGCACCGTTCGGTTTGTAAATGTCGCAAATTGTTGAAAACTCTAATGTACGCCATTTTTTGCATAAATAAGAAATACCAGCCTTATAATGTAAGCTACAACCACCTAAAAATTAAACACAATGTTCCTTAAGCACCAATTTATAATTTACATAGAATAAATTAAATTTTGTGACTGCAATATCAAAATTTAACTTACGCTTTAAAGAACACAAGGTTGCATAAACATTTTCTCATAAAAGGTTTTAGATTTTAAGTAATATAGTCTGCTAGTCTAATGCAAGTTAGCAATTTAACTCATATTTTGCAAAATTTTTTTTAACACGCAAATTCCTTCATATCATTTTTCAATTCACCGTTAAATCTAGTGACAATTTTAATTAATGTATTATATTTAACACTTGGAAAACCACAGGCCTAGAAGTAAACTCGCGTCTCCAAATCTCAACAACGAGTACAGCACTAGGTCTCTCGTATGACTTCAATAATCACACATTAAATAATAAGTTGATGAAATAATAATTTTAAGACATATTTACCGACACACGTGGGCAGCTCATCCGACCACACTCCGTCTGAGCAATTAACGTGCGCGTCTCCAACAATACCGTAGCCAATTTCGCACCAGTAATACAATTGGAGGAAAGTGTGATTGTCATCGGGACCGGCGTGGAACTGCTCTAGGACATTGTATTTGCCGTGTTCTGGGTGCACTGGTAACTCACATAAATCAGATACGTTTTGTGTTCTGTGAAATAACATTACGTTTTAATCTTATAGATATTGTAATTCAGTTCTTAAATGTTGAGTTTTGTAGCCCAAATATATAAGCTTTTCATGTGTTCAACTTTCACATTTCATATCCTTGTATTTAATTCAATTATGCTTTTACTCTGTTCAAACACATGACCATAATCTTGATTAAATTGGCTTTCTTACTTATTTTGTACCTGACAGTCAGCATGAATAAATATCTATAGGATAGTCTATCCATTCATAGGGTTTCAAATCACAAATAAGTTAAGATCCATGATGACAATGCAACAATGCAATTACCTTTGAGAATATATAAACAGTTAGTGTATATCGCATTTATTCTATGGCAGGCTTTGAAGTCTCCACATAGAGATTGCAATGTCTTTATTATTAACGAACAACGTGCAGAAAATGGGTCTTTCATAGAACATTGTTATGCAGTTCATCGTAAAAATACAGAACACCGATTCTTTCTAAGAAACGCATGGTTTGTACAAAAAAATGCTTTATATCCTTTCTGAAATTGCACTTATACATCCTAGTTTATAATTCTTTTCAAAGTTAGTTCATAGGATTTTATTCAATAATCATATATCAAGTCGTCTAATTACAATTGTTTGCGATATCATTGCATGAAAGTTTGTATTTTCGGGAAGATTTTCCAATAATTTCCATTTTTGTCATTTCATGTTTTGTGTCATTATACCGTTATATGATTTCCTCTTCCCTTTGCTTTTTCTTCCTTTTTCTACGAAGTTAATACGTTATTTCAGTCTCTTTTAGTTTATTCCCCAAACTTTTGATTTCTACACTCTGCGATTGCCCTTTGCAGATAGTTAACCTTATTGTGCATTTTTTTTTCTAATTTTGAAGTGTGGGAATCAAGCGGTAATGTGGGTCGTCGGGTAACAACCGAACAACGGGCGGGCGATAGTGATTGCAGGATTAAAACCCCTTCACAAGTGCGGCGAGAATCGAATCAAAAATCACGTTTGTTTTAAGCGGCAGAGCGGGACCATAGATGATGGCCGTTTTGTAAAACGGGCTTTCATTAATTGACCTAATGCGGGTGGTTTTACATTATAGATCCCGATAAACGAAAGGAATTTGTCACATAATGCGGATTGTGTTACATCTGCTTCAGGAGGCAGTATACGCGGAAATGTGATATAGTGTGGTACGAAGTCCTATAGCAAGTTCTGCGATAGAATTTCGCACCGCTTCTTTCTATGCTTTAATGCGCCTCCAGCTATGCGGACAGGGCAGACGACGGGCTTTTCAAGACAGGACTGCGATTCGGCGCACCTCATGGATGGGGGTGCCGGTAACACCCGTACGAGGACGGGTCCCTTCGGGACGGTAGGTACGCGGTAGTTGAGGGGCGGGCTAAAGGTACCCAGACCGTGAAACTCGAATTTAATATATCAGGATCAAGGACCGGCTAGATGAATTACAATTGGGACTGCCAGAGGCTCCATATTTCTTCTCCGGGACTCCTCTCCACGATCACCACCTCGGTCACCGCCACAGAATTAGGCCGTGGTGCGGGAACCACCTCCAGTGGGGCGGTGGACGTGGCACCTGCCTATTATTATTATTTTTTTAATAGCAAATTATATTCCTTAATTTTAATTTTTACAAATTTACATTTATATCTCGTATCATTGTATTTATTAATACTAAATTCAATAGTTTCAGATTTTATCTGTAATTGTATTAGGAAGTGCATACTCTTTCATCTCAATAATTTTGTTGCCCGACTGGGCACTGTATTTTATGATCTGTCATTTTATCATTTTCTGACACTTACTTCTATGTATATATAGATAGAGGTAAATGTCATGTAATCTGTATATACCCTATATCAAATAGTATATATAGCCTATATCAAATAGTCTATACCAAATAGTATATATAAATTATTTATATACTTTTTCTTTCTTCACCTTTTCTGAGGCAATGACACCTGAGCATTTTTAAAATTAGCCTTTTCAACCCGGGACCATTAGCTAAAAACCGTAACGAACTGATATTTACAGAGAAACAACATTCACAGGATACGTTAGCAATCAATGAAACATGGCTTTTGCCCAAAGCAGAAGGGAAAATCCTGTGTCTGCCCGATTTTACGTTCCAGAGTGCTCCCAGATATTGTGTGCGACGGCCTCGACGGTGGAGTCGTCTTTTTATATTAGAAGGGGTATAATAGTTAAGATATGTGAACATCCTCTGAGCGTGTCTGTCGAACAAATATAATTAAAGTTTCATATCAATAGTACTAAAATTACCACAAGAACGGCTTCTCGTCCTCAGTGGCTTTATGTGGACAGATTTTTGAACGCTCTCACTTACCCTCCGAATGTTTTGACGGTAATGGTAATGATGATGATAATTTAATCACACTTAGCGGTTTTAATATTGATGTTATGGTCTCAAATAATATCAGTATTACTAAATTATCATTTTTTTTGGAATTTTAAATTTGAAAAACATGATTTTATCTACAACAAGTTATTCTGATTACAGTCAATCGCTTATAGATGTGATATGTTCGGATTCTCGGGTTGACAGCGTCTTAGTTGACATTATGGGCAGTAAACATTTGACCATGTATTTATGCTTTATGAATTTTACTTCAAAAAACTAACAGTCTTTCCTAAAGTATTATGTTTTAAACCATTAAAGCACATTAACCTCGCCGAATTAGGTGAAGACCTTAAATATTTCCCATGTATTTATATATAGGTATTGGGTCTATATTTATATAGGTATTGGGTCTCCAGTTGCTGTTATTTACATTAAATTGTATGCATTGTAAATTCATGCTTTTACAAATATTTTATACATATGTGCTTACTATGAGTATAGTTCTGCAAGATCAATCGACTCCCTCGATAACCGAAGACATCAAAATTATGATGAGACTGAGGAATAAGACACATATGAGATATTGTTCCACTAAAAAAGAATCTCACAAGGATTACTACCGACACTTAAAAAAACCTTCTTAATTTGTCTATTTTTAATGAAACATGTGCTTACTTTAAACATAACATTGACATACCCACTAAATAAACTAAAGCCAGTTGGAAAAACCTTAAATAAAATGTTTAGACTAAAAGTAATAAAATTCTTTCCGACTATCTTTGTTCTGCCGAGGATAGTAATAATCTTTTTTTTTAATTTTCCAAGACCTAATAATGCTTATACATAATTTATTATTAAACCTACAGTTCTTCTACATTTAATTTAAATTGTGTCCAGTAACGAAATATTACTAAGATAGTTACATCTCTCAAGTCAAATATATAAAGCGTAGACGCCACGTCTCTAGATACGCTTATATACAAACACTGCCAGACTTTCTGGGTGCTCTAACGACCATTATTAACCGTCAATTATTACATGGTGTTTTCCTGATCCACGAAAACCTGCTATTGTTTAGCCCCCCCTAAAAACACAAACTCTACTATATTCAAGGATCTACAACCCATTAGCATTCTACTAGGTCCCTCAAAAATTATAAAAAGAGTAACGAGTTATTGAAAATTTATAGAATAGTAACATTCTTTACCAGTTACAGTTCGTAACATTGGGAGCACAAGGAATTGGAACGGGCACAATATTTGTCCTCTTGGACATTTCCCGTGCTTTAAATACAATAAATATTCTCTTGTCATTTTCTGAATGACTATTTCACGGTTTCGATAAGTCTTTTATAAAATGGTTTTGTGGTTATTTCAGTAATCCTTACTAGTATATTCAATTGTGCACCAACGACAGCACAGCATCTTACTCTCTATCTCGTTAACCGAGGTGTTCTACACGGATCCATTTTAGGACCTTTGTTATTTATTCTTGGTCGTATAGAAATCATAAAGTGTGTAAAGAACCGGACCTTTCGTCTATTTACTGGCGTCTTGCAATTTTATCTTTCCTGTTGCCCAGAAGAGCAAATGCTCTCGATTTTATATTATATTTATAATAAATGATATTTTAAATTAAATTTCGGCTTAGTATAGCATTATTTGCTCAGTATTAAAGCCTACCAAGTCCAAGTTCATAATTATAGATTTCAAAAAACAAATAAGCACGGTAAAATCTCAATAACCAACGTTTACTTTAAACGGCGAACCAAATTGTTGTGTGTCGAAGGTAGATATTTTGGGTTTGGTAATAAATTCTAAATAAAAATTTTGATTTTCACCCCAAATCCGTCTCGCTTAACTTATTATCTATCCACTTAAAACCTTTAGGTTTAAGGGAAATTTCAAATATATTACAACAAAAAATTGGAATTATATCCTTATATTCCTTCTTCTCTGCGTAGTGCATCAATTACAAGAAATTTTTTGCTAGAAATAAAAAGCATTTTTTCACCATACATCGGCGAAAATGATACTAATGTGAAATATTTGTAAGTAATTCTTATAAGTATTTCGATAATCTGGGTGTGTTATTGGCAACATTTACTAATATTAATGTAATGCTACACCTTTTTTTATTACCATTGTTTTTTCCATTGCTTTTTTGTTGTTGTTTAGTTGTCATTTCTTAGTTTACTTCTTATATTCAGTATTGTTAAAAGTTACGTACTACTGAAGTCGCAAATAATATGTCTTGTAAAGGCAAGACAGCGCGTGAAGAATTATAATATTCATCACTCCCTTTTTTTACTGAAGTTTTATTAAAGTGCACATTGTATGCAACGAATTACACAGGTGAATGCAACATATAATTCACAACGCAAGACATCGTCCCGAGGAATTAAATTGCGCGTACCTGTAGACCGCGGAGCAGAGAAACGCCTAGGTTCCTTGCAGGTCCTCACCGGCGACTCGGGGTATTTAAATTACAGAGAGTGGACGTGTGGGTGTTCTGTGCGGTTGACAGATATCGCTAAGTCGCGATATCGAAGTTACGTACGGAGAATAGTAAGGAAAAAGGGCACAGGAAATCTAAACTATGTGTAAAAAACAAATACAGTGACTTGGCGCATACAACTGCATTTTGTATAAAGAACTGCTTAAATCCTAACCGGCCCCAGCTGAAAATCAGCACCACTGCCAAGGCGATGGTATTATGCTGACTCGGTATCAAATAGGCATTTCAGATTCAATCAATCATGTAAACATGTGATTTTTACTTCTACATTGGTCTGATGTCATCATATGAACATGTGATTTTTACTCCCACATTGGTCTGATGTCATCATATGAACATGTGATTTTTACTCCCACATTGGTCTGATGTCATTATATGAACATGTGATTTTTACTCCCACATTGGTCTGATGTCATCATATGAACATATGATTTTTAATCCCACAATGTTCTGGTACCTAACAAAACATTTTTTTTCTTTCATACATTATAAAAGTAATTCAAGTAAGTAATATATCATTGAATTTTCTTACGACAATCGCGTCTTGAATTCACTTCCATATCCTGGTATTTCTGTAAACAAATGGATTAAACGATGTAAAAAATATATATTGGAAAAGATAAGCACTATTCATATAATGGTGAAAATGTTGTAAATTTATGATTTGTCAACAAACAACGAAATGTTTTTTCCTGTTTAATAAAAAAAGTCTTCATATTAATAAATATTACATCAGCTTTTTTGATCACAAATGCAACTAATAGGATAAAATATCACAGACCTATCGAGGTATCTACTTTAGAATACCCGGAGCGGTCAGAATGAGGATCGACAAAAATCTGTGCTTACTTAAACACTGTGGCGCGGCGTCGTACCACGTGCCGTTCTCGCAGCGGATGTGCTCCTCGCCAATGAGGTCGTAGCCTTCGTGGCACGCGTACTCCAGGCTCGCCGACGCGCGCTCGTCACCCGGCTTGGCACTGGCGTCGCCGGCGACCACGTACATTCCGTGCTCGGGGTACGGAGGCAGCTTGCAACACTCCAGATTCGTACTTGAATTGACACAAATATTGATAGTGTGTCAATAGTGATTTTGAGTTATGAAGTCGATTTCAAGTATTGATCAATGCCAGAAATTTGTATTATCTTTAACGTCGTTTTCCATAACAAATAACTAAATATTGTCTTATAAATTGTAGTATTTCGTAATAGATTCAGCGTTGACAGTAAAAGGACATATGTAAAATATGTAAAAAATATCTCCATTCTGTGAAGAGGATATAAGTCATCCTCTTCACATACTAGTCAAAGGGGTATTAAAAAATTTCACATGTTTTTGTGAATCAGAAGAGTTCAAATTCTAACCATAGGTCAATGGAGCAAATAATTTTTGACTTTGTTAATTACACAACACTATTAGGAATATACTAACAATAACTAGATTCAGGCTAGAGCCAGGCAATGGTCTGGCTCGACCGGTGTGATATGAAAGTCACAGAACACAGACGTGAAGTAACACAGTGTTGGCTCTCGTTCAGTAAGTGAGAGTTCCGGTTGCTTACTCTCCCGTCCATCATCTCACTCCTCCTTCCATCAAATATCTTGTTTTTACCCAAGAGACCGGTAACGCACTCGTGTCGTCTGTGGGGTTGCAAGTGCCATGGGCGGCGGTGACCACCTAATATCTGGTAGTTCGTATGCTCGTTACCTCTCAAAATTGGTACAAAAAAAATCAAGATTTTTCAAGCTGATAATTTTTTGAACGTATTTTTATACGCTTTTAAAGTGAAATTTGTAAGGTATTGAAAATAAATATAAAAAATGCACATCAAAGCCAACATAAAAGTATTATTGTAATGATAAATATATAAGCCAGGGCAACGTTTTGCCTTCGATGTAATGAATTTAGATATGAAACCTAAAATAGTAGATTTTAAAAACTTACTGCCAATAACTTTAAAATCTCAGTCTTGACTTTTTTCTTGTTTGGAAACAGATATTTTGTTACTTAAATAAAAAACATGTTTTTGACATTTAGGAAATATGCAAGGCTAACAGCAACAACAAACATGACGTCATTGTTGATGATCTCATCGCGACGTGTTTAACAAAGTCTCGTGTATACAGAAGTAATAATTTTAATGACGAAAGATATTTATAGTACGATGTGTGTGATAAAATGGCGACAATTGGACTCTCTGGATAACTCTACGCAGACAAAGTTGTGAGAGGTGTTGTGAAAGATCGTAGCGGAGTGGACACAGATGGACACTGTTTACCCTTCCGATTAATTGGAACGAAGTTGTGTAATTTATTTAATAAATTCTATGCAAGCGAAGAAATATTATTTTGTCTGGAAGATAAACAGTTAATACACAAAGTGGCAATACTTTTACTTAACAAAACCAGCGACATAATTTGATTATAAAAATGTAGGTATAGTACGTTTCTTATAGATTGCCGATGTTAACGCTAATTGTTGTATTGCCATAACTCCCTATTTTGCAATCTCCTAAAACAATGAACTTGTTGTCGGGTTAAAAATTTAGCCAATCGAAAATTTTACACAAATCCGATCGATTGTAAACTGTTGCTTAAAATTTTGCACTTATAATGATATATCTTAAGTTGTTAAATTTTAGGAATTAATAAAAAAAGGTATATTCTAAATTGCGTGCGCCTTTAGCTACTGAAATGTTGTAATTTTGATTGTTAAAATGTTTCTTATTGAATAAATTAGCCTGTCTTCCTCTAAACAAATAATTTGGTATTTTGTCTTATGTTTATTGGAATTCAAAACTCTATTGCATGAACTGTGCCAAACGTGGCTATTTTCTTCAAGGTAAAATTTAACTCGTCGTTAAGCATAGGGCACACAGGGCCTTCGCGCAAAATTGAAAGAATGTTATTATGGGTATAGATAGTAAGCTGAACGAGGTGAATAAGGGAGTAGAAAGATTTTCCAGTATTTGATACCAGTTTTTACATACCTAGGAGTGAATAATAATTGATTGAAACAAAAAATATAATGATAATGAATTTAAGAATTAGATATGAATTATTTTGAATGAAAATTGTAGCAAAGTTTATGATATAGGTTACTTACTTTGTGTTCGGACTTGCCTCTTGATTTATCCATTGGTTCCAGGGCACTATGGGTCGCGCTGAAATGAAGGTAAGGGTACGGTTTGAAAAAAATTTAGAAAAACCTTATTTACATAATGCGGATTAAAAGTAGTATTTAAAATTACCCCTCGGGTTGTACTGAAAAATAGATTCCATTACTTCCTTTCATTTGTCCAGAAATTTAATAGTGCGTTTAACGGTTTAAATATAAGTTTGGGTTTCGTTGTAAACACTTGTTCTTAACTATTTGAAAATAACTGCTTCTTTTCTTGGATAGGTTTTGATATATGACCACGTATTTTCTATTTTTTAACCGTCAGATTACATTGACCTTTGAGGATCAGATAATCGGCGTTCTAACTAACTAACAGCGAACGAGGCCCTACAAGCTGACAAGATCCGGTTACATCTTGTTACAATTCGTACAGTATGTTCAAATTTCACTGGTTCTTAACCCAAGTCATAACTTGGTCATAACAACATATCATAATCATATTAAACAGTGCTCTAGCATACTGGAGCACTTTGTTTATTATGATTGATAATTGAAGTGCTATGTACGTTGAAAGTTTTGAAAGTGAATGCATTGGAAAATAGGCAATCATTTTAGGAGCAAAATATAAACTGATCCTTTTATAAAAGAATAAACTATCCAATTTAAATGTTTTGCTAATAAATACATATATGTATAATTAAAAAAATAAATGTATAAACGTTATAGTCAATCAGTACAGAATCAAGTACAACGAAGTCACTACGATTTTCCTACGCGAATCTCTTTTATCCATTAAAAATCAATCCCCGTTTCAAATTTCAGACAATTGATTGAAATCTTTTACATTTAACGATCTAGAAAACCTAAACTTATGAAAATTCATAACCTTTAATAAGAAATAGGTAGCTTTGCTCGGTATTCTATTGTCTAATATGTAAAGCCATACGAGGGCTGCTGTTTATGTATTCGGAACTGGCCACATCTGCGTGGGGCCATATTTAAAATGTTATTACAACATTTAAAAATGGAACTCTTTGGCTGTAGAATACAAATGTTTCATGTAACTCTCAATTGTTTTACCATTGTGGCGTCATCTTAAAATTTGGTGTCTTTATCAATATGGATTTAAATTGTGAACATTTTCGTGCGATGATTTATTAAGATTTTCGGCGTGGGCAACTCAAAAACAGTACAAAATCATTTCACTTCAACTTCTAGGGAAGAAGCACCATCAAAAACCATTATATATGACTGGGTTAGTGGGTTTAATCGTAGGCGTTCTAAGCTCATGGACGAATTTAAAGAAGGTGATCCTAAATCGGTTGTTGTACCACAACATGTCGATGCTGTGCGGGAACTGATAATGCATGGTCCTCATGTTACATATCGCGAGATAAAGGCGTCTCTAAGCATAAATATGACGTGCATACATAAGATATTACACGACTATTTCCTTGTATAAAAATTTGTTCGCCTTAGACTCCGCTCGATTTGAGCATTGATCAAAAATAGGCTCGTGACAAATAATGCAAAAAAAGAAAAAAAAAATTAATCGTAGTGCATCAAACTGTTTATAATTTATAATATACAGGTAATGAACCTTGAATTTTTGCGTATGACCCCGAAACTTAACAAGAGTCACCGGTGTGGGTGTTCCAAGATGAGCCAAACCCAACAAAAGTTATTCATAGCAAAAGCACTTTGAAGTAAATGGTTGCGTGTTTCTTCGGTATAAATGGACATGTGGTTACAGTGCCACTTGAGAATAGAAAAAATAGTTAATTCGGAGTTGTACACGACCATTTGCTTGCCAGAAGTCTTTGAAGAAATAATAAAAAACAACCTACAACGCAGATACGCATTCTTCATCATGATAATACTAGCTGTCACACTTCGGTCGAAACACTTGGTTTATGGAAGGTCAAAAGATCGAATTGATGGGTCATCAATTCGAGCTGTACAGCTCTGACTTGGCACTCGACGATTTTTATTTATTCCCAAGCGTGAAGAATAAATCAACTATATATTAATGATATTTATTATGAATAATAAATGATGAAAATATCGAATATTTTAGAAAGCAATAAAACCGTTTTGGTATTCCAAACACACAAATAACAGCCCTCGTATGATTATGATTCATAATTATAAGCTTGCCTGTAGCGTGCAACAACATGCAGCCCTCTGCTGACTCTCGAATCTGCCCTTAACTAAGAATCCTCATATATTGATTTGAATCAATATTCAACTCAATGGATAAGGATTACTACTCATAGTAGGAGAGCAGATTTATGGGAGAGTGGTGGATTGCATGCTGCATGTTATTGCATGTTGCAGGCAAGACTCTAGTGTTCAATTTAAATCTCAAGTTTAATTATAATAACTTAAAAGGAAATTAGGATATAAAACTTTAAAAAGTTTACACTTACGAACACGTTTGAAAATCTCTCGACTCCACGCGCCGCGAACACAAGTGAGGTACACTATTTCGAGTGCAAAGTACTCATCGCTAGTGTACAGTATGAGCGAGAGGTCGTCGAAGGCGTCACCGGGGCCGGCTTTAGTGTCGTTAATGACGATGTAACTACCATTTTCTGGGTAACGAGGCAGGACACATTTTTTTTGTGTGACAGGTACAAATCTGCAAAAAGCCATCTTGAATATTTGATACTAAATTTCAAAGTTGTTACGTAGTGAGTGATATATTGTTTATAAACGGGTTAAAATGTTACAATAATATATATTAGTACAATTTATACTTGAACCTTTTGCAGCTGTCTAGATACAATTCAAATTGATGGTATATTAAAATGGATCAAGTTTAAAGCACCCGATACCACGAGACTGGATGAAACAATTGATGGATTTCATGGAAGCAGGATACGTATGCAAAGATATGTGATAATATATGATCTCTGCCCACACTTTTGCAAAACAGGTTAGAATTTGTAACAAAATAATAATGCTAAACTTAAATTGCTAAACCTCAATACAGAACTTCAATATGGAGTCCTTGTTATAAGAATTCGGTACAAGTATATCTAAAGAGATTTGTACACAACTTTGCCTTGGCTCATGACTGACACAATTAGTATCGTCACCCATATGAGTACCGGCCGTGGTGAGCTATACCTCATACTCAATAGATTTTCTGCTGATCTTGCACCCCGAGAATTATAAAGTAGTCGTTAACGCTCCGCCTGGATCGGCAGACCACTATGTGGCTCGGTGTAAGATGCCTTCACACCACAGCAGGAAAACGCCTTGTTTGGCACTATATTATACATGCCAGCAGACTGGGTTAAGGTACAAAATTTATTTGTGTTCTAACAACGGGGTGAATTTTTCAATTCAGACGATTCTAATGCCTGCGCTGACATTATTGCCAAAGTTGTGCTACAGGTCATCTCATTGTAATCGCCAAGTGGGAAATATCAGCCCTGGTTCAATAAGTCTTATGAAACGCCATCTTGTGTTTAACTGGGATGCTTCATCTAGAGAGAAAAGCAGTCATCTAGAGAGAAAATTAAAACTACATTTTAAATAAGTCGGGCTATCATCAAATCATCGCCTTTTCATTTTTAAGTTACGTCTAGGCTAGGGTATCCCAATGTCAACTTTTCTTTCTATACTGAATATAACGTGGCGTATCTCGAAAAATCGCCAACTCTATAGTATTCGACTAACTCGACTTGTTGTCTTTGCGAAGAGATACAAGATCACTGCGCTGTAAAAGCTATTCCACTTAATTATTTTCGCTAATTTTCGCTAATTTTCGCCATCATTCCACTCGCCGCAATTATCATCTACAACATGGATAATGAAATGGCAGGTGTTCTACTACCTCACGGTTCACACACAAATGTCTAGCGCGTACGTGGGGGCTTTGGAATGATTTCATATCACTTGTATTCCCAACGAACTTTGATAAAGGAGTCTTCAAGAACATAGAATACTTCTATTTAAAATATCGGCAACATATTAGTGATTGCTCCTAAGACATGGGTGTTCATGGGCTGTGGTGACCATTCACTTCTTGGGGCCCGCATGTTCGTTTGTCCCTTGGATATGGCATGAAAAATTATATGTATCAACGTATCAACCTATGTAAAAACCATATTTCTCGGTCTCTATATTTATATATGTACCATAACTATAAAATTTTGTTTGCTAACGCTTGGGATTCGTTCGAAGTATCGGATGACTTATTCAAGAGATATCGTTGGAGAAAAATTAGTTATTAAAATATTTAAATAAATTGAAAGTATTCTTTTATAATGAAACGGTTCCGTTTATTTATTATGTAAATTGTAAAAAATCATTTGATTGACATTAAAGAAGTTCTATGTGTACATAGAATAATGTATCCTAACTATAATAAATGTTCAGCTCCTATTAGTAATTTTTTTTTTAATTTCTCTCTTTTATATATTTTAAAATTATCACTCTATATTGTCCAAAATGTTAATTTGTGTTACAATAATTTTTGTATTGTAGCACAAATTAATGCATTTTTGCGTCAACTGATTTTGATTATGTTTAAGTACAGTTTAAAAAAATGAGGATACTCACTGATAATCTTCCAAATTTCCAAAAGTTTTTAAGCCATCGACAAAAGGAGACACTGAAAATAAAATAACAGTAATAATGACCATTGTGAAAAAAAGTACTTGGAAGTTTAATACCAAAAGAAAAACTGATTTAATAACAAAATTAGTGACGTCAGTTTGCTTGGAATAGTGTAAGAATCTACGATTTGTTTACATGTCATAGTGTCTTTGCTCTCACAAATTTCAATATGCACTGAAAATAAGCATACTTATTATTTTTGTCATAAGCATTACACTCGCATGTTACGCTGACTTGCAATATTGCAATCATTAAACTGGGTATAATGTAAATGTAAAAGTAACTTTCCACAACAAAGGAGTAGACATTGAAACTCACCAAAAAATAACAAGGCAATCCAACTCATAGTGATGCTTTTTCCTAAAAAATCAAAACGAACATATTTAATTGATGGAACCATTGGAATATAAATGATGTAAACATTCTAGTTGTACCGCATTTACAAACGAAACATTTCCGACGCAGCACCTCAAGCGCACTGACCGGCTCGAACTGGTTTCCGGAACATCTGAACGAACGAGAAAAACCGAGAGTATATTTTATAATGACTTACCTAATAATAACACACTACTGTACCGGTTTTGTTGTCGTGTCTTTTAAGACATAAATATTGTTATTGTTTGTGGACTAACAGTCCTAGTCCAAATCGTAGATATGTTCTCGTTTGAATGAATGATCTATTGCCAGACGCTATTTGAATTTCAGTTTCGTTTCATATTAAATCCGTGTTTATTATAATAGTAGGAAATTAAAACTTATTTTATCAGCTATCCAACATAAAAGAAGACAAAAAGAAATATGTAGATAGTTTTACATATTATGATACATTTGGGATGTAGTACTAAAAACACTAAAATGACATAGTTATACAGCACTTAAGCGCTCGTGACATACGTATGTTATTTAAATAAGAGCTTATTGATAGTATATGAGCTTTTCACAAAAAATCCTTTTTTGAAGTTCTTCAAAACTTTCCCGAAGTCACTAATTAAAATTGTTATACTCTAATTGTTGTTAATATAAATGTTTTACTAATTACTTTAAAAATAACTTTGGAATTAATTAAAACGTTTGAAAGTAATTAAAAATAAATAAAAAAAAACATATTCTAGGTCAGATTTGAAACCGAGCATCCTGCGCGCGCGACTTAAAGCTAAACACTTGAACTAAATCGTACAGCTGATCCTCGGACGAAAATAGTTGTTTTATTTTTGATATTAGTACCGCCATCTGTGGGCGATTAGAAAAACATAAAACATTCATTTCAATCTCCATTTCAGATATTTAAGTGAAATTACAGATCAAAACATGAATAACTGCGATTTAAAAAATTCAATTACAGCTAATCCGTAATAGTACCGATTAGCTGTAATTGAATTTTTTAAGTCGCACTTATTGATATAGTCAAGCTATGATTTTCAAACAGTTATTCCCAATCGATTAGTGATGATATTGAAAAAGAAATTAAGTTTAAAAGTTAAATAGTTTTTTAGTTATCGTGATTACACGGGATTTTCAGGCGACAGTAGAAGAATACCTATGCTCGCGCTTAAGGCATGCAATAGGTATAGAAAGTGAAAGAATAAAGAACGCAATTGGAAAAATCTATAATGATCGTTAAAATTGTAATATGAGATATGTAATGATATAAACTTACGCTTATTTCCCAGAAGAGAAGGCAGAGACTATAGATTTCCATATGGTACGATATTTGCATATCTCTCATGCCTCACTGGCAACCATCAATCTTTTGGTTTCGGGTGCTTAAAATTTAATATGCCACCAATGTGGTCTGCATAGGATTATCTGGAACGATCCTTACCGACCTTTTCATCATACACAATTGTTCCATAGATTTATTTTGTCAGTTTACTTTCATTCATCCTTTCTAGATGGGCAAACCACCGCAACATACCTCTTTCTATTCTAGTTACTATATCTTCCTTCAAAAGACAAAATTTGGTCCATATACCCCATCCCTTTTTGAAGTCCTGCTTAATGTCACTATCCTATCGTTTCTGTCACATTTCTCCAATATGTCCCTCACATCAGCCCAAAACTCCTCCCGCTCCTAGAGCAGTTCGGACATATCAGGGGTGTATACACCTAAAGTAAACATCTGTGTCAGTTCAATTTAAACTCGGAGCCAAAGAAGCCTTGAACTTAAACATTCGTAATCGTTTATACATTCATATAATCTTTTGATAGGATGAAATCAATACCGCGGTATTCTCGTTGGCTCTGATCAATACCAGACCAATAAGTATCGAAGGATCTGCTTTTGAGGCCTCCACCACTACCTTTCCTTTTAATTTCATTCACGCATAGAATATACAGTCGCTTGTTTTTCACCAATTCGTAGACGTCATCGATTTTATCATACATACTTCAATACAAATTCAGAGTACTGAAACAGACTTATCCAGTCCTCGTTTCGACCTTCCGGGGAACTAGACGTGACGAGTGGCGAACCTCGTTGCCACAATTGAGCCTAGAACTGCCTATTCCCCGGAAGGTAATTTTTCTCCCCAGATACGATGAGACTGCCCGGGAATAGCTGGAGGAGGCATTCTCTGGCAATGTCAGTACCCTCCTGGAGTAATATTTCTTTAATTTCCACCAACATTAATTTTTTTGATTGAGATAAGTATCAGGTGAGAAAAATGAAGTAAAAAGCACGATTAGATATACGCAATGGGCAATCGTAGTGTATAGAGAAGTAATTTGGTAAGTAAAGTAAACGAAAAAAAAAGCAAAAGGGAAGAGGAAATGATATAAAACTAAAAGGACAGTAATAAAAGTTGTTGGATAATCTTCCGGAAAACACAAAAATTTATGCGTTGATATCGGAAACAGTTATAATTAGGGGTGATTTAAGATATATGATAATTTAATAAAATGATATGAAAGAGCGTGGGAAGAATTATAGACTGCAATGTACAAGTACTATTTCAGAAAGGATATAAAGCATTTTTTTTTGCAAACCATGTGTTTTTTTAAACAACCGGTGTTGTGTATTTTTATAGATAAGGTAAGATAAATTGGATAACAATGACCTATGAAAGACCCATTTTCTGTATATTTTCCTGAAAGGATATAGGCACTGTAATCTCTATGCCGTCTTCAAAACGTGCCTTAAAATAAATGGGACATACACCAACTGTTTGTACATTCACAGAGATAATAGGCACGGTTGCTTATCGTCATCATTAATCGCAACATATTTATGATTTGAAACTTTATGGCTTTCCCTTAGATATCTTTTGCACGCCGACTGTCAGATAATACTTGCGTTGTCAGTGTGTGAGTTGCAGAAGATTGTAAACAAAATTAATGATTTTCCTTAGAAAACTATTAAGGAAGTAAATTTCATCAAGGTCAAGGTCATGGCGTTGAAGAAAATAAAAGCATAACTTAGAGAAATACACGGATAGGAATTGTGACAGTTGAACACGTGAAAAGCTTATCCATTTTGGCTACTAAATACAATAATTGATAACTATATTGGAATATCAATAATATTATATATAATGTTATTTTACAGAACACAAAACGTACCTGATATATGTGAGTTACCAGTATACCCGGACCATGGTGAATATGAAGTCGTAGAGCAGACCCATGCAGGTCCCGGTAACAATTACACTTACCTGGAATTGTTTTACTGGTGCGATATTGGCTACGGTATTGCTGGATTCGAAAGCATTAAATGCTCGCACGGCGTGTGGTCGGAAGAACTGCCCACGTGTATCGGTAAATGTGTATTTAAATTGTTATTTTATCACCCTATTATTTAGTCTTGGTGATTATGGAAGTCATTCGAGAGGCCTAGTGTTGGTACTTGGCGCTGAAACTTGGAGACGTTAGTTTATTCCTAGGTCTATGGTTTTCAAAGAGTAAAGATTAAAATTGTCACTTGATTTAAAGGTTAATGGAAACGAGTGAATTTGAATTTGAAAATGAGAGAGATGAAAGAATTTGCGAGCTAGAAAATCCTTTTGCAAGACATAGGTTTAATTCCTAACTTGTATTAAACTAACAGACTATATTAATTAAATTCTAAAGCCTTTAATTCGAAAATGTTTATGCAACCTAAGTTCTCACAGAGTAATTCTGTTAGTATGTGCTCATAATATTTTATTTAATTAATGTAAAATGCAAATCGGTATTGAAGAAACAATGTGTTTCAATTTTAGATGGTTGTCGTTTGGATTATAACGCTGATGTTTCTTATTTATGCAAGCAATTAAGTTCAGTAGAGTTTTCAACAAATTGCCAGTCTTACGAACCGAACGGTGCAGAAGTGTTACCTGTTTGCGATACTCCCTATTACCGCTCTAGCAAGGATCTACCTCCTATGAAATGTGTCGATGGTAATTGGAACTACACACCTGCGTGTTTACCAGGTCAGGTTAATTAATGTAATTATAACGGTATTTTAATAATTACTTCAAAAAGAAAGTATAATTATAATTAGTAGCACTAAAAGTTTACACAGGTCTGGTAAAATGCATATAACAATTTCGTTTATTTAAAACAAGAGCTTCTGACTGATACGGAAGTTTCATTTAAATATAATTTTCACTAATAAGCCTTGAAATATACAAATAAAAACTGGTTCTAAACTCATGATAAAATCGTATTAGAATCAACTGGGATTCTTACTTGCGAGTGTTCCGTATATATAATATTATTATACATATTTCACAACTAAATTTTTTTTCTCTTTTGCTCTGGAAATGGGTAACTTGCTTACGGCTTACTGCGATAGCAAAGATCTGTGTAACAAAATATATAAATACTTATTCTAAATGTTAAATATGGATCCGAGACTATTATTGTAAAATTACTCAATCGAGGGTTTTGTGTCTGTGTCTGATCCCCGTTTAGAATTAATTTTTTCAGTTTGGTTTTCTCCTACACCTGATTCATACTCACATATCATATTATTTATTTACCCAGAATGTGGCATAAAACTCTCTAATACAATGATTACTGGCGATATGATAAATACGGTACATGATGAAGAGGGCTGGAATGGGCGAAGCGGAGAGTTGCCGTGGCACGTCGCCATCTATAACAGAAACTACCAGCCTTACAAACAAAGCATGCAGCGGCTCTATTATTTCTGTCGAAGTAGTGATAACAGGTCGGTATGGTGACACGTATTGTAATTTAAAATGTTTCCCAAATGTACATTTATTATTTTCAGTATTGTTTCGGAAAATAAATTTTGTGAAACAATACAAATAAATATATTTCAATTTAATCCAAAATTTTTCTGAGCTTATTTTAATAATTACTTTTACCATTACCGTTTGCAAGTTGTAGTATATTGGTATTCACGCATCGTATACAATTTAAAGAATCTTCCGTCCAATCTTTAGATGAGCAGCTTTTACCGTTCTTAGATTCCCCAAGAAAAGACCAGCCTACGTCGTTGTTATCGTAAAATAATATTGCAATAAAAGAGAAGTTGAAAATCACAGATTTACTGGTGATAATCGATTTCAAATTGAGTTTCAATATACACAGTGATTTTACCTGCGAAAAGTCACTTCAATTGCCAGGCTTTCTTATTGCAATGATTTTAAAAATCCTCGATTCAAAATATTACCGTATAGCGCTTTGGTTCGAAGTAGAATAAATTGCTGCAATGTGGTCTGGAATCCTCTTTACGAGGTTTAGAAAAAAGTTTGGAAAATGTACTAAAACGGTTTCGTGGCATCTTTTCTATAATTGTTTTTTAAAATAATAAAAGCACCTAGATATTGGGACTGTCTTAGAAACTTTAATATTGTTACTTAATGACCCTATCAAGGGTTAGAGGATCGAGTTTAGATAAAAAAAAAAAATACGTAGAAAAGCAGAAAGCGTCTATTTAGAAACACAGAATCACAGTAAATCACTACGGAATCACATAAACGCTTTTCGTTGATCGCACATGATTTGTGAACTCACTTATTGCAGAAACAAGACTCCCCCCTCTGCGTTTGTATTTCGGTACTTGTACTTGTTTAATATCCGTCTAGAATGTTCTTCTAATATAAACACATTTGTAAATTGTCTTTAGCGAATACTTTGTGAATATGTCAAGTCTGATAAATACGATAAGATTAATAGCCTCTCAAAAGTCCCACCCCAAAAATTTAATTTATTTTAAAAGTATGTAAATACACATCAACAGCTCCGACATGGGGAAGACGGAGCGCGTGGGGCGGAATTAATGTGATATTTTGTTCTCAGATATTTTTTCACGAAAATTATTTTGCACATTTCATTTGTAATTAGCTTACAAGAATAGTTCGCAACAATATGCAAACTTTGTCTAGAAGAAGGCAAGTAAGTGTTTGACATTTCTACTATAAATTAGTTAGAGGTATTTTAGACGTTCGCAATTTGCTTTCTAGTGGTAAATCATCAGTTACTTGTCTAGAAAGACTGGTCATTCCAACACTGGTAACCACACCACACGTCGACAGCTCCTCATCTCGATCCTGTTCAGGATATACTTCGAATAATAAACTCAATACTGATTAAACTGCGGTTTTTCAGCGGCGCATTGCTTTTGGAGCATGGGGAGGGCCTGGCACCCAGTTCGCAGTTCGCCGTCGCGGCGGGTAAGATGTATCAGCCATGGAGCGCGCCCTCTGACTCTAGAGCACAGCGGAGAGATGTAAGAATCTTCATCTTGATCTTATTATCATAAAGCTTTAGCGGTTAAATATTAAAATTAAATAAAAAGAATGACGGCTTATTGATGTACATGTTATATAGCGATAATAACAAGCGCAATTATTAAATTTCACAGTGAATTGGAGGCTAAATAATGCTATTTCCACTCATCGTCAGTATAACGAAATGAGTTGGTGCACATTATTAAAATTAGTTCCCTTCAGGAACGATGTGAGTAAGCAAAGAGTAGGCGTATATTAATTATATTGATGTATTGTTCATCTGTACAGCAACAGCATGCAATGCAATAATTTGAAACAAATGAATAGCAAAGACCGAATGTGAGGTTTGGACGTTGATACCGTCAAATTAAACGCGGTTAAGCATACACGGACTATTTGTTTAAACATTAAGCTGATTGCAAACAAAACGTTCACTTTGCTAAAAACCATAAGATTTATAAAATGGCGGTCGTTTAAGCAGTTAGTTACACAAGATGAAGAAACTTGCACACTCAAATCAACACGTCAGTATGCAGTTTTAGCCATGGTTTGATACCGTAGTAAGAACTATTATTATAAACATAAAATAATAATAAAATGCTCAATGACCAAATTGACGTTTATAAATCGCCATTATTGGACGCTTGCCTGTAACTATTTGGGTAATGTTGGTGATGGTTAGTTTATGACAGTTAGTTAAGGATGCTTTCGTCGCTCTTTGACCATTGCACGACAGCGGCCCGCTTAACGAGGTTGTGTCGGTCGTTTTAACGCTCCTTACACCCTTGTGGATGTAACTGTCGGCAATTTCCTAAGGATGTGCCTGGTTGGCATGAAACGTACGTAGAATTAAAAAATTAACGATTAGCGGATTATGATAATTATAAAAATAAATAACACTTGCTTAGGTGTTCGATATCTGTCTATCTTCTGGGACCAATATTCAATCCTTTGGATAGAGATTCGTAGTGGAGAGGCAGATTCCAGGGTCAGCGGTGAGTTGCATGCTGCATGTTAATGCATGTTGCAGGCAAGCGTCTACTATGGATTCCGCTAATTAACACCTCACATAATACAACACAAGATTTTATGTGGTTTATTAAAAAAGGGTAGTTTTCTTCTTACTCTGTTTTTAGTACAGACGCGATAGACATACAAATACACAGATGTTTATCATTGTCATGTCAAGATATATTTAGACTGCTAGTTGAAAATCACATCGGGTACAGCTTTAACTATAGTTTCTATGTGACGTTCCGTTTTGTCTTTCAGGTGAACGACATCGTGATTTCCAAAAGGTTTCGAGGAGCGCAGATCAAGTTCCAGGACGACATCGCTATAGTGTACGTCTCGAAGCCTTTTATCTTCAACAGGAACGTGTGGCCCGTTTGCGTTGATTTCGATTTGAAGTTGGATGGTACATACCTAATAGTCGACAATTTGGGTAAAGTAAGTGATTCAAAACGAATATAGAAAAAAGATCCTATATATTGCCGATAAGGGTTCAATATATATAGCACAGATGAAGCAGCAAAATTAATTGTGCGGGTATTCGTAGGTTTTATATGATGCAAAACTTCTGTTTAGCCACAATTCGTTCGCATCAAAAAAAGCATTCATGATAATAGAAGGTTTTAGTTATAGAAACGGAAATAGCTGTATGGTTGAGCATTACGAAGTACTGCCTGTTTCTGCCTTGGCGCAGTAGTTTGTTCACATTTTATAGCGATTATAACGCCGCTTGAAAACACGTCGTCGGCCGGTCTGCCATGGAAGCTGACCATGCAGGATAAACTGTGAACACAACGAGGTAGATAGTTTATAACAGTACATGCGATCGTATATCGAGAAGGAAATCACATTTAGAGCTAGTTCTTTTACAACCCATCCAGTGACCCCTGCTGAGCGTAAGGTTTCTCTGAGTAGCCTATATACATTAGTCTACATTAGTCTATATACATTAGTCTATAGCCGCGTTAGTCCGATCCGTGACGGATACCTCATATGTAGACATAGATAGCAGTAAACCTTTTTTGACATATTTTGCAATCGCGATAGTCATTTAAGAATAATTTTGTATCAATGAACGAAAAAATTTCAATGAATGTTATGGGCTTAATAACTCT
Organism: Eumeta japonica; assembly: GCA_005406025.1. Classification (NCBI taxonomy): domain Eukaryota; kingdom Metazoa; phylum Arthropoda; class Insecta; order Lepidoptera; family Psychidae; genus Eumeta; species Eumeta japonica. Next base: position 509,923 of record BGZK01000235.1, read on the forward strand.
ACGCAAAGCAACAGCTCTATATGTCTTAATATGCTAATGTAACCTGGTCCACTTTTAAAATTTTCAATGTTTTTTTGGCCTATTTTTAAAATTCAATATGCGTTTTAAAATTAGAATATAAAAAAATACATAATTAATTATCATTTTTTTTTGTCGCTTGACAAGAATTTGAAAGACAAACCTGGTTACTTTATTCATTTAATGTTCTCGAGTGACGGTTGTAAGATGAGGAAGTTTATCACTTTATAGTTTGAAGCCAGTACCAGGATGATTGACCTCATCTATTTTTATCATTCTCTATACTGGGCGATGCATGGGGAAATTATTGCTACATGTATATAAGTAGGTCTAGAATCATCAACTTTGGTTTAGAGTTCCGTTTGTCATAAGCTGTATGGCATTATACCGTAATATAAAATCTAACATAGTGGATGTGACATGGCGACACAAAAAATATTTTAAGAATATATCGAATTCGGTATAAAATGAAGGGATTTAATTACTTGTGAAAATAAATAATTTGTCCAAAAATTCATTGCACATTGAGTTTTTTTTTTTTTATGTAAAAACCAAATGTTTAGCGAATTCCGTAGGTGGTTGCCTAGATTCTGTAAAGATTTCGTAATTATGTAGACCATCAAAAAGTGCAAGCAAAAACAAACTGAAACCCTAGAATGTTAGTTCTTTTATCGACAGGTACTGAATCGTATTTTCTTCTGTAATCAGGTTTCAATTTATAACATTTTTTTTACTTTCGAATATCCTTGTCCGTTGCTAGTTTGGTCAATCCGTTTTTGATAAACGGATCAAATTGAGCGCCATAATATCGTTTACCTAGTTATTATCTCAACCTTTTAGGTCGCTGGATGGGGCCTCTACGGCGAAAATGGTAAGATGTCTCCAGAGCTCCAATTTGTAGAATTGCCTTATGTGGAGATCGATCGGTGCATCGCTAATGCGTCTCCGGATTTCCGTGCCTATATCACCAGTGATAGAATATGTGCAGGATACACTAATGGTGAGAGCGTTTTATTCAAACCTCAGTTTTACTATTCATAACCTCACCCTTAGTCTAAAAGTTTGGCCAGAGGATAGTCACGACAGTCCTGCTTTCTCCCACTTGGACATGATATTGTATAAGAATCTCACCTCAAATTTTATTTTCTTTAATTTTTCTTAGTTTTCGGTTTTTTAGTTTTGCAGCTGTATATGTGCTTTCAGACTGTTTCAACTTATCTTTCAAACTTTCCTCTTCCAGACTGTAAATTTTCTCACGTTCTCTTCTTTGCATTTACTATTTTACTTACGTCGCAGTGTCATCAATTTTTACTTATCTTCTTAACATTTGTACTGTCATTTACTCTATATTTTTTTTATTTCTTATTCGAATACAGGTATTTATATCTTTCACGACTTATCAAGTCCTTAGCTTTAATACACTTTGATTTCACCAAAGGTATGTTTTAATTAATCGCCATGCTATCTCTCATCATTCACATTAAGTTGCTGAAGTTAACTAATTTTTATTTGTTCTAGCTTCGTATTGAACATTAATGGTGACGCTAGTATAAAGCTTTAATGCAGCAGACAACTTAAAATGATTTGTCCTAACGTTAAAATTAGAATTCACTCATGTATCCATAATTTTTCTTTCAATCAGTCATCCACAATAGTAGAAGCAATCATACTTTTACCTTCTCTACTCTACCCAGTATATCCTACTGTGGTTAATAATAATTTATCACGTACAAGTTAAACCCTTGATACAGTAGGGGAAGACAATCGACATTCTCACTCACTCTTTCACTTCCAAACTTACCTAAAACTTTTTTGAGCTACCTTTTGTGAACGCTGACATAATTATTTTCTGATTTCTATAGCATTTCATTAGTATATACTTTACATTCAACTTAATTTCGTTCTGCTTCTAGATCGGTTTGGAAATATGTAGGACATAGGCGCCTACAATAAAAAATCGCATAATTCAATTTTAACACGTAGTCAGAAAAGCCATGGGTTCATATACTCGTAATCGTTCATACACTCAAGAGTTTTTTCTGATAGAATTAAGCTAGTACCCGAGCAGCCTCGTTGGGTTTGATCAACGCCAGACAAATTAGTCTGTGTGTGACCTCACCACAATTTTTCTTTTCTAGTCTAGTTCATGTACCGAATATTGGAATACTCGACTGTCATCTATTGGCAAACCTCGTTAATTTTATGATCGATCCCTTTAAATACCCTTAAAGTATCGAAACACACCTCTTTTAGCCATGCTTCGCTTCTTCGTGGAAATAGAGGTGAGGGTTGGCAAACCTCGTCGCCGCACTTGAGCCAATAGCTTCAATTATTAATTACGAAAGTTTTACTCAAGAAATTATGGGGCTGACCGGAACAATCTTGGGAAGGGAGAAATTCTGGAAATGATAGCATCCTCCGGTATCCATTTTTTCTAAAGAAATTTTCGGAATGGTATAAATTTGAAAATTTTCTACAGCACGTAAGAAGAAATCTCAATAGGTTTTCATTTAAGAGGAATAGGTTATAAAGTGCTGGTCAATCCACAGTGCTTCAGTGGCAACTGAAATCTTCGAGCACCTTCTGAAGCATTCTACGAGTCTACAAATTTTTTTACAAGATTCTTGGTAACGTGTGTATTAAATTTGAGTAGTGGCCGGTTTTGACAGGTACATCCCGTGGCTATACATCCTTGTGTAACCGTGATATACATACATATAAGGCATACAATTCAAAGTTCTTATTAAATAACAGGAGAACTATGCTAAGCCATGCTAAAAGATGTAGCATAATCGTAAGGGTTCACTTGTCATGTATGTTGTTGTTGATTATTTTATTTTATATATCTCAAAAGGGGTTGACAAATAAAATAAAAATATTATTAAAATTATACAGTACTTAATTGCAATTAAGTCAATTTAAATGTAAGAGCATTAAAATTTAATGAAATCTACAATTCCGGTTGAAATTTAGATAACTTTAACTTTGTTTTCTTTAAGGTGAAGTTCAGCTAAAGTCATTATATGGAAATAGTAAAATCTTTGTAAATCTAATTGCTTGAACTTACATTCATAGTATTTTATCTCTGTCGTGTTATTTACAACCACTAAGCTTTTATTTGAAGGTTCCTTTAATGTAGTTCACTAATTACACGCCTGTAACAGATCAGGCGCTTTGCAAGGGAAACAGTGGCGGAGGACTCGTGTTCGCAATATCCGAGGGACAACTACAACGACATTACCTGAGAGGGGTCGCTTCGACCGCACCCAACAACGACGAGTTGTGTAAAACTCACGCAACACCAACGTTTACTCACATTCTGGCATATAAACATTTCATAAGAGATCATTTGAAATTTATTAGTCTGTAGATAATAGTTCTATGCTATGTTATACATATTTTATTACACTTTCTCTATCATGATGCAAAAGACATAATAATGCTTTTCATATTTTTTACTCATAATTTTGTCTTTTCTTTTTATTCTTAACAATTTACGTTAAAATTTTAACACAAATTAGCATTATCGATGATTGATGATTTTAAAAAATAAAGATTTTTAATACAATGAAATTTGTATGATTTATTTATCATGTTGTGAAACCTACTGATGTGTATCGCGAATGTAAACACTTGTTTAGAAATTTGAATTTCCTTTATCTTCACTTGAGCTCCTCGCACTTCTGATACAATATTTTTATTGTAGTTATATTGAAGTCCGCCCTTTAACTCACTTCCCCTTATTGTATAAGTTTCTTTATTCCACGCTCGCACCGAACCCCTCTTAACACACATCACTCAACACAAACGAAATTGAAAAAAATAAATAAATTGAAGTAGAACCTTAAACTTAAAACTGCCTTTAATTTTCCATTTTCTTGTCTTCAAAGCTGGGCGCGTCGTCAGTCGTCTGCATGATTATCCACTGACTTATCTCTGCAGTAAATTATGAAACGTAAATAAGAGACACATTATAGTTGAAGAACATGTCGTAATACTTTAAGTTTAATGCTCCATAATTTCGAATAAAATTTGTATTATCCTTTGTGATATCTAATAGTTATAGGCCATTCCTTTAGAACACATATGACTTTTTCTACATTAACCCTATAGAGATATTTAATTTTCATTTACTACGATCGTATTTTAACACCAAAACGTATATAAATGTCTTCATCTTTGAATTATCTGAAGTAGAACCTTTTCAAGCGAGATACATGAATGTGTTATCTTGTGAGCGTGAGTCAAATGGTTCGATCTTAAGTAATAGTTGTTGGTAATTTAGTATAGACCTTCACACCGACAAATCCCCTTAAATGTTTTTCTTACAGTCGTCCTCGCTACGTATAGTTGTATTGTTTTTCTCATCATCTTTATTGAATATTTGTTATTGAGCACCAACGCTTTTAAATCATCTCGCGCTCCTGGAGAAGCAGAAATAAAGAAAAGTACACACATTTATAGCATTATTTTAAAAATATAGCATGATCATTCAGAATTTATAAAAGAATTTAGTAGTTAGAAATGAAAAAACAACTCTTGATCTTTATGATTTGAGAATTATCAGCTCCGTAAATGACGGCATAGCACTTGTCGTTTTGTGCATCGTCAGCATGTGGACGATGGTGTGTTTGTGAAATAAAGTGAATTGTAAAAATGTAGTAACATCAAATCCCACCAACTTTAGACACATTTCTAAACTGAATTAATTCTGTACTAAATTATTATGACATGGTGGGTGATTCTATGAGCTAACACTTACTATTTTAGTAAACAGCAGCCATACACAGTATTGTACGATCGCCATTCCGTTATTCGAATTGAATCCGACAGCTCTGGACTTGCCACCGCTCACGGCCTTAACGTACACGAATAGTCATTATCGACGGTCAGCGCCGTAGATTGCGTTATTCGTGACAAAAAATTCCCAGCACACCCCAACGTGCACACGGCGTGAACATATGAATTATTTTCATTACAGTCCATATAGTTATATAAATGAGTTTTCGAACTCACAAACATGTACATATAAAATATCGTTTTTTGGAAAGTTTGTAGTGAAATGTACATGTAAGAATATTTTGTAAATAAAGATGTAAGTTCGCATGAGTTTTATTTCCGAAATGCATCGTGCACGTATGCAGTACAGACTCAGTAATCCTTCAAAGGGCTGACAACATAATATAGAAATCGGCGGCCCTCGTGACGGTAGAGCCGCCGATTTCTATGTCACGTGGTAAACTTTGCTCCCCTATTTACACCTAGTGTTCAGAGGTATCATTTCGACGACCTAAGTTGGCGAGGCGCTGCTCCTATAAAAAGACAGCCGATCGGCAAACAATAAAAACATGCTGTTAAACGATCCATTCCCCGGGCCGTCACAGGCGGGAATGTCAATGTTCTTAGCTTTTGATTTAACTCTTTTAACTGGGCATTTCGATATAAACCTTCGGCAATCTAATGATTCCAGTTCGGTGGTCTCACCTGAATCGCCTTGCATAGCTTGTCCATCTCTCTGGGAATGTCCATCCGTCCAAGCGCATCCTGCGTCTTCTCAATCTCGGCCGCCATGTTGGATAATGGTTTTATATTTGTTTTGGCTATGGAAAATGAAATAAGAAAAGAGCCACCCTCAAGTTGTTTGCTCGTTCTTCTTGAGGGAGTAGTACTGCGTTCCGAACGAGCGGTAAAGTGTTTACTCGCAAAAAATTATGATGTATTTCAAAATGTTTTATTGTAACTTATGAAATAAATATATTTTGAAATTGAAATGACTAAAACGTATTACATTTCATTTTTATTAAAGAGAAAATAAACGAATGATAATTTATATTAAGATTACGATGCTACATTATTTTATTATATTATTATTAATTGTATATTTAGCGTTGTTAATAGATGACGCATGGACTATACAGTAGATAGTCATGTCTTGAGGATGTCTTTCCCGCAATTATATATCTCGGATGCTTCAAATTTGTGACTTAATTTATTTCATACATTTTCGTATTAAGAGTTCTAAGTGAAGAAATAATACTTGAACAACAATTTTAAGCATAATTTGCTGTTTAAGATTTTTTTGAAATACTGAATTAAGTTTTAAACTGCATTCTGGTAAATTTTTGAGTGGTCCGTGTGGATCACACATCTTAGCAGCTTTATGCGACCCGTATATTCAGACGTTATCATCCCTCTATAAAGCATATACAGTATTGACAGTTTAAGAAAATCGAAATTCAGCAACCAAAGGAAAATTAAAAATTAACCCAGATAACTAAAGGAGGTTCAACTATAAATACCGTTTCTATCTTCCACATTCCAAGTCCTTACGTGAAAAATCTTATCGAGATGTTTTATGTGACTCGTATCATAACTGCATTCTTTCTTAAATTCATTACAAACAAAAAGCTCTGATGTTCAAGCTTTTTTTTAAATTTAAGCCCGTCTCTCATAATTTTAAATCACAAAAAACTAAACGAGACTCTAATAATTGAAGGTACAAGTTGCCAATTCCAGTCTTCCTTTTTGTGTTCCAAAAGCTCAAAGATTCACATATGAATCAGATCAGAATGTCAGCTGTAATTGTAAAATGTTAAGCTTAACATTGAAAGCGCATGTACCTAGGTAATATGGTATGTTTCTTAGCTAAGATCCTTAAAATCCCCTGGGTAGTAGCTAGAACTTCACACCACTTACAACTAAGTATAATATAGTCGGGTATCGATAAATATTCAAAACCGTACTCATCATTTAATTTTTCCTTTATTATTCATATACATTATTATTTTACAATTTTTTTAGAGTATTTTCGCGTACTACATCTATATTTGTTCTCATGTCAGTATGTTCCACTGTAATAGTCTCTGATGAAACGCTCGTGCTGCAGCAAATGTGTGAAGCTGGTGATGGCGTGGAGGTTGCAAAGGTTGTCGCCTGTCGGAGCGGTGGACGCAATCCCCCGTAAGTAATACCGCAGTCTGTCGCCTTTCTCGTTGCTCTCGTGTAGCCCACGAAAGACCAGACCTCCGCCGCTATCTCCTCGGCATAGAGCAGTGCCTGTGAAGATTTAATGAACTTGAAAATATTTGTATAATAATAATAAGTATAATGAGTATATCTATCGCGTCATAATAATAGTTTTTTAGCAATCCCAAAAGGTGAGAGATATTGATTCATTTCACAGCATATTGTTATAATGCAATAAGTAAAGTATTAGTCGAGAGCATCAGCTACAAACCACGAGTTACCATGTCTTGGTCCTGATTTCGAAGATATTTATAGGTTCGTAATTTAAGTTAGGAAGTTAAACAAAAATGAAATCACTCGTACCATGCATTTGAGCTCCAAACATTAAAATGCCCGTCCCGGACATTGACATCGTATCATCTCGCATTGGGACAACGTACGGAGGACTAAAACTCCAAATCCTTTAAGTTGAAAGAAAGTACTGAAGGGTTCGTCTTACTAGGGAGTATTTAAAATTCGATACACCAACATAACACAGATATGATGAGCATGAGCCATGAAATAATGTCTGATAGACAAATTATTAAAGCTTCTATCTCACTATTACTATTTAAATTTTCGTAATAATATATTTTATATTTAAAGTAATTCGAATATATAATGCAATCAATACAGTATTTTTACATTTACACTTCGGAAATGAGTTAAAATAGTTTTTGCACATTTTTGTTTGGACTAAAATATGAACACAGAATAATCTGGTCATAAAATTACAGATAGATGTTAAAAAAATGTTGTTTAAAATATTGTTTCGAATAGTTTAAGAGCTCGTATGATGAGCTATTTGGATGAAGTACATATTTAGTTCACGAAGAAATTTTACATAGTGGTACCTTTAGGATAGATAAATTCGAAATCGAATGTTTGCCTAAAAGTTTTTTGTACAGGTGGCATTGCGCATAAGCCTAATGTAGTGCAAATTTATAAACAAAAAAGGTTTTGTTTCATGACAGATAAAAATTATTCACAAGTTAAATTAATATGTACTACAATAATAAAATACCCAAAAACGTTTCAAAGGTTTACTAAGGCCTACTTTCCTATGCTCTGTTCAAAAGGTGGTGGTACTTATTGACAATATTCTCTCTCGTGAAAGCAATGACCTCGTAATTCCTTTAGAAAAAGATAGAGCCTGGTCACTCAGTAATCTAGACTATAACATGCCGGTACCTCATTACATACAGCGCTTTTAGGATGAAATAGTAGAATTATTCGAGATCTGCTATTAAATGAAACATCCAACGCGGCCGGCAAAACTAGATAAAAAGCTGTTTTTACTCTATAATCTGGACCATACTTATATTCGTTCCTATCATTTAATTTTGACATATTACTGCACAACAAATTTCTTCGGATAGCTGTAGAACATCGGTTAGATTGTAATGTCTGTGAACATCTGCGGCTTAAGACAAGAAGTGATTGCTATCACGGGATGAGTTATCTATGTTGCTTTGGTGGACTCCTGGCTATGATTTCAACGATATTATACGCCGAGCGCTAGTCTCTGCCAATATTTTCTTTTATTTGAATTACCTGGCCCTAGTGAATCGGATGCAAGGCGACCTGGTGGACTAAAGTCGGTACCTCGGTAAAGAGAACCCTAATTTGAGATGTTAGTTGTGTTAGCGCATTCAAGGCGTTGCTAAATTTGATCACAGTTGTCTTTAAAATAAGTCATACAAGGGGCAAGAGGCAAAGTTTTTCGTAGAGAATTCAAAGACAAAAGCGGCGATCTCCGTTTGGGTTTTTACCTGTGCCGATTCTGAAAAATATGAATTTGTAAATAAATATCATTAACAAATAAACGGTCACACACCGTTAGTGTATCCGGCGCATATCTTGTCACTGGTGATGAATCGACGGAAGTTTCGGGGTGCATTGTCGATGCACTTGTCAATATCCACATACGGCAGATTTTCATACAAGAGTACCGGGGATTCTTCGCCATTCTCAGAGGTTAAGCCCCAACCTGCAACCTATAAAAATACAGGTAAGGCATCATTCTATAAATAGCGACAGGTGTATTCTAAATTTAATTAATTATTAATAACGACTATTTGAGAGAGCACCCATAGTGGTCAAGTTATAGTTCCACAAAAACAATAATTGTTGGTATTAAATAACTCTTCTTCTTGTCAATATTAAGACAACTGCACCGCATTGGAATGTTTGGCCCCGTGTTTTGTTGATAGTCGTGTTGATAGCCAACTTTATCGGGAATTACAAGAGTTTAAAAGTAAAGGGTAAACCATTTCATACAAAAGGTATCCGTGGTATAAATACCACGTACGTAGCTATATTTTTCCTTTTTTTTACCAGTCATTATGTTGGCTTCAATGATATTATTTTGTACCTATTTGATGCAGAGTCTCGTACCTTTACACAATTTCGGCTCGTTCAGATTTCGTAATAAAATGATTGGTGAACGAACTTTTAACTTAAGACAGTATAATGGCGTTCCTGGAACATTTAATGAACTTAAAAATTCAGTGGGGAAATTAATGCTCTCTTGTTCGTCAATCATTGTATATATTGACATGTAGATTTTTTCTTCTCCCGGAATAATTACCTGATTGATGTTGTTGATGCCGTTGACAATGTCGTTCTTCGTGGCTAGAATAATTCATTCACGTAACCATTCTGAATTGGTATAATTTTCAGTACTTGGATGTACTTTATTTATCACTTGTTCCGGCGTTTCAACAACATCACATAACTCATTATCTAATGTGATTTGGCCAGTATCTTCTTCTATTGGATAGATGCTCTCTGTTATTTGTACAAGTTTTTCAGAAAATTCTTGTGCCCTTTCATCTCCTGAAATTTGCGCCTTTTTATTTGTTGTTAATTTAATAATTTTTACTTGTTTCCAGATGACCAACTCCTTCAAGCAAGCATTAATTACATCAGCCGGCGTTGATTTCGAAATTACAGGTAGCGTTTGACAAAAATCGGCTGATAGAATTAACAATACACCTTCCATTACATTCGTGTTGTCGCGTAAGTTTTAAAGTGTTCTATTGAGTGCTTCTAGTGATTTTCTATGGGCCATCGTGCTTTCGCCTCATATAATGACTTTGCACTGTTTCAATATTTGTCCACATGCTGATGATTTTGTGATGTCACATACTGGGAATTCATAGTCAGCTACATTTAATGGTATTTTTAAACCAGAATGCTCTGTTCGTCTGCCATCTATAAATGTTGCCGCTATCCTAGGGCGAGAATAATTTCTTTATTTGCATGGATTTCAGTGAGAATTAAATTCATCGAAAATGTTTTCCCAGTCCTGCCAGGTGCGTCTTAAAATATTATATCATCTTGCTGTTTTATGTCCATTATTACATCATATGCTTGTTTTTGACTCTCAATTAAAAAGGGTTTTTTGTGTTGGATGTAAAGCCTCAATTCGTCGATATTATAATTTATTGCTATTAAAAATTCACTGTTTATTGCATCCAAATGACTTCGTTTAGGAGACTGAACACCTAGTTTTATTGACGTTTGGTTAGATATTCCTAAACATTAATCTTCCATCAATAACAAAGCTTTCTAAAAATTATTTTTTAAAATCAATTTCTAAGTCCAAGTTTGCTGTCGTAAGTCAGTCAAGGTGTCATTGCTCATATATTCTCGATATTTTAGTCAAAGTCGATTTGGATTAAAAAGATTACATGTCGTTAATATAATTGCGAATAGCTCACGAATTTGATTTGCTGGTGCCGTTTGGGCTGCTTCATTCAAAGCTAACTCCCAATGATTACCGTTTTCTAATATATGCAATCTTTGACATGCTTCGCGATATGTTTCACAAATGTAACCTTTGTCAGTTTTTAGACTTTCGAAACACGTTGGGCCACGAATAGTGTGAAGTAATAAACAAAGATAAAAACATTCAAAGTATTTTAGATGCATTGTGTAGACTCGTCCCATTGTGTTACTATTGAACACTCTATCATGTCCTTCTACTGGCATTCTACGTTTTTAAAAATTAAATTCTTTACTTGTTGTATCCCATGTACAATAGCTTTGTACTTCTGACTAAAGTAAAGTAGTCTTAACAAATACATCTTTCTGGCATAGTTCAAAAAAGGCTGTTAAAGTTGTTGATGGTTCCGACGCAACTTTTTGTGCCTTTTCTGCAATGAAAAATACACATCGTGCATTTTCTAAGTGGACGGAGAAATGGAGAACCGGCGGAACTCGATCGTGTATTGTACAACTTAAAATTCATCGAATTGTTTATCTTGCTATTAATTTAACGACCCATTTGATACTGTACTATCTCATTATGCTGGTTGTCTTTGGTTACCGTGGAAACAGCCCTATCACTGCCTATATATTTGAATACATACTCTATCGATTTTACAGAACTGACTGAACAGAAACTGAACAGAAAATGTTCAATGACCGTATCAATGTTGAATATTACAGAATTAAACATTGAATATTTTAGATAATAGTGGATTATATGGAACCACTCATTGATTGTTTAATTGAATTTCTCCATTGTCTCATATTTTAACTTTCGGCCTTGTCCTGGTGATCGATGTCTGTATTTCGGATATCCGTCTTCGCCTCTGACTGTTTCGTTCAAAAATGGCTTCAGATAACGTTTCGTACATTTTTCATCTTTCATTCACGAAGAACTTCTATTTAATTCATCACATGGACAATTAATCATGTTTTTTAGGATTATACTATAAAGATCTCGATCTTCTTCCGGGTTTGAAAACTCAGCATTGATGATATTATCTATTTAATTCGGTTGAATTTTGTTTTGAAACCAAATTAAGCTGTGAGAATGTGGCAGTCCTTGTTTCTGCCATTCAATTGAAAACATCCAACAAATATATCAAATATTTTATTTTTCACGATGGCGTCCATAAAATTTGTTTTGTTTTTGGAAAAAATACTCGGGCAACAATATCATGTCGATCGCTGGCTGCCTGTCCACATTGTAATTTTTCTTTGATTTCCACCCATGAAGAACTATATTTAAATGTTATAATAAATCTGGTCGGCCGTGTTTTCTGACATAAGTTATCGCATCTTGAGCATATTCATGCATATGACGTGGACTTCCAATAAACGTAAATGGCAAGATAACCAATTTTCCTATGTTATTGACGTTTCCATCACTTATCATAAAATCTCTTAAATGGATGTATTTATCCGAACGCAATTTCGTTTATTATAGTAAATAAATTTTAATATTTCCGTTTTAATTTTAGCATACATATCTACAATTAATTGCTCAAATAACTGCCGACAATTTAAAGTACGGTTTCATTCACCATTTATAGTTATAATATAAAATTGCATAGCTGATACTTTTTTGTTAGTTCCGACACCTGTAGCTGGATCGATTTGTTAAATATTGAAGAGATAACCATTCTCACCTTGCAAAAAAATTGCGGATACTGTAGTGTATCTTAACTATTATTTGTTTCAGAAATATATTACTTCGTCATTGAATAATAATATCACGACGACTACATTCGCTATTAACAATTACTCCAGCAACTTCGTTCATTTGAGTTGCATTGAACCTTGTCCGTGTTACCAGCTAGTCTTTTATCTGCTCGAATGACGACTTTATAATTACCTGCAACCATTTGGTCTAGAGTAGTCTTAAACACATTCGTTAGTTGATTATGATAATGAGGTAGACCCTGTATTTTTGAATAATATCTCGTTGTAGTCCCTTGATGTAAGGACAACGTTAATCTGTTTCAAATTATTCGTTACCAATGAAGTATACTTGAAGAAATTTTGGAATTTTATTTGATCTCGCCACAAGTGAGTAAATTTGGCTTTGAACCTTGAAAACCGGGCTGAAATTTTCTTTGTGGCATATTAATGAAGCTTCAAATGAAGTCATTTGAGAAGAATAGTTGTATCGACGTGTATTTTGTAGAAAATGATTGGAATCTGGTGTTTTTCCATTCGTATATGCGAATAGTTGTGGTGGTGGTATATCTAATGCTGGTAAATTAACTTTACCACTCGAGCAGCACAAACTAGCAGTTTCGCCTTTAAATTTCCTCGCATGACAATATTCGCGTATTGTATTCATTAATCCGATGACAGTATTTGGATTCACTTCATGTTGATTAGCAGATTGACGATTTCTAAAAGTTTTCATTCCGGATAGCACTTCTTCGTTAATATGTGTTTGTTCTTCTTCGGTTAAAATTTCTTTAATTCTTTTCACTCTTTTACGAATATTCGAAAACTGTTTTTTTTTTTGCGATTTTGAAAATACTTTTTTACACCTTGGTGTTGTGTACGTGTAAAGTAATAAAGTTACATAAAATTAATCTCTTGATTGTTATTAAGATGACAGAGACAAAATCACTGAATTTCCGTTCATATACCATAATACATCGAAATTTCTAGTATGAGAACACTCTAGAATATTCAGATAGTTTATTCTTTTTTACTTGTCAAAATCACTTGAATTTGTTTATTGACTGTTCACTCTTAATTTCAATTTATCTTCTGTCAACTGCAGACATGATCAAACTGACCAAAAGTTACTGAATTTCGGCTTATATACCAAAAGATATCGAAATTTCTAGTACCAGAACATTCTAGAATATTCAAATTGTTCGTTTACTGATGCAAATCACTTGAATTTGTTTACTCACAATTTCAATTAATCTCCTCTCAACTGCAAATACGATAAAACTGACGAAAACATTCTGAATTTCGGTTTTTATACCATCATACATCGAAATTTCTATCACTAGAACATTCAAGGTTATTTCCTTCAATGACAGCTTATCTTAAATCTTTTGAGAATTTTTAATTTTTTTTTCAATATTCTCGATCGTTCTGGAATGTTAAAGAACATTTTAGAACTTTCAAGATTATTTTCGATAGTGACGGACCACCCTGGATCTTAATAATTTTTTTTGATTATTTTGCCTTACTTATTATTCTAGAATATTATGGCAAAGTTTAGAAAATTTCAGAAGTCTTTATGAGAGAGAATTAATTAATTTCAAACATTTTTTAAAACTTTCTAGAACATTCCACTCCGACTTAGACAGTGGGAGATATTTTGGAATATTGTAGATTATCCCAGAAATTTTTAGAACCTTCCAGAACATTCCAGATTGATTATAACAGTTGCAGATATTTTAAATTTTTCTACATCATTCCAAATATTTATAGAACCTTCTAGAACATTCCATATTGAATTTAACATTTGCACACATTTTAGAACTTTTTAGATCAATCCAGGAATTTTCAGAACCTTCTAGAACGTTCCAGATCGATTTTAACAGTTGCACACATTTTGGAACTTCCTAGATAATTCCAGAAGTTCTAAGAACTTTCTAGAACATTCCGAGACGATTTTAACAGTTGCATACTTTTGGGAGTTTTCTAGGTCATTTTCAGAAGTTCTTATAAATTAGAAAAGAACAGATATATATTTTTTCACATTTTCGCCACCCACTTCCACCCACCGCGACCAAACTCCCATACTCTCACCGTGAGACCGAGGGGTGTTTACTACTCCAAGGGGGAAGTTGATTGGAATTGGTGGTGATAGAGAAAACCCTGTCATTACAAACGAACGTCAGCATTTTATATATGTATTTAGATATGTATATATGTATGTGTATATATGAACGTGTTCGTGTATGTATATTACTGAAATACGCAAACAGAACAATTTACTAACTTGTCCCAGATTTCCTGGTACCAGCTGTTTTCTGTCGAAATCTAGATCGAAATCTAAGCACACCGGCAGCACGTACGATGTGTACACCAATGGAGCCGCCAAGAAAACCATTGCGACGTCGTCTTGGAAACTGGTCTGCGATCCTCGGAACCTTGAGGGAATTTTAATATCTGCCACCTGCAGGAAAAAGAACATGCCAATGGCCAATGCATGCAGTAAGTGATTTGCACAAAATACTTTGTCAAATTATACATTTGTGTAATAAATATGATTGAATATAAAACTGAGTACAGATCATAATCCTTAAATATGTGCAAATGGCACTATTTAATGAAAGGTATACATGACATCAATGTAATTCTGTAACGGGTGATACTTCTTTGATATGAATAAACAGTATTAACAATGTAAAATGCCAGTGTTTAGAAATTCATATATTCGCACAGAAATATTTATTTATCGAAACTCAATATCTAACGTGTTTACAATACGTGTCAATCACTTATTACACTGATTGCCTATGTTGCATAATAGTACCATGATTCATGAGTCACAAGTCAGTAAATTATGTCACTGGCGCACAGCTTGGAATAGTTTTTGACCATACTAATGTCATGATGTGTTATATTAGGGTGTGCTACTTTCGTCACACTTTGAAACTGCACTTGGATCGGTTTTTGCTGACGTTTTAAAAGAAATATAGTTTCTTTACTATCTCTGAGCAAGAATTTAAACTCAACATTTGTTTAGTAGGGTGAGTGACTAACGGAATCGGTTTGCAATAAAAACAAGCATGATGGCGCTCCGTACGTTAACCAATTTGTACTAAAACCAATTATAGCTAACAACCATTTCAGACCGATGACGCTCTCCTTAATAATACATACAACGACGTACAGATATCAACGTAAAGTAATAAACGGCGTGTTACATCGAAGAACGCCACTGTATTATAAGCTGAAAAACAGCTCTCATCTGTTATTCTTAACGCCCTAAAGAAGTATAACTTCAAAAAAAAAAGAGAAAAAAATAGGAAAAAATTTAAAGAAACACAGAGAAAATTAGATTTTAATAAATGCAAAATTTATGGGTTAACTTTTCTGACTATTTGTATATTTAAAACATTTTTCTACAAAGTTAGAAAAAAGTTAAAAATTGAACTTTCATAGATTAATTTTTTATCTGCTGATTTCACGGCTAGCAATTTTTTTTAATATATTACCAATATAAATACTTCATTCGCTTTTACACATTTTTCAGTAACAAATATTTTCGAAAAGTTTTCTTATGTTTAATTTAATTACTTCTTTTTAGTGCTTTAACTGTTTTCGTACATTTAAAATCCGGCGCGTCTCAGCCTCACACGGCTTTACATTTACAGGCCATCGAGCCCTTATGATACGCGGTTGCTATACCCCTTTGTTAGTTATGCAGTGGATAGTTATCAGGCTGATAGTCCGAGCAAGACTACGAAGTAAGGGAGCACAAAATTGATTTCGTCGAGAAATAAAATTGTTACTTATTTTCTTACAGGTATTTTAAGGGGTAAACAGGAATGCAAGCGATCAGAAAACTAGCCGATCATCACCGTCCATGGACGTCCGCAGCCCCAAGGGGTAGCTAATATGACGCCGGCACTTAAGATAGGAATAGGCTGTGTGTTTGTGAAGACCTATTTATCGTTGTTGATTGGAAATCCCGATAATGATACATCATTCAATTTTTTTCCATACGTGCCAGTAAAATGCGCATTAAGTGTACGGTTGTAGAACACCAGCCACCGAGAGCGCCAATTCCTCAAGGAAGCAAATGTAGACCGCGGCGCAGTCGAAGGAGGTCGGCTGATATGCAAGAATACTACCACAAAAACACAAGAGCACCCATACATCTCTCTTCTGTTCGAGCCCCGTGCCGCGGTAGTCCCACGCGCGCCCCAGTTGGCCGGCGGCGACGGCGAACCGAGACGGCTGTTTCAATTTTTCCACATCGCTCCAGAAACAATGCGCCGCTGAATCAGTAAAAAAGACATAATAATATATTAATATGTCGATAAAATCTTAAGTAATGTACTAATCATACACCAATGATTATTCTACGTCGTATTTTATATGAGTGGCGTGCGAGCATGTACCTGCGCCTCAGCGTATGCGTTTGTGAATGTGTGCGTGCGCATATATACATATGCAATAATTTGTGATGGCGTGTATGTGTGTACGGGACCGCTATTTTTTTTAGAGTAAGCGAGGCCAGAATTTAAAACGGTCTTTTCAATTGCTGTTGCAGGAGACTATACCTATTGTAATATTCATGAATATTTTTATGGCGCCTCTTTTCATCTCGACACTAGTATAACACTGCCCTGCATGACGCGGGTAGATTGAGGAAAATGTACCCAGACTTTTAATCAGCAACACAAATAAATAAATCGTATTCCTTTAAAAAAAAAACGACTCGGCGTTCTCAAGAATAAATTATTAGGAAAAAGTTGTCACGACAAAATATGGTTGTATGTCCTGTTGGAAATCATGACATGTGACGTCGTGAACCTAATGGGCCGACCCACAGTTTATCGATAAACGTACGAATGTTACCCAAGATGTTGAATTAAGACCATTGGACGTTCTTTATATTTTGTCGTAACGACTTCGCAAACGAGTAATATAGTGTTTAATAGATTCTCATAAATTGCGATGCTGTCCCGTTAATTCATCTTCACGTTACTGATCTTTATTCTTTCTTGCCCATAGTAATTTCCTGGCTTTACTCGTTAAAACATGTGCTTTTTTCCTAATAAGCTACCCTTCTCATAACAATTTTTTATCTTTGCGTGACCTGTTACAATTTCAGTCTGTTCTGGTACTTCTTCATGATAATACTCAAACCTAGTTTCGATTTTAATGTTATATTTTCGTTGCTTTACCATTGTACTAATTTTGTACTAATTGTACTAATTCTATGAACAAGTAACAAATTAAGACGTTTCATTAATTTCTTTAAAACTTCCTAGGTAAATTGAAATGCATGGGTAGGTGTGTGTAAAGTCAAAGATATTCGTTTTTTATTCATAATTCTTATTACGTACATTAACACAATCAATAATGCTTACAGTATTAGATACTTAACTTAAGAAATAATTCCATAGAGATTGTTTTATTGTATATTAAATAACAGAATTTATTCGCAAAGCCGATAGAAGACAATTAGTTAAGCTATATCTAAAAAAATATAGTTGTATGTGTTACTAAGGTTGAAAAAATTAAGTTTTTATTTGTGATTGGATATCAAAAGCATATGTAAACAATAGGTATAACAATCAATAACACACTAATTTATGAAACTAACTGTATTTTCATAAATCTTATTCAACTGAAAAAATATTTAATAACAAAGTTTGACATTTAGATTAACTTAGACAGTTACGCGTTATTAAATATCCAGTTTTTTAGAAGGACAAAATATTAATAGTTGGTGGTAATTGCGTTTAAAAATTTCAAGCAACATAAAAATAAACGAAGTAATAAATTATTTTAATTAAATAGCTTAAATAAATTAAATATTTATAGATGTTTATGATATCTACACGACCAATGACTCATAAAATAATTACAGATTATTCTTATAAATGTCTGGTTGTCATGTATGAATTGCAATTTCTCATGAAGGTCAGTGTGTTTAGATGAAGGCAAAGGGTATATCTACGTGAAACACATTCAAATGGACGAGTTCAAACAACTTCCGAAGCATGTCAATGTATATGGAAGAACAATTAATTCCGTAATAACCAATGAAGGTAGATTATTGTCGCGCACTAAGCTCATAAACAGAATAATGCAATAAGAGAATAAAATTCCTAAAATAAACGTTATAGAATAAAATACATAAAACGCAAAAAATTAACTAATAATTAAAATAAATGAGTAAGCCATTGTAGTGCCGCCGACCTTTTCTACTATGGGTCTTCCTTTTGTAGTTTTTTACAATATAAGGACATATTTGAGTCACGCCAAACTAAAAGGCCATCATTGACATTTTTTCACAAATTGAGTAAGTTATGTCATTTTTTTGTAAAAATTGTATCCACATGTTCAAAATTTTCCACATCGTTTGGTCATCATTGCGTAGAGTAAGCAATCAGCAAAGTTTTATGCGTATTACATTGTGAATATTATATATTTTAGTTTGTCAATAAATAGTTTTTTGGGTAAAGACAATACTGTGTCCATACTCGAAACTTGTCCAATTCATAACCAGAAAATTGTCCAATTTAATGCTCCCTTAAGCCTTCCCCAACATTTATCTGGTGTTTAGAATACCCGTTAAGGAGGGTGAGGTAGAAGGTATTAGGGGTGGTATTGGTGACATTATAAGCAGTTGCCTTGAATTGAGAAGTGACACGTTATATAGACAGGCAAACAGTTGTTGTTCACATTATAAAAGATAAATCAGACTTACCAGCACATTAACTGAGGTGCTCGAACAACCCACACTTTGCTAAACACATATTACATTACACTATAGCCGATGTTATAATCCACGCGTCGGCCACCCATTTCATAGTTATGAAAGCGAACTAGATAGCCAGATAGGTGACGACGCCAATAACACGGCTTTAGTCAGTCCGGCGCCACTTCCGAGTGCGTCCCTAGACGTTTAGACATAGTTGAGTAATGAATTCGTTCCCAACAAGTTAACAGGAAGGTAAAATATGTTTTAGTTATTCGCCAACATCAAGATATTGCTTAATGATAAATTTTCTAGGAGATGTACGTATTAATAATTTAAAGAGAATGTTAAGATGAATTCAGTGTTGTAGCGCGGACTTCTCATTTCTTTTAAATACAAATATTCGTCGGTATACGCTCGGTAAATTTCGGCGCAATTCGAGTCGGGAGCTATTAAAAGCCGAACGCGCGCGCCGGGGCAGTCCCGCCGTAGCCCGCGCGTAATGTGTACAGTTAATGCAAAACTCAATGTTATTATATAATTTTAAGGTATTTCCTCTAAATAATATGTTTGCGTGTACTCTGGTGGACATTAAACTGATTTGTTTAATATTTGTGTGTCGTTCTTTAAATGATGAACCCACTGTCGCACGCTACAGTGTGTATTAAAATAATTTTGATATATTCCGCATATGGATACAAAAAATAAAAGTAAATTAATAAAGTAATTTAACTAGAAAGCCCTAATGCTTTATTAAGAGTAATGCGTTATTTTAAAGTAAAGTTTTGTTTTAATGAATATATTATTACTTTTACACAATAGAGAAACATCGGAAAGGCTTTGTAATATATTAGGACGGATTCACACAATTTACTTAAAATGTACTGTTAATTCTGTGCTAGTCACATTAATATCCTTTCTTTCGTTCTTTCTAATAAGTATATTAGTATTTCCCGCATATTCTTCATTATGTCTTATTCAGATGTGACGTCATTATTTTTATCACGAACACGTTTTAACATTACTTCCCCATTACTTATTCAAACTCTTGGCGATGAGTACAAAATACCATCACTGTGACCATTGTACCTTTCTTAGTAGCATTAAACTTATTTATAGGTAGTCTACATATTATAATAAGAAATACTGTTATTAGAATAGTATACCATTTTAGCGATGGGCTCAACTAATATTTTATCGTCTCATAAAAATGGCATTTTTTTCAGTATAGTTTCGCACATTTACCTTATCACAGTGAAATAGATATGAACTAACATTCGTTTTCCTCTGTTTTTGGAACGAGTGGTGAGAAAAATGTCAATCGATGGAATTAGTGACTTAAATAATGCTCGTGAACTTACTTCCATTCGCAATGCAAACTATCACGTAACGTGTGATATAGCACTTCATGCGACACGCATTTAGAGTGAAATGATGTAAATGAAAATAAAAATATTATGTTGTCCTGTGGAATAATAACATGTAATTTGATCTCATTATCATCGATATGTCATATCGTAAATCTGTGTGTCTGTTTTAAAAATAAAGATGCACGTCAAGGAGACAGTAATTTCTTCTTTCATTGAAAAGTTTTTATCACATTTATTCTGTTTAAAAATAGTAAAATTAATTTTCAATTTTACAGTTTACTGTAATTACCCAAAAATATCTAGAGGCCTACTCTTTTTTTTTTTGGTTAGGTATAATTTATTATTGTGTGCAAAAATTAAAAAATTAAATCATGTCACTCGATTATCAATCAAAACAAAATAATGAAATAGCTTTAGTTTGGGTCGTTCCTGATTATATATGTGACTTATTTTGTACACTGTGTGTTTTTAACCCCATAGTTTATAGTCACAGTTTTTTAATCTACTTTTTAATTAGTTTAATTTGTTTAAATGCACTTGACACGTCAATATCTTAGGAATCTGACTAAAAGACTGGAAGTTGAACAGATTTGGGTCTGGTCAACTTCTTTCAATGTCAATGAGTTTTCTCACCGGTTAGAACCAAATTGGTTGCGATGATCGAACCACCACATATTTGCTTGAAAGGTGTAAAATCCTTTGAATATATGCCGGCGTGCCAAGGTAGTTCTGAAATTTTAACTTCTTTTCCAGGAGCTAAGGTTCGCGGATAGTCGTTACCGTTTGTGCCGCATTCTGTAACACATTATCACAAGTTTTCTCAAAAATGCATTAGAGTAGATCCTTAGTTGGCTAGTAGCAAAACGTGTATTCGAAAAACAGTTTCAGTTCATTTTACGACCCTATCGCTGTTTATAGGTTACACACACAGCGATACTGGTTTTTGTCTACCCATGAAGTATGGCTTCGCTTAAGAAGATTTTTTTCACTGTCAGTGAATGTACGAATAATCTAATCTAATCTTAATTTAAATACACATATAAAATGCTGATGTTCATTTGTAAAGACAGGGTTTTCTTTATCATCAACAATTCCAATCAACTTCCCGTTGGAGTGGCAAACACCCTTTGGTGTTAGACGTTAACAAATGGATCCTTAAATATTTTTTATACCATTAAACATGTGATGTATTTTAACCCGAGCAACGCTGGATTTATCTGCTAGTTTAAGAATATTCTTAGTTACATAACGTTTGGAACCTATTAAAAAGTCGGGTGCCCTTGCATTTAGAGCTAACTATCATTTTTTTTTACTTTTATAGTACACAATGTTTCCCTCACTTTACACATTGGGCTACTTAAAAGGACGATATCTGAGGTTACATGCATACCCGACAAGCAAGTAGCGACGTAATTCCATTGCCCGTCGCTACACACCATGGGAGGGAGAGGTTTTGCAGAGTAGTGCAAGTGGGCACATCTAGGAGTGACCGCAATGCCGTGGGCCACCTCCCTGCTGCAATCACGGTTCTCGTCGCCGCACTGGTACCTCACGCTCTTGTGGGGTTCCAAGTAGCAATCGTCTGAAATGTATAATAATTTGTATTGGTAGTCGGTTTCACGTTTTGTTAAGTTCAGCAAGCTAGTGTTTTGATACTTAATGTCGTCGATAATATAGATTGATAAATAAATTAGGTAAAACGAAAAAGAGATTTAAAATTTATTATCTGATTTGAATCGTGTGAAATTGTCACCGGTATTAAAGACAGAAGTATTCATTTATGAATTTTAGTGTTTGTGTATAATATGAAAACATTAAACGGGTACAGTGATTCGTTATTGATAGATTTACATAGACAGATTTGGAAGACTCAGAGAAATGTATTCAGACACTTCATGTTAACGAAATTGGCTTGATGACCACGACGCTGCTACTACAAATTTATACAATTCCTACTACAACGCGTGACAAGTGTGGGTGTCGTGAGTACTTCGTCGATGTTTGGTAACTCCGTCAGCGATAAATGACCGGACCGCTTTATGATATCAACAGGAAGTCGCGTAAATGGCATGTGGAGAACTTGAGTGTTATTCGAATTGTACAAACAGTTTTTTTGGTTAAGCTTTTCAAAATGTGTGTAAACATACTGTCGCTTGCGCACTGTCGCATATATAAGCTCCCAATCGACGATATATGGAAAATATCATCAATTGTGACGATCGTATTAAAAATGTTTTATATTTTGTTCACAATATTTCATTTTTAAAATGAGGATAAATATTCTATAAGCTTCAGACTATGTTTGAGAAAATGTAATTTTTCAATGTTTTACCACTCATATGAATCATTAAGAATGTATGCGATAAAGCTATTACATTTTTATATGTAAAATTGTCATAAATGTCAAAGTAGATAATATTACCCCCTCTAATATCAGGTTTATGTAGAACATTTTCTTGATCTACATTCTCCTTGCTTTTCGAAGGCACGTTCTTGGCATCTTTTTCTTGTCTGAAACGCTAACTTGAAATTAATAAGCACTCACGTAAATTAAAAATTAAGTAATGTTTTTTTTTAGAACTAATTAATTGCTTCTATTTAGATTTACTTATGTTTTAAATAAACTTTTACGTTATATTTGTTACTAGCTTCAGATAATTTTTAATCGATGAGCATTTGTTGTCGTTTTTATATTGAATCGTAAATATAGTCCCTACATTATTGATAATTAAATATTAATATATTTGTAGCAATTGGTAACTTATAGGATAATTTACAATCGAACACTAAAAGCTAAACGTATGTACACCATCATCATTTGTCTTACCTCTATGGCCTACATAGTTAGGCAATATGACTAAGTCGTGAGATTTCGATACGATTGACATTTTCATAGAAAATGTAACTGACAATTTAGTGGTTACTTGCATATGCGTTTCATTAACAACAAGTAAATTAACATAATCACAATAATCAATAACATAAACAAAATGAAAAGAAAATAATCAAGCAGACTAAAGTACTAACTAACCCTGATGACGATGTGGCTTAAATAAATACATACATACACAGACATTAACGCAAACATGCATACACGTCACAATCTAAATAAATAAACAAAATAGTGCTGTAATAATTATGTATTGAAGCAACTCATATTTACAGAATTATATACTATCCAAGACAGGTAGAACAAGGATATATTATTTCATATTGTTTAAAGAATATATTTGTAATCAAATTGAGAGTAGACACCTATTTTAGTTAATAGACACCTACTCTCAATTTGATTACATGTTACGACTTATTATAATTTAAATATTTTAATGACTTCGTCTTTTACTAGCAACAATGTTATGGTACCTACACTTCTGATAGACCAAAGCTACATATGTCAAATATACACGGAAAAAAATAGCCCGCAGTGCGTGTCTGCGTTTAGGTAGCTTTATCCACGACGATGTAAAATTCACTAGCTTGTTGATCGCAACACTGCCTGTGTGAAAGTAGATCAAATTTATAAATTTAATCTCGATTCCGATCCCGGCTCCACCCTAAATATCTTTAAACTTTTCTAGCGTTTACAGCATCGAGAATCCTTTAAGGTGGCAGAAAAAAGTTAAGAAGTGATAGAATCAGTTCTTCGATTTTATTTCAGTCTTTTTCATAGAATTATGTCTCATAAAATATTGTTATGGGTTCACGAAACCGATTAAACATAATTTTCGCGCTGCAGAAGCGAGCTATTTGTACAGTTTATGATTTGAGACCAATGGCATTCTCTCAGAGAAAAATTTAAAGAAATGAATATTGTAACTTTAGCATCACAATGCATATACGAAAACCTGGTATATGCCACGAGACATATAAAATCGTTCCAAAAAAAGAACGCCATTTACAATATTATCACTAGACATAAGAACGTTCTTTCTGCTCATAAAACCTGACTAAGCTAAGTTAATAAATCGTTTAAGGGGCAATGTGTGCGCTTTTAAAATAAGATCCCAGCTGAAATTTAAAATTTGCCATTTTATGAATTTAAACGTTTCGTTAAAATAAAGTTATATGGCAAGGGCTATTATGCCGTGTCTAAATATCTTAATGACAAAAACCCACGAGATTGAGTTGCTCGGCTATTAGGTTGCTTCATATTATTACTAAGTGCTGTACTAAATTATTAATTACTCAATATTTTGTATTGATGAATAAAAAAGACCATACCATGAGTTTCTTGCCTATTCTTCTCATGGTGAGTTAGGATTTGAAATGGGTGTAATGTTAATGCCGAAAACAATAATAGTTCATGACGCATTTCAAGTGTAATTTCTATTACCTTCGAAATATAGCTATTTTTGATTTCATTTGATTCATTTGATTATGTAAAGTACGTACTTATATTCATCCTCCGACTTAATGCCTTCCTCGGAATACAACGGCGAACAGGCTGAAACAAAATACACATGAGACATCAAACGCGGCAACTCGAACGGACGGCCTGGGCCGTAACCATATAATATGTACGGAACACCTCAACAGCATACGCGTAGAATTAATTCCTTTTTTTGTATCGATTGTTGTCAACCTTAATCCCGGTCTCGTTTTTGATTCTGATCAAAACAATTATGTGTATTCATTGTTCCCATAGTAGGGTACGGTTATGAGTTTGGATTAAAACTCCTCAGTAGGTTACGTTAACACGTACATTTTAAATCAAATTTATACAAATCGGTCAAGGCGTTCTCGAGCGATTACTGATGCACAGCTTTTAGTTTTTATTTGTGTGGATTGTGGTCATATTATTTTTAAATTACGTTCTGGAGATAAGTATGGAATAATGACGTTATATTCGCTTATTGTGTCAAATATTAATCACGCCGCCATTGAGGCCTCAATCTTAATCCTTTTATTTTAGATTCAGGCGCTCGAACTTCAAAGACATTTCCCGTCGCCCCGTCCGCTCGGGGGCTACTAACGACCATCACCATTGACAACATGGCAACGTCCGGAAAAGACGGCTTAGCGTGTCATCAGGGCATGAAACGAGTGACCTAGAGGAATACAAAATTCAAAATTATGGGATTACTCGTTTAACGATTGGTAGTTATATAGAAAACGCAAATTATAACTTAATATTTACCAAAAGAAGTGAAAAAAAAATGATGGGTTGCATATCCAAATTCTAGTATTGCACGAAAATCTCAAAATAAACTTTCTGTTTAAAAGCGCAAAACTTCAACACAAGACGTAAGGCTTGTTAACGCCATTTTTCCATCTTTAATATTATAATTTGTCTTCTAAATATAATACACAACTGACAGATGCGGGGGAGGGCGAAAACGTCATATAGACTTCCTTGCCGGCGCATCTGAGGTACTTCGCTCACGCGAAGACGAGTAAATACCAGAAAACGCGGGCTGGTACGGAATCAACTCAGTTTTATACAGAGAACATATAATTTGCGGGAGTGAACACAATAAAAACAACACAACAGTGCCACTAGATGATCGCGACCACGAACTTCAGCGAAATCCAGGTGAGCCCCCGAACTGACCATTCCTCAGAGCAGTCACAGCGCGTACAAACCTAATGGTTTCGGAACAAATTGCAACAGAAGTTCAATAAAAACACACAGGCCTGTCCCACTTTAATCACATACTTCTTTATTTCAAAGTCCGTGAAATGTGTTTCAAATATCAATCACATATTTATCTTGCTACAAACAATGGTCTACTAAAGCAGCATCTCTCACCTCCTTCGTCGCTGATCAACTTATGCGCCCAAATACCACAGGAGCAGGCGTGCCGGGTCACCGCGGCGAGCTCGCTGTTTTCGTCCGTGATGAAACTTATCAGGGTCACATTTTCGAAGACGTCTCCGGGCTTGGCTCCAGGCCGGTTCACTGCTGTGTAGCCGCCGTAGTGCGGCTGCGGCGGCAGCTGGCAGAGCTTTTTATTCGAGTGATTCGGGTAATTGGACTCGCATTGTTTTCGAAAATCTGATTGGCTGAAAATCGCCTTCGTTTTAGTATAGATAGTAAAGTAAGCAGTGCTAAAAACTGTCATATAATGCAGTAAAGAATATAACGATTGTTGACTGTCCTCTACAAATTGATGAAAGTTGACAAAACTGGAGGATTGTTATTTAAATTAGCTAAATAAATAATAGAAATATATTTTATTTTCTTGTAGATTGTTTAAAATGTAAATATTTAATATAATTTTAATGTATTTAATTCATTTTAATTCATACTTTCATTTCTTATAAAAAAAAAAACGAAAAATTTGATAACAATCAAGTTGTCACATAATACCAGTTGGTTGGTATGCATGCTCAAGGTTGATTCTTAAAGTGTTTTCGTACTTACTTTATTCGTTTTATTTACCTTGATCGCTTTTTTACCTATACCGATTCAATGTATTTAATACTCATTTAGTTTAAGCACATTTACTTGAAAGACTATTAAAAATTTAATTTGGAGGTCTGTCCAGTTTACAAAACTTCACGAAATGCGCAAAAACTTATTTTAATTTGCGCTTGCGTTGCTTAAATACCCTATAAATGCACCTAAATTTAAAAAAATTCAAGTTTGAAGTAGAGTTGCTGAAAGTTTTAAATTTAAATAGGTATAACAAACTTACGACCATTTCACTAAATCCATTAAATGCTGGGACGTGTGTGCGATGTAATGCAATAAAAAAATTATTAACAGAGTAATATAAGCTGTTTTCACTGAAAAAACACATAAAAGCGTAAGAGATATATAAAAAAAGATACCTCATATTATCGTATCCATTTTGTAGATCTTACCTTGGTCGAAGATGAAAATTTTGCACATTTTGTTCAGTTTACTCTATTGCAACACAATATTCTCTTTATAGACACACGTTTCGTTTAATCGAACGCACTCTGATGCGCAAACAAGGTTACAGCAATAAAAAAGAGGTTAAGTAGAATTCGCAGTCACCCATTTTGGGTTCCGTAACAAGTGTCATATGGCAGTAAATAATTTGCTAAAGCTAATCCATTATAGCCACAGATATACGCTAGTTATCTGTTGTATTAAAGCGCTCCTCGTGCCGACATGGCCTGTTGATTACATAATTATTACTAAAATTGTAGATGTATACAAAACGCTTAAATATATTTTGTGTAAACAATTTTTACGTGAAACACCCGTTTGAATAATTTCATGAGAATCGATAAAGGATACAATCAAACTATAAGCTATGATATACGGACGGACAGAAGGAGGACCGTACGCAAACAAAAGGATTCCGGTTTTGCTTATGGCCAGGTAAAACGTATAACATACTGGCCCGGCAAAGAAAGAGATGGCCTGAGGATATCCTCTTGACACTTGTCGTCCTCAAGGAGAACGGCCACCGACTACTTCTCAAATAATCAACAGTTAACGCTACGAATTCGCTTTCTAAGTGTTTAGGTTAACACAATTGTATTAGCCTTTCTTGCATATATTTAACAAAATATGTATCTCAGCAGATCTATAAAGTCGATTACAATCTATTTTTAAAACTGTCATATCAATTTGCAACTTTAATAAACCATGTAATAGGAATGACAATGCAGTGATATTGTATCGTAAAGCTGATGTCATTACATAGCTAGGAGTGGTGGAACATTTAAACGGTTACTTTTATAGTAAGCCTCTAGAGTTTAACATTCTTTAGGTTTGCTTTGACGAGTCCAATACATTATACTTAATGGTGATGATTGATGAAGGAGCGAAAAGGTTAATGACTACTAGTAAGCCCTTAGAGTTATAGACTCTTTCGTTTTCTTATGATCATAATTATGAAAGCAACTGTCAAAGGATTCAAAAAATGCAATTTTTCTTACAATTAGTTTATTAAAAGATTACAAAATTCAGATTATGACTACTAAAGCTACTGAATTGACCGATGGGTGTGCCAAGAGTTAGTGCTCCGCGGTAACGTGCGTGTTGAAAGGGTTATCGTGACTTGTAAACGTCGTGAATCTAGTTAGCACTTTTGGCGCGCAACAGTCTATAACAGGTGTGCGATGATCCATAACATCTCCCTTCCTTAGCTCAGCAATTATTTTTTTTCTGAGTGAATGTTTTTAAGAAAATGTTGCTGAGAGGTCGATGGACCCATTTTTGTCTCTCTGGGCTTAACTTATTTTCTGTTCAGAGTCGAAGTGTCGGTTATCTTGATTAATTTGTATAAATTTAGTGCTCTGAACGTATCTTCACTTTTGTCGTTGATATATTATTGCGATTACCAATACGTTTGCACTGTGTATAACTACATAGGTAGTTATTGTAGTGGGCTAAATAAAGGTTTTTATTGCAGTGATTAAGCTTCATATGTGACTGCAGGAATATTTAAGTATTTATTTCAAGTTAGCCTTTTTTGAATGGAATCCAGCGTTATAAGAGCTTTCTGCTTTTGTTCAAAGAAAAGTGATAGAGAGTCAGTTTTATAGATTCTTAGTCTGTTTTTATTACTTATTACAATAATTCAATTTAGCTCTTGAACACAAAATAATAGTCTATATATATAATTTGACACTCTCGTTGAATATAACTTCAAGCAACCAGGAACCTTTCTTGAAACCGTAGCTTGTAGATGTAATCTAATATTAACCTGAAATATGAATGATTTAGTACTATAGCCAGAAACCGTGACTTGTAGATGTAACCCAGTGTAAGCAGAAATATATTTGAAATATAGATGTAGTTTGCTGAAAAATAAGAGTAAGAGGTGTTGGCTCTATTTAGAAAAAGAAGAAGAAGAAGACTTCTAGAATATGTTCAAGGGAGCCTGCAGGTGTATCTGACAAGGTGATGACCAGCCGGGTCTTAGGTACGGTGATTTTCTCAGAGGTGTACCACAAGGGAGCTTGTAGGCCACCTAGCAGGGTGAAAAAAGAAATCGAGCCTTGAACACGGTGATTTTCTCGTCTAGAAGCCACCGATAGATGATTTGCTCTTAGATAATTGTCTCAAAGATAATTTACTCTTGCTCAGGATTAAGCACGGACTGTTAAGATGATTTTCTCAAAGAAGATGTTCTCTCTGCTCACAGAGATTTTACTCATAGCTGATTTTCTTACAGTTAAGATTATTACTCTTACTCAGAAAGACAATACTATAGCTCTCAGAAATGATTTACTCAACACTTTATGATACCGAACTTGTACTCACTTTTTGTCACAATGCCGATTTATAAATATTAATTTGGTCATGGAATACATTTCTTTTAAATTTCTAAAAAATCCAAAATATTTAAACGCAACCCCTTCTCACACACATGTAAAATATTAAAGTTGTAATCGTCATTTAGTTTGCGACTAGACTCTATCAAATGTTTAGCAAAATAAGATCTTCCTAATTTATTGCAAAAACTATACAGTACATATATATATTTACATTCATCACAAATTCATTTGTGAATTCTGGATTTTTTTTATTTTATGCAATTTATCCCTATTATTGTATAAATTTTTAAATTAGTATGTATTTTAAGTCTTGTATACTGTGTCATTTTAGTATTTTTTGATATTATATCCGAAATGCATCATAATATGTAAAACTATCTACATATTTCTTTTTATCTTCTTTTATGTTGGATAGCCGATAAAATAAGTTTTAATTTCCTTCTATTATAATAAACACGGATTTAATATGAAACGAAATTATAATTCAAATAGGGTCCGGCAATAGGATTATTCAGTCAAATGAGAACATATCTACGATTTGGACTGGGACTTAGTCCAGGATTAAACATTTTTTTTTTCATTTCATTTATTTCAAACATTATTTATATTTCAAGAGATGCGAAAACAAAACCGGTACAGTAGTGTATTATTATTAGGTAAGTCACTATAAAATATCCTCTCGCTTTTCCTCGTTCGTTCAGATGTTCCGGAAACCAGTTCGAGCCCATCAGTGCGCTTGAGGTGCTGCGTCGGAAATGTTTCGTTTGTGAATGCGGTACAACTAGAATGCTAGTAGTTCCATCAATTACATATGTTTGTTTTGATTGTTTAGGAAACAGCATCACTATGAGTTGGATTGCCTTGTTATTTTTTGGTGAGTTTCATTGTCTACTCCTTTGTTGTGGAAAGTTACTTTTACATTTACATTACACCCAGTTTAATGATTGCAATATTGCAAGTCAGCGTAACATGCGAGTGTAATGCTTATGACAAAAATAATAAGTATGCTTATTTTCAGTGCATATTGAAATTTGTGAGAGCAAAGACACTATGACATGTAAACAAATCGTAGATTCTTACACTATTCCAAGCAAACTGACGTCACTAATTTTGTTATTAAATCAGTTTTTCTTTTGGTATTAAACTTCCAAGTACTTTTTTTCACAATGGTCATTATTACTGTTATTTTATTTTCAGTGTCTTCTTTTGTCGATGGCTTAAAAACTTTTGGAACTTTGGAAGATTATCAGTGAGTATCCTCATTTTTTTAAACTGTACTCAAACATAATCAGAATCAGTTCACGCAAAAGTGCATTATATTGTAACACAAATTAAAATTTTGACCATATAGTGATAATTTTAAAATATATAAAAGAGAGATTTTAAAAAAAAAAATATTAATAGGAGCCGAACACTTATTAATGTCACGATAATTAGTAGACATAGAACCAGTTTAATGTGAATTAAATGATTTCTTACAATTTACATTATAAATAAACGGAACTGTTTCATTATAAAGAATACTTTCTATTTATTTAAATATTTATTAATAATATTTTAGTAACTAATTTTTCTCCAACGATTTTCTCCAACAAGCAAGTCATCCGATATTTATGTAGCTTGCAATTTGAATCCCAGGCGTTTGCAAACAAATTTTATAGTTATGGTACATGTATAAATATAAAAACTGAGAATATGGTTGTTACATAGGTTGATAAGCTGATACACATATTTTTTCTTGCGATATTCAAGACGCAAATGAGTGTGCGGGCCCCAAGAAGTGAATGATCGCCACAGCCCATGAACACCCTTTACTTAAAAGCAATCACTAGTATGTTACCGATCGTTTAAATAGAAGTATGCTCTTTTCTTGAAGACTCCCTAATCAAAGTTCGTTGGGAATACAAGTGATATGAAATAATTCCAAAGCCCCCGCGTACGCGCTAGACATTTGTGTGTGAACCGTGAGGTAGTAGAATTTCTGCTATTTGATTAGCCATGGTGTAGATGGTAATGCGGAGAGTGGAATGAGGGCGAAAATTAGCGAAAAGAATTAAGTGGAATAGCTTTTACAGAGCATGTGATCTTGTATCTCTTCGCAAAGACAACAAGTTGAGTTGGTCGAATACTATAGATTTGGCGATTTTTCGAGATACGCCACGTTATATTCAGTATAGAGAGAAAAATTGACACGGGGAAGCCCTAGCCTAGACGTAACTTAAAAATTAAATGGTGATGATTTGGTATTGTATTGTGTGAGGTGTTAATTCGCGGAAATCCATAGTAGACGCTTGCCTGCAACATGCATTAACATGCAGCATGCAACCCACCGCTGACCCTCGAATCTGCCTCTCCACTACGAATCTCTATCCAAATGATTGAATATTGATTCCAGAGGGTTGACAGATATCGAACACCTAAGCAAGTGTTATTTATTTTTATAATTATCTAATTCCGCCAATCGTTAAATTGTAAATACGTACGTTTCATGCCAACAAGGCACATCCTCAGGAAATTGCCGACAGTCACATCCACCAGGGTGCAAGGAGCGTTAAAACAACCAACACAACCTCGTTAGGCAGGCCGCTGTCATGCAATGGTCAAAGAGCGACGAAAACATTCTTAAGGCAGCCACAGACCACCACCGATAGACATGCCTGTCAAATGTCACAGACTAACCATCACCAACATTACCCAAATAGTTACAGGCAAGCGTCCAATAATGGCGATTTATAAACGTCAATTTGGTCGTTGAGCATATTATTATTATCTTTATGTTTTAAAATTTAGAAGGATTCCTAAACATTCAAACATAACCCCTTCTCACACACATGCAAGACATCGAATTTGTGATCGTTATTAAGCTTATGACCGGTTTCTAATAGATGTTTAGCAAAATGGGATCTGTCTGATTTATTATTTCTAAAGGCCGAAATATGTTCTTTGTATCTTTTTTCAAAGCAACGTCCGGTTTGTCCTATATATATTGATTTACAGTCATCACAAGTTAATTTATAAATTCCAGATTTTTTATTATTGTGTAATTTATCTTTATTGTTACCTACATAAAGTTTTCAAATTATTATTTGTTTCAAAGGCCGTATAAATATTATGTTTTTTTAATAATCTAGAAATTTTCTCCGAAATTGTACCAAAACATGTCAAACTAGCTATATATTTATTTTGGTCTTTAGGTGGTGTTGGATAAATACTTTTCTTTATAATACTTTTTTGTTTTTTATTAATGAGTCCATCAATACATTTTTTTACTATATCCGTTTGCCAATGCTATACTGTAAATGGTATTTAATTCTAAAGAGAAATTTTGATTATTAAGGGGTATGGTGAATAACCGATGTATCATTGATTTATAAGCCGCCAATTTGTGTTGCCATGGATGACAAGAAGAAATGGGTATTGTAGTATCTGTGCACGTGGGTTTTCTATATATTTTAAATTCATGTCTATTATTTTTTATAGTTAAGGTCAGATCTAAAAAAAATATAGAATTGTTTGTTTCTTCCTCTAGTTTAAATTGAATTTTGGGGTGTATGCCATTAATATAATTTTGAAACACTTACAAACATTAACGAGGTTGTGTTGGTTGTTTTAACGCTCCTTTCACCCTGGTGGATGTGACTGTCGGCAATTTCCTGAGGATGTGCCTTGTTGGCATGAAACGTACGTAGAATTTACAATTTAACAGTTGGCGGAATTAGATAATTATAAAAATAAATAACATGCAGGCAAGCGTCTACTATGTGATGATTTGGCTCGAATTACTCTGGCGCTTCATCGAGTAGCCCGAGTTATTTAAAATGTAGTTTTAATTTTCTCTCTGAATGACTGCTTTTCTCTCTAGATGAAGCATTCCAGTTAAACACAAGATGGCGTTTCATGAGACTTATCGAACCAGGGCTGATATTTCCCACTTGGCGATTACAAAGAGATGACCTGTAGCACAACTTTGGATAATGTCAGCGCAGGCATTAGAATCGTCTGAATTGAAAAAAACTCACCCCGTTGTTAGAACACAAATAAATTTCGTACCTTAACCCAGTCTGCTGGCATGTATAATATAGTGCCAAACACGGCGTTTTCCTGCTGTGGTGTGAAAGGCATCTTACACCGAGCCACATAGTGTTCTGCCGATCCAGGCGGAGCGTTAACGACTACTTTATAATTATCGGGGTGCAAGATCAGCAGAAAATCTATTGAGTATGAAGTATAGCTCACCACGGCCGGTACTCATGTGGGTGACGATACTAATTGTGTCAGTCATGAGCCAAGGCAAAGTTGTGTACAAATCTCTTTAGATATACTTGTACCGAATTCTTATAACAAGGACTCCATATTGAAGTTCTGTATTGAGGTTTAGCAATTTAAGTTTAGCATTATTATTTTGTTACAAATTCTAACCTATTTTGCAAAAGTGTGGGTAGAGATCATATATTATCACATATCTTTGCATACGTATCCTGCTTCCATGAAATCCATCAATTGTTTCATTCAGTCTCGTGGTATCGGGTGCTTTAAACTTAATCCATTTTAATATACCATCAATTTGAATTGTATCTAGACAGCTGCAAAAGGTTCAAGTATAAATTGTACTAATATATATTATTGTAATATTTTAACTCGTTTATAAACAATATATTACTCACTACGTAAAAACTTTGAAATTTAGTATCAAATATTCAAGATGGCTTTTTGCAGATTTGTACCTGTCACACAAAAAAAATGTGTCCTGCCTCGTTACCCAGAAAATGGTAGTTACATCGTCATCAGCGACACTAAAGCCGGCCCCGGTGACGCCTTCGACGACCTCTCGCTCATAGGTTACACTAGCAATGAGTACTTTGCACTCGAAATAGTGTACCTCGTTTGTGTTCGCGGCGCGTGGAGCCCGAAGATTCTCAAACGTGTTCGTAAGTGTAAACTTTTTAAAGGTTTATATCCTAATTTCCTTTTAAATTATTAATTAAACTTGAAATTTAAATTGAACACTAGAGTCTTGCCTGCAACATGCAATAACATGCAGCATGCAATCCACCACTCTCCCATAAATCTGCTCTCCTACTACGAGTAGTAATCCTTATCCATTGAGTTGAATATTGATTCAAATCAATATATGAGGATTAGTAGTTAAGAGCAGATTCGAGAGTCAGCAGAGGGCTGCATGTTGTTGCACGCTACAGGCAAGCTTATAATTATGAATCATAATCATACGAGGGCTGTTATTTGTGTGTTTGGAATACCAAAACGGTTTTATTGCTTTCTAAAATATTCGATATTTTCATCATTTATTATTCATAATAAATATCATTAATATATAGTTGATTTATTCTTCACGCTTGGGTATAAATAAAAATCGTCGAGTGCCAAATCAGAGCTGTACAGCTCGAATTGATGACCCATCAATTCGATCTTTTGACCTTCCAAAAACCAAGTTGTTTCGACCGAAGTGTGACAGCTAGTATTGTCATGATGAAGAATGCGTATCTGCGTTGTAGGTTGTTTTTTATTATTTCTTCAAAGACTTCTGGCAAGCAAATGGCCTTGTACAACTTCGAATTAACTATTTTTTCTATTCTCAAGTGGCACTGTAGCCACATGTCCATTTATACCAAAGAAACACGCAACCATTTACTTCAAAGTGCTTTTGGTATGAATAACTTTTGTTGGGTTTGGCTCATCTTGGAACACCCACACCGTTGACTGTTGTTCAGTTTCGGGGTCATACGCAAAAATTCAAGGTTCATTACCTGTATATTATAAATTATAAACAGTTTGATGTACTACGATTAATTTTTTTTTTCTTTTTTTTGCATTATTTGTCACGAGCCTATTTTTGATCAATGCTCAAATCGGGCGGAGTCTAAGGCGAACAAATTTTTATACAAGGAATTTGTCGTGTAATATCTTATGTATGCACGTCATATTTATGCCCAGAGACGTCTTTATCTCGCGATATGTAACATGAGGACCATGCATTATCAGTTCCCGCACAGCATCGACATGTTGTGGTACAACAACCGATTTAGGATCACCTTCTTTAAATTCGTCCATGAGCTTAGAACGCCTACGATTAAACCCACTAACCCAGTCATACATAATGGTTTTTGATGGTGCTTCTTCCCTAGAAGTTGAAGTGAAATGATTTTGTACTGTTTTTGAGTTGCCCACGCCGAAAATCTTCATAAATCATCGCACGAAAATGTTCACAATTTAAATCCATATTGATAAAGACACCAAATTTTAAGATGACGCCACAATGGTAAAACAATTGAGAGTTACATGAAACAATTGTATTGTACAGCCAAAGAGTTCCATTTTTAAATGTTGTAATAACATTTTAAATATGGCCCCACGCAGATGTGGCCAGTTCCGAATACATAAACAGCAGCCCTCGTATGGCTTTACATGTTAGACAATAGAATACCGAGCAAAGCTACCTATTTCTTATTGAAGGTTATGAATTTTCATAAGTTTAGGTATTCTAGATCGTTAAATGTAAAAGATTTCAATCAATTGTCTGAAATTTGAAACGAGGATTGATTTTTAATGGATAAAAGAGATTCGCGTAGGAAAATTGTAGTGACTTCGTTGTACTTGATTCTGTACTGATTGACTATAACGTTTATACATTTATTTTTTTAATAATACATATATGTATTTATTAGCAAAACATTTCAATTGGATAGTTTATTCTTTTACAAAAGGATCAGTTTATATTTTGCTCCTAAAATCATTGCCTATTTTCCAATGCATT
Organism: Eumeta japonica; assembly: GCA_005406025.1. Classification (NCBI taxonomy): domain Eukaryota; kingdom Metazoa; phylum Arthropoda; class Insecta; order Lepidoptera; family Psychidae; genus Eumeta; species Eumeta japonica. Next base: position 546,449 of record BGZK01000235.1, read on the forward strand.
CACTTTCAAAACTTTCAACGTACATAGCACTTCAATTATCAATCATATTAAACAGAGTGCTCCAGTATGCTAGAGCACTGTTTAATATGATTATGATACGTTGTTATGACCAAGTTATGACTTGGGTTAAGAACCAGTGAAATTCAAACATACTGTACGAATTGTAACAAGATGTAACCGGATCTTGTCAGCTTGTAAGGCCTCGTTCGCTGTTAGTTAATGCCGATTATCTGATTCTCTAAGGTCAACGTAATCTGACGATTAAAAAATAGAAAATACGTGGTCATATATCAAAACCTATCCAAGAAAAGAAGCAGTTATTTTCAAATAGTTAAGAACAAGTGTTTACAACGAAACCCAAACTTATATTTAAACTGTTAAACGCACTATTAAATTTCTGGACAAATGAAAGGAAGTAATGGAATCTATTTTTCAGTACAACCCGAGGGGTAATTTTAAATACTACTTTTAATCGGCATTATGTAAATAAGGTTTTTCTAAATTTTTTTCAAACCGTACGCTTACCTTCATTTCAGCGCGACCCATAGTGCCCTGGAATCAATGGATAAATCAACAGGCAAGTCCGAACACAAAGTAAGTGACCTATATCATAAACTTTGCTACAATTTTCATGAAAAATAATTCATATCTAATTCTTAAATTCATTATCATTATATTTTTTGTTTCAATCAATTATTATTCACTCCTAGGTATGTAAAAACTGGTATCAAATTCACTGTTCAGCTTACTATCTATCCCTGATAACATTCTTTCAATTTTGTGCGAAGGCCCAGTGCTGCCCTATGCTTAACGACGAGTTGAATTTTACCTTGAAGAAAATAGCCACGTTACAGCGGCTACACAGCATCTTTGAGTGTACAACACTAAAAGTTAACTACGGTGAACTAAAATTATGGATTCGAAACATATTAAAATTGTCTAGATCCCAACATTTTTTTATTGTTTGGCACAGTTCATGCAATAGAGTTTTGAATTCCAATAAACGTAAGACAAAATACCAAATTATTTGTTTAGAGGAAGACAGGCTAATTTATTCAATAAGAAACTTTTTAACAATCAAAATTACAACATTTCAGTAGCTAAAGGCGCACGCAATTTAGAATATACCTTTTTTATTAATTCCTAAAATTTAACAACTTAAGATATATCATTATAAGTGCAAAATTTTAAGCAACAGTTTACAATCGATCGGATTTGTGTAAAATTTTCGATTGGCTAAATTTTTAACCCGACAACAAGTTCATTGTTTTAGGAGATTGCAAAATAGGAGAGTTATGGCAATACAACAATTAGTGTTAACATCGGCAATCTATAAGAAACGTACTATACCTACATTTTTATAATCAAATTACGTCGCTGATTTTTGTTAAGTAAAAGTATTGCCACTTTGTGTATTAACTGTTTATCTTCCAGACAAAATAATATTTCTTTGCTTGCATAGAATTTATTAAATAAATTACTCAACTTCGTTCCGATTAATCGGAAGGGTAAACAGTGTCCATCTGTGTCCACTCCGCTACGATCTTTCACAACACCTCTCACAACTTTGTCTGCGTAGAGTTATCCAGAGAGTCCAATTGTCGCCCTTTTATCACACACATCGTACTATAAATATCTTTCGTCATTAAAATTAATACTTCTGTATACACGAGACTTTGATAAACACGTCGCGATGAGATCATCAACAATGACGTCATGTTTGTTGTTGCTGTTAGCCTTGCATATTTCCTAAATGTCAAAAAAAAAAATTGGTTGCCTGTAAAGTCGGTATACGGGCGAAAGTTTTACGTGACAACGACTTTGAGTGGTAAAATCATTTTAATGTGAATATTCATTCGTATAGTAGGAAGAAGGATGAAATAATAGTAACAATTTAAAACATTTATTTATACAAAGAATTATATTTAAAACATTAATTTATACAAAGAATCTCGCACTGAATTTCATATTAACAAAATTTTATTTTACCTTTACACATACATACGTATTTATATACAAATATACATACAATAACTTGCAATACATTTGCGTACAATGAAACAGCGTTTACTACAACTTAACTTGTTCCTATCTGAGTGGAAGGGACGCGTGCCTTTCACTTTTATGTCTGTCTCTCTCGCTCTTAGGCGGGCTAACCATGCCCGAGTGGAAGGGACGCGTGCCTCTCACTCGCTCTCATTGTGAGCGCATAACGTGAGCGGAGCGTAACGCAGTTTCTTGAAGTGTCACCCGGCAAACCAATTTATAAGACGTTGTCACGTCAAAACATGTTTTTTATTTAAGTAACAAAATATCTGTTTCCAAACAAGAAAAAAGTCAAGACTGAGATTTTAAAGTTATTGGCAGTAAGTTTTTAAAGTCTACTATTTTAGGTTTCATATCTAAATTCATTACATCGAAGGCAAAACGTTGCCCTGGCTTATATATTTATCATTACAATAATACTTTTATGTTGGCTTTGATGTGCATTTTTTATATTTATTTTCAATACCTTACAAATTTCACTTTAAAAGCGTATGAAAATACGTTCAAAAAATTATCAGCTTGAAAAATCTTGATTTTTTTTGTACCAATTTTGAGAGGTAACGAGCACACGAACTACCAGATATTAGGTGGTCACCGCCGCCCATGGCACTTGCAACCCCACAGACGACACGAGTGCGTTACCGGTCTCTTGGGTAAAAACAAGATATTTGATGGAAGGAGGAGTGAGATGATGGACGGGAGAGTAAGCAACCGGAACTCTCACTTACTGAACGAGAGCCAACACTGTGTTACTTCACGTCTGTCTGTGTTCTGTGACTTTGATATCACACCGGTCGAGCCAGACCATTGCCTGGCTCTAGCCTGAATCTAGTTATTGTTAGTATATTCCTAATAGTGTTGTGTAATTAACAAAGTCAAAAATTATTTGCTCCATTGACCTATGGTTAGAATTTGAACTCTTCTGATTCACAAAAACATGTGAAATTTTTTAATACCCCTTTGACTAGTATGTGAAGAGGATGACTTATATCCTCTTCACAGAATGGAGATATTTTTTACATATTTTACATATGTCCTTTTACTGTCAACGCTGAATCTATTACGAAATACTACAATTTATAAGACAATATTTAGTTATTTGTTATGGAAAACGACGTTAAAGATAATACAAATTTCTGGCATTGATCAATACTTGAAATCGACTTCATAACTCAAAATCACTATTGACACACTATCAATATTTGTGTCAATTCAAGTACGAATCTGGAGTGTTGCAAGCTGCCTCCGTACCCCGAGCACGGGATGTACGTGGTCGCCGGCGACGCCAGTGCCAAGCCGGGTGACGAGCGCGTGTCGGCGACCTTGGAGTACGCGTGCCACGGCCACAGTGTTTAAGTAAGCACAGATTTTTGTCGATCCTCATTCTGACCGCACCGGGTATGTTAAAGTAGATACCTCGATAGGTCTGTGATATTTTATCCTATTAGTTGCATTTGTGATCAAAAAAGCTGATGTAATATTTATTAATATGAAGACTTTTTTTATTAAGCAGGAAAAAACATTTCGTTGTATGTTGACAAATCATAAATATGCATCATTTTCACTATAATATGAATAGTGCTTAACTTTTTCAATATATTTTTTTACATCGTTTAATCCATTTGTTTACATAAATACCAGGATATGGAAGTGAATTCAAGACGCAATTGTTGTAAGAAAATTCAATGTTATATTACTTACTTGAATTACTTTTACAATGTATGTAAGAAAAAAAATGTTTTGTTAGGTACCAGTACAATGTGGGATTTAAAATCACATGTTCATATGATCACATCAGACCAATGTGAGAGTAAAAATCACATGTTTATATGATTGATTGAATCTGAAATGCCTATTTGATACCGAGTCAGCATAATACCATAGCCTTGGCAGTGGTGCTGATTTTCAGCTAGGGCCGGTTAGGATTTAAGCAGTTCTTTATACAAAATGCAGTTGTATGCGCCACGTCACTGCATTTGTTTTTTACACACAGTTTAGATTTCCTGTGCCCTTTTTCCATACTATTCTCCGTACGTAACTTCGATTTCGCGACTTAGCGATATCTGTCAACCGCACAGAACACCCACACGTCCACTCTCTGTAATTTAAATATCCCGAGTCGCCGGTGAGCACCTGCAAGGAACCTAGGCGTTTCTCTGCTCCGCGGTCTACAGGTACGCGCAATTTAACTCCTCGGGACGATGTCTTGCGTTGTGAATTATATGTTGCATTCACCTGTGTAATTCGTTGCATACAATGTGCACTTTAATAAAACTTCAGTAAAAAAAGGGAGTGATGAATATCATAATTCTTCACGCGCTGTCTCGCCTTTACAAGACATATTATTTGCGACTTCAGTAGTACGTAACTTATAACAATACTGAATATAAGAAGTAAACTAAGAAATGACAACTAAACAACAACAAAAAAGCAATGGAAAAAACAATGGTAATAAAAAAAGGTGTAGCATTACATTAATATTAGTAAATGTTGCCAATAACACACCCAGATTATCGAAATACTTATAAGAATTACTTACAAATATTTCACATTAGTATCATTTTCGCCGATGTATGGTGAAAAAATGCTTTTTATTTCTAGCAAAAAATTTCTTGTAATTGATGCACTACGCAGAGAAGAAGGAATATAAGGATATAATTCCAATTTTTTGTTGTAATGTATTTGAAGTTTCCCTTAAACCTAAAGGTTTTAAGTGGATAGATGATAAGTTAAGCGAGACGGATTTAGGGAGAAAATCTAAATTTTTATTTAGAATTTATTGCCAAACCCAAAATATCTACCTCCCGACACACAACAATTTGGTTCGCCGTTTAAAGTAAACGTTGGTTATTGAGATTTTATCGTGCTTATTTGTTTTTTGAAATCCATAATTATGAACTTGGACTTGGTAGTCTTTAATACTGAGCAAATAATGCTATACTAAGCCAAAATTTAATTTAAAATATCATTTATTATATTTGCTCTCGATTTTATATTATCTGGGCGACAGGAAAGATAAAATTGCAAGACACCAGTAAATAAATGAAAGCTCCGGTTCTTTACACACTTTATGATCCCTGTACGACCAAGAATAAATAACAAAGGTCCTAAAATGGATCCGTGTAGAACACCTCGGTTAACGAGATAGAAAGTAAGATGCTGTGCTGTCGTTGGTGCACAATTGAATATACTAGTTAAGATCACTTAAATAACCATAAAACCATTTTATAAAAGACTTATCGAAACCGTGAAATAGTCATTCAGAAAATGACAAGAGAATATTTATTGTATTGAAAGCACGGGAAATGTCCAAGAGGACAAATATTGTGCCCGTTCCAATTCCTTGTGCTTCCAATGTTACCAGCGACTGGTAGTAATACTTCTGTTTTTTGCGGAATACGAACTGTAACTGGTAAAGAATATTACTATTCTATAAATTTTCAATAACTCGTTACTCTTTTTATAATTTTTGAGGGACCTAGTAGAATGCTAATGGGTTGTAGATCCTTGAATATAGTAGAGTTTGTGTTTTTAGGGAGGGCTAAACAATAGCAGGTTTTCGCGGATCAGGAAAACACCATGTAATAATTGACGGTTAATAATGGTCGTTAGAGCACCCAGAAAGTCTGGCAGTGTTTGTATATAAGCGTATCTAGAGACGTGGCGTCTACGCTCTATATATTTGACTTGAGAGATGTAACTATCTTAGTAATATTTCGTTACTGGACACAATTTAAATTAAATATAGAAGAACTGTGGGTTTAATAATAAATTATGTATAAGCATTATTAGGTCTTGGAAAATTGAAAAAAAAAGATTATTACTATCCTCGGCAGAACAAAGATAGTCGGAAAGAATTTTATTACTTTTAGTCTAAACATTTTATTTAAGGTTTTTCCAACTGGCTTTAGTTTATTTAGTGGGTATGTCAATGTTATGTTTAAAGTAAGCACATGTTTCATTAAAAATAGACAAATTAAGAAGGTTTTTTTAAGTGTCGGTAGTAATCCTTGTGAGATTCTTTTTTAGTGGAACAATATCTCATATGTGTCTTATTCCTCAGTCTCATCATAATTTTGATGTCTTCGGTTATCGAGGGAGTCGATTGGTCTTGCAGAACTATACTCATAGTAAGCACATGTGTATAAAATATTTGTAAAAGCATGAAGTTACAATGCACACAATTTAATGTATATAACAGCAACTGGAGACCCAATACCATGGAAAATATTTAAGGTCTTCACCTAATTCGGCGAGGTTAATGTGCTTTAACGGTTTAAAACATAATACTTTAGGAAAGACTGTTAGTTTTTTGAAGTAAAATTCATAAAGCATAAATACATGGTCAAATGTTTACTGCCGATAATGTCAACTAAGACGCCGTCAACCCGAGAATCCGAACATATCACATCTATAAGTGATTGACTGTAATCAATATAACTTGTTGTAGATAAAATCATGTTTTTCAAAATTTAAAATTCCAAAAAAATGATAATTTAGTAATACTGACATTATTTGAGACCATAACATCAATATTAAAACCGCTAAGTGTGAATAAATTATCATCATCATTACCATTACCGTCAAAACATTCGGAGGGTAAGTGAGAGCGTTCAAAAATCTGTCCACATGAAGCCATTGAGGACGAGAAGCCGTTCTTATGGTAATTTTAGTACTATTGATATGAAACTTTAATTATATTTGTTCAACAGACACGCTCAGAGGATGTTCACATATCTTAACTATTATACCCCTTCTAACCTAAAAAAAACGACTCACACGCTGTGTGTGGCCGCCGCACACAATATCTGGGAGCACTCTGGAGCGTAAAACCGGACAGGCACAGGATTTTTCCTTCTGCTTTGGGCAAAAGCCATGTTTCATTGATTGCTAACATATCCCTTGAGTGTTGTTTCTCTGTAAATATCAGTTCGTCACGGTTTTAGCTAATGGTTCCGGGTTGAAAAGGCTAATTTTAAAATGCTCAGGTGTTATTGCCCCAGAAAAGGTGAAGAAAGAAAAAGTAAATTAATTTATATGGACTATTTAATATAGGATATATATAGACTATTTGATAAAGGGTATATATAGACTACATGACATTTACCTATATCTATATACAGTAGGGTGGTCCAAGCCAATATGGCGAAAATTTTTTTTTAATATTAGGTTTCGCCACCCCCTCTATTTGTTATACTTACCATTTCTATGATGTGCAAAAATTTTCAGCCTCCTATCTTATATACAAAGGGGTGCTCATGGAATCAAAAGTTTCTGACAAAAATTGAAGATTGTAAATAAAACACGTAATTTAAGATTTACAGTATTAAAGTATAATGAAATAGTTGTAAAAAGTATTTAACAATTATCAAAATTAGGTAACAAAGCAATTGCTTAATACATTATCAGTCGTAATCTTTGAAAACGATGTTTGTTAGCTCCTTTTTGGATGTTTCAGTAGAAACTATTTTTCTGTTTTCTTCTACTACGTGAAGCAAAAATTGTTTTTCGTCCTCATTTTTTGTTAGTATCGTGTTGTAATCTTCAAACAATTTCACACCTCTCTCTGCTGTATCATTGACAACACGCAATTTTTTGAGGCAGTTCTTGCCTTGCAGATAATCATCATTGTCATTCCAAGTGTCAGTAGGTAATTCCAAGAACGAGTCCTTGATATCAAGAGCTGAGAGCGATTTCAACGTTCTTTGTGTTACGAAAGCTTCTAATGTAACCTCTGACGTAAGCTTTGCAGAATCACCTCGTACTGAACGATTACCGCCATCAGAATTCATTTTTTGAAAAATAGCTTGTTTGTCACTATCTGACAAATTTTCAGAAAACAAGGCAAGTGCAACTAATTCATCAGACAAATACCATAAATGACGCTCTAAGGCACCTCTAGCTGCTTTACCGATTTCGGAATCAATAGCTTCGTACAATCGTAAGTTCTTCCAAAGTAGTAAGTAATTTATTGGTGTATCTGCTGCCAATGGCGCTTCGATCCATATTTTAGCGTAGATAAGCGCACCAAAGCTAACAAATCGAACAATTTGTTTTTCTTCTCCATTGGTTAGTTTAAATGCTTGTAAATTATTTCGAAAGAGAAAAGTCTTCAAGGCATATAGCAATTTTGCCATCCAACAAGCATGATCAATCGGACCTGGAGCGCGCCAATGTATCTTCGCAGGTGATTTGTTTAAAACAATCATTGTAAGATTGATTAGCTCTTCGTAATCATCACGAACTTGATTCTCTCCAGATAGAGTTGTAGTAAGACTCTCAAGAGTATTTTCAGCAAACTGTAACGCGTTTTCATCGAGGTTAAGACAATCATAGTGCTCCTTAGGTAAGGTTTCCCAAATATCGCAAAATTTTTGAAAAGTGGGATTTGAGGAGAGCTTGATGGCCCGAAACACAGTGTAAATATTTTTGAGAGCATTATTTCCAATACATGATGACGACAAGCAAGCCACAAAAGATCAAGTCCCGGTTTTTCTTTTAAAAGAACACAAGCTACCTTTCTGGCACCGGTGTTAGAAGCAGTAGTGTCAAAACTCATAGCCCGGATTTTATTTGTGATATTCACTGCTGCACTGTGTCATAAACAGCATCAGATATTTGTTCTCCCGTTCCTGCAACAAGTTTAGGTACTCCTAACAATTTTTCACAACCATTACTAGAAACAAGAATCGGAAGGCGCTCTACTTTCTTTTTGCCAGTTATATCGGGCATTAGTTTGCCGTCCCAATGAACAATTAATGGAGAATCAATATCAAATTTCTTTTTTATATTGCTGTTGTAATCGGTTCTCGCTTTTTTTTTTGCGCGTCGAATACTACTGCGAGAGATCGATAGTGAAGCAGGATTACAACCAAGAGCAGCAGACAATGGAATAATCAGTCGCATTGCTTCTCGATCGGTAATATTGTTAAGATCAAGCGCACTGGTAACGTGTTGTGTAAATATACCACTAATAGACGGCTCAACGCCACAGGAACTAGAAGAACTCTTGGTCTTTTTTGGTACAAGCACCACAAAGTCATCTTTGAAATTATCCTCTAATATACTAGCATCACTAGAAGTACTACTGAAACTGCACTCAGGTCCTAATTCTTGACTCGACACCACCGAAGATGAAGCATTACTTTTAGCAGCCATTTCTCTCAATTCTTCAGATCTTTGTTTCCGTTTCAGAGAACGTTCTTTGACCTTTCTAGTTTCTTGTCGATTGAAGTCATAATCATCTTACGTTCTCCTCTTTGATCGATGAGAAACGCTCTGTCTTCCGCAATTTTATCACATTCATAGCGCTTGCATGGGAAATATCAAAAGTTTGTCTAGTTCATTTGTAAACAAATTCTCCCTATTTTTTTGAGTTTCAGAATTTCTTCCTCTATTTTTCTTCAAAAGCAGCCAGTTCTTATGACACTTAATCAGTTTTTCAATGCAGTGATTTTGTTGTTTGGTCGGAATACTAGATTTGCTCCATACTTCTATAAGTTCTTGAATAAGTGCATGCGCGGAATCTTTCATATTTTTAGATTCATTTAATATATAGTGATAACGAAGTAAAACTTGCCGAAGAGTAGGGAGTTGGTTAAGCCTCAGCAATGGATCAACATCTCGGACACCAAGTAGAAAAATTTCGTCTTTTTTTCAAGTAGATGAACACATTTTATTACACTGATTCACTGCACCACGGTCTACTAAATAAATGTCGAAACTGTTTATTCGTTAATAAAACTGTTTATTAGTTTATTTTAATACACATTTAGTACTTTAATAAGTGAGTTTAATACACGAAACTGTCCTGTAACAAAAAGTAAAAATTAAGTACTTACACAAAAATTCAAAAACAACACTCGATTGAGCACCCAGTTTTACTTGAGCTAGCTGGCTGATATTTTACTATGTTATTACTATAAATACATGTAACAAATTTTCGGGGTGGCCAAAAAAAAATAATAATAAAAAAATTTTTTTGGACCACCCTAATGTACAGATAGAAGTAAGTGTCAGTAAATGATAAAATGACAGATCATAAAATACAGTGGCCAGTCGGTCAACAAAATTATTAAGATGAAATAGTATGCACTTCCTAATACAATTGCAGATAAAATCTGAAACTATTGAATTTATTATTAATAAATACAATGATACAAAAAATAAATGTAAATTTGTAAAAATAAAAATGAAGGAATATAATTTGCTATTAAAAAAAAATAATAATAGGCAGCAGTATCGCGTCCACCGCCCCACTGGAGGTGGTTTCCGCATCAAGGCCTAATTCTGTGACGGTGAGGTGGTGATCGTGGAGAGGAGTCCCGGAGAAGAAATATGGGGCCTCTGGGAGTCCCAATTGTACATCGTCTAGCCGGTCCTTGATTCTGATATTCTAAATTCAAGTTTTACGGTCTGGGCTGGGTACCTTTAACTCGCCCGTCAACTATCGCGCACCTACCGTCCCGAGGGGAGTTACTCCCTGTACGGTTGTTACCGGCACCCCCATCCGTGAGGTGCGCCGAATCGCAGTCCTGTCTTGAAAAGCCCGTCGTCTGCCCTGTCCGCATAGCTGGAGGCGCATTAAAGCATAGAAAGAAGCGGTGCGAAATCCTATCGCTGAACTTGCTATAGAACTTCGTACCACACTATATCACATTTCCGCGTATACTGCCTCCTGAAGCAGATGTAACACAATCCGCATTATGTGACAAATTCCTTTCGTTTATCGGGATCTATAATGTAAAACCACCCGCATTAGGTCAATTAATGACCGCCCGTTTTACAAAACGGCCATCATCTATGGTCCCGCTCTGCCGCTTAAAACGAACGTGATTTTTGAATCGATTCTCGCCGCACTTGTGAAGGGGTTTTAATCCTGCAATCACTATCGCCCGCCCGTTGTTCGGTTGTTACCCGACGACCCACATTACCGCTTGATTCCCACACTTCAAAATTAGAAAAAAAAATTGCACAATAAGATTAACTATCTGCAAAGGGCAATCGCAGAGTGTAGAAATCAAAAGTTTGGGGAATAAACTAAAAGAGACTGAAATAACGTATTAACTTCGTAGAAAAAGGAATAAAAAGCAAAGGGAAGAGGAAATCATATAACGGTATAATGACATAAAACATGAAATGACAAAAATGGAAATTATTGGAAAATCTTCCGGAAAATACAAACTTTCATGCAATGATATCGCAAACAATTGTAATTAGACGACTTGATATATAATTATTGAATAAAATCCTATGAACTAACTTTCAAAAGAATTATAAACTAGGATGTATAAGTGCAATTTCAGAAAGGATATAAAGCATTTTTTTGTACAAACCATGCGTTTCTTAGAAAGAATCGGTGTTCTGTATTTTTACGATGAACTGCGTAACAATGTTCTATGAAAGACCCATTTTCTGCACGTTGTTCGTTAATAATAAAGACATTGCAATCTCTATGTGGAGACTTCAAAGCCTGCCATAGAATAAATGCGATATACACTAACTGTTTATATATTCTCAGAGGTAATTGCATTGTTGCATTGTCATCATGGATCTTAACTTATTTGTGATTTGAAACCCTATGAATGGATAGACTATCCTATAGATATTTATTCATGCTGACTGTCAGGTACAAAATAAGTAAGAAAGCCAATGTGATCAAGATTATGGTCATGTGTTTGAACAAAGTAAAAGCATAATTGAATTAAATACAAGGATATGAAATGTGAAAGTTGAACACATGAAAAGCTTATATATTTGGGCTACAAAACTCAACATTTAAGAACTGAATTACAATATCTATAAGATTAAAACGTAATGTTATTTCACAGAACACAAAACGTATCTGATTTATGTGAGTTACCAGTGCACCCAGAACACGGCAAATACACTGTCCTAAAGCAGTTCCACGCCGGTCCCGATGACAATCACACTTTTTTCCAATTGTTTTACTGGTGTGAAGTTGGCTACGGTATTGTTGGAGACGCGCACGTTAATTGCTCGAACGGAGTATGGTCGGATGAGCTGCCCACTTGTGTCGGTAAATATGTCTTAAAATTATTATTTCATCAACCTATTATTTAATGTGTGATTATTGAAGTCATACGAGAGGCCTAGTGCTGTACTCGTTGTTGAGATTTGGAGACGCGAGTTTACTTCTAGGCTTGTGGTTTTCCAAGTGTTAAATATAATACATTAATTAAAATTGTCACTTGATTTAACGGTGAATTGAAAAATGATATGAAGAAATTTGCGTGTTAAAAAAAGTTTTGCAAAATGTAAGTTAAATTGCTAACTTGCATTAGGGTAGCAGACTATATTACTTAAAATCTAAAGCCTTTTATGAGAAAATGTTTATGCAACCTTATGTTCTTTAAAGCGTAATTTAAATTTTGATATTGCAGTCACAAAATTTAATTTATTCTATGTAAATTATAAATTGGTGTTTAAGGAACATTGTGTTTAATTTTTAGGTGGTTGTAGCTTACATTATAAGGCTGGTATTTCTTATTTATGCAAGAAATGGCGTTCATTAGAGTTTTCAACATTATGCGACATTTATATACCGAACGGTGCAGAAGTGTTACCTGTTTGTGATACTCCCTATTACCGCTCTGACAAGGATCTACCTCCTATGAAATGTGTCGATGGTAATTGGAACTACACAGCTGCGTGTTTACCAGGTCAGGTTAATTAATTTAATTGTAAGTTAACTTAATAATGACTTCTACAAGAAAACTATAATTTACGCAGGTCTGGAAATGTGTATATAATATAATATACACATTTCCGAATATGGTTCCGAAACTAATTTGATGCTACCCTATACAGGGTACTGTGTCGTAGTTTGTTCGTTGTTCAGAATTTTTATTCCAGATTCGTTTGGTGCTTATACCTCATTCATAGTTACATATTGTATTGTTTTTTTTATACAGGATGCGGCATAGATTTCTCTGAAAAAGGAGTTAGTAGACAAGGAGGACCTGGAGAACATGTATCAGGGGGCAGGACAGCGCGGAACAGAGAGTTGCCGTGGCACGTCGGCATTTATAACAAAATGTACAAGCCGTACATGCAAATATGCGGCGGCACTATTATTTCTGCGAAAGTTGTGGTAACAGGTTGGTTTGGTGATACGCATTGTAATTTAAAATCTTTCAGAATTTATTATTTACAATTATTGTTTCGGAAAACAAACCAATTTAATCCACTATTATTCAGATTTTATTACGTAAAATAGTTTTCCCATATTGTATTATTATTAATATTAACCAATGTAATTTGAGCGCGTATCATACAGAAATTCTTCCGTCCTGTCTTTCGATGATCAATGAATTGCCGTGCTTAGGTTCCCCAAGAAAAGGCGGTCTACGTCGTTATTGTCGTAAAATGATATTGCAATAAAAGAATAGTCATCAATTATCGACTTAGGGTGATAATTGATACCAAATTAGTTTAAATATTGACATAGATTCTACACGCGAGAAATAATTTTAAATTATAGGTTGTCTTATACTTTATTGCAAGGATTTTAAAAATATTGCGATATGGCGCTTTGGTTCGAGTATAAAGTAGAATGAATTGCTGTAGCGTGGTCTGGAATCCTCATTACGAGGTCTGTAAATAAAGTTTGGAAAGAGTACAAAACGGTTTATGTGGCATCTTTCGTGTATTGTTTTTGGAAAAATAATAGCATCTAAATATGAGGATTGTTTTAAACACTTTGATATTGTTACATAGTGACCCTATCGAGGGTTCAAGGATTAATAAATAAAAGGAAACACACCGAAGAGCAGAAGGCGTATATTCAGATATACAGTCACAATAAACCGCTAAGGAACCGCTTTTCGTTAATCGCACTTGACTTATGAAAGCGCTGCTCGCAGAAGCAAAACTCTACTGTCTGTATTTATATTTGTTCAATAGAGGTGTAGAACGTTTTTGTAACACAAATAGAGTAGTAAATTATATAAAACAAATACGTTGTAAACATATTACGACTGTCATGAACATGTAAGATTAATTGCCTTTCAAAAATTCCACATCGGAAAATAAATTCATTTTAAAAGAACGTGAACATATCAAAAGCGCCGACTGCGGTACTGGCGGGGCGCGAGGGGCGGAGAATGTGATATTCTAATTTCAGATATTTTTTACTACCGAAATTATTTTGCATATTTAATTTGCTTTTATCTTACAAGCGCAATTCTCAAAATATGTAAATTTTGTCTGATATGCAGAATGCAGATATGCAGAAGACAATAAAGGTTAAATCATTAGCTCTGAGGCGACTGTCTAAACTAGGAAATCCTTCGTTGGGTAGTCCATCATAAATACAGATTTATTACATTCATCAACAAACAGAATGTTTCCCAAAAATAAATTTCATTTATAAAAAATGTGTTTATTGTTAATAGCTTGATAAATATGAGTTTTAGTATTACATTTTTATGTTTCGTATATTCCTGTTTTATTTAAATTTTATATAAAACATAATAATGGTTGTTGTTTGGGATTGCTGGAACTTTATATATGAGGCACCAATTATTTTTATGTTTAAACTTAGTTATTGAATGTAGACATAATGTAGGTGATATGAATTTCTTACATATACACATAAAATATTACATTTTGAAGTTTTGTATCATCAGTGATGTGTTACACTCGTAAGATATTTAAAATATTACGGCCATTTATTTTACGGAATTAGATTGTATTTAAAGACTTAAATACCATTAATCGGGTGGTACATTTATTTGTTGTAACTATTAGAATTATTGGCAGTATTTGATTTCATACTTGAAAATGAACGTAATGTAATTGTTTACTAAATACAAAGAACAATCAAGAAAATCAAAACGTCTTTCTCTGTAACAGAGGAAACGCTAAAAATAATAAAAGTATACAGATCAGCTTTCACATTCTTTCCAATTAAGTCATGGCAGAGTCCATGATAGTCTACAGTTTTGTCGTATTTAGCGATTTAAATTTGATGTACATATTGCTTTTCGCATCTAATGTAATTTTATATCTCCTTAAGAAACATCGTGCAACAGTATTTGTTATAAACAACACTTTACATACTTATATTATAACTACTTCTTTGGCCTTGCTTTCTTCTACTCGCATGGCAAGTACAAACATCGTCACTGGAGTTAGACTCTTTTATAATGTCTCTAGAATTTTGGTTGGTTGAAGGCCTGGCTCTGAATCTCTCAACTCGTATTCCAGATCGCTTTGTCAGTATGATGACTACGTGTTGTCCTTCCACAGACTTGTAGTAATGACTCTTAGGGATGGAGTTATTCTGATGAGAATATCATCCACATTATTGAGACAATGCTTGAAAGTCATTTAGATATAGAGACAGATACTTAGTTGGTTTTGGACTGTGAGCACGCTTGGATGCAAATAGATCTATGAATATGATTTTGATTTTTTGTAACTATATAGAACAATAACTATAAGTGAGTAAGATAAAAAAAATTGGAAAATATTGTATTATAAAAAAGAAAAAAAATGAAAAAAAGTACAGAAATAAAACAAACAATTAATACCAAAGCACAAAGTTTACTATAAAAAGAATTAAAATATGAGAAAATGGTAAGATCATTAAGATGTGTACAAAAACATGACATCGTTTAGGACTATAAACAAGTGAAAGGAACTTGGTCACTCAAATACAAAAAATTTAACTAAAATAAAAAACTCGATAGGAGGCGCTATCGGGAAAATTTTACCACAGAATGCATAAAGTAGTTGTTATGTTTTTCGTTTTGGTTTTCGAGGCAGTTTTAGGTACCTTTCAAAATATGTATGACGGTCCGCTATTCTGAATATTTATCCAGTTGGTGCGCGCGTTTGACCAGAGAGGGCGTATTTTTTTACCTAGTAGCGCCTGTTCGTGTATTTTCTCTTGAATCTTTATTATTATATTTCGTTTGTGTTCATTATTTTAGAATATCAAGATGGCTTAT